>JASPKZ010009355.1:5932500-6305438 GCA_030220185.1 Diploptera punctata | reverse complement strand
GACATAGCCTATGGATAGAAAATGGAGACATTCTTAAATTATGTCTGGATATTATTAAAACATCCCACACAACACAAAACACCTTGTTTCAAAACATTGAAAAATGTTAGATGAGGCAAAGACGATTTTATAGTTTAACTGCATTATCGTGTAAATCGAGCGATTAAACTTCAGGCGGTAGCGTTTCAGACCTTATTCGAGAAGTCTCTGGTTGAAGTCCTTATACAAAGTAATTTGTCTGAAAATTTATCCAGCTCTCTTCAACGCTGTGTCGGATTCAGTGGTCTAGAGGTTATGTTCCTTGCCTCTGGTTTCGAATATCGTCATGGCTCTAGCTGATCAATGATCCAGAGCGCCTCTCCACATCCTTGTATGGTCAAAAAATAGCGAATGATCCAGTGTCACACTAATACATTATGGCTGGAAATAAATATCAATAAATCTAAATATATGGCATAATAGAAATGGACAGTTAATGACAAATGAGGGAAATCTTGGATCACTGGCTACATTCAAATACCCAGAAACAATAATTACAAATAAAAATGAGGTGCACAAAGAAATTAAACATAGGCTCAATTCTGGGAATGCATGCTATTATGGATTACAGGGACTGCTGTGGTCCCAACTCCTCTCAAAAAAACATTAAACTAAAAGTATATAAAACATATTCTCCCAGGTATATTATATGGATGCCTAACATGGGATCTTACTTTAAGGGAAGAGCAAAGATTACGAGTATTTGATAATAATAGTAGTTAGGATTTTTTTTTGGATCAGAGAGATGCAGAGATAGGTGAATAGAGAAGACTACTTAACAGTGAGCTACATTATATTTATGGCAAAACAGATCTAATAAGAACTGTTAAGTCTCGTATACTGCAATGGACACAACATGTGGCACGAATGGGGATTTTGAGAGAGGGCCATATAAACTCCTTGTAGGAAAACCAAAGGGAAAGCGTCCGGCAGGTAGGCCAAGAATGAGATGGAAGAATAACATTAACCATGATCTGAGAGAAGCACATTAACTAATGGATTGGAAAACGTTAGCTCAGGATAGGGGTGCATTGAGAGATTATGTTCGAACCTACAGATTCGATAGTGCCAGTGAGTTAGTTATATGGCATGTTCAAAGACCCATAAGTTGCCGAGTATTGCCCCCATCTATGTTGATGTGCAAAACTTATACAATGAAGGGTCTTTCATAGGTTTATTGCAGGAAGCGACTATCTGACAAGTGTTAAACTTGACATTACACACAAGACTTCATTATTGTAAGCTTATTTCTCCTCTATAATCCTGGGTTCCCTGTTTCAATCTGCGTATCTACTTTCGGTTACAATACAGTATGTAGATTATAGTACTCAGACAAGTTTATCGCATGCAATAGACAGTACAACTAAAAAGAAAAGAAAAAAAAACCTGATCTGGGATTTAAACCTAAGATCTGCACCATTACTAACTGACGCACTAACCAATTGTGCTACTCATTTTCAGGACTGTAAATTAACCTTAAACCTTTAACTGGCAAAACAGCGGATATAGGAATACATGGGCAACCCTGTGTCTGGATGACCCAGTGGAGGTGGGTTCCTAGACAGTGTCCATTTGTCCCGATTAATTTTGGTGGGCTGAGATTTCCGTGTTTTTTACTGGCATTGGTATTGTTTTTTCTTATTTATTTTTTTAGATAATTTGAGATCTAATTTTTTTCGAGATAGAATTTTGAATGGTTTTAAATTCCAGTATATTTTAAATTTCGAAAATATTTTAATTTTTTTTACTCCAAGTGCTACAGGCCTAGAATGCCCTTGGCTGACCAGCCGGCTGCTGGCCTCACATCCACATGTGAATCAAAGATGTAGACGATCATCTAGCCAGTGTAGGGGTGACATGTGGTCAGCATGTCAGATCCCTCAGCCGTTATAGCTGGTATTCTCAACCTGGAGTCGCTACTTATTGTAGTTACCCAAATGCCTCACGATGCTGGGTGGATACCGGTCCCATACTGGCCGAAATACCACAATAAAAATTTCTTCCCCTATGGAGACTCGAACCAGCGCAAGTCCCGTAGCTCTGTGAAATATTTTAATTATCGAATATAATGTTTTGTATTTAACGTGTTTTTATAAATATTATTCCCTGAGTGTAGTTTAATAATGCTAATAATAATAATAGTAATAATAATAATCGATATCTCAGTGAAAAAAATTAATTTATTCGGCGTTTCAGTAGATTAATTTTTTGACTGAGATAATGTTTATTTATTGTCGTTGATCATTTTTTTTTTTTTTTGGTTTCGAATATATTTGAATTTCGGTTAAAATTTGCATTTTGTGTAAACTGGCAAAACACTGATTTCTCGTGCGAGTTATTTAAATGTGGCGGACTGCATTGAAAACAAAATCACGCATGACTGTTATTATGAGGTTTATTGTGTAATTTGACACACATTTAAGTTATCACTACTAGTTCGCTTTCTTCTGTTTCATTAATAATATCAAATAAATCGAACCAATTGATGTAGCATATAGGATACAATGCCAATTAAAGGGTTAACCTGAATAAAAAAGAACTAGAAGGAAAAAAAAAAAACATTTATCATACTATTAATACTCTAGCTGCCTACTAGATGTCACATCGGGTCAAATGTTGACAGTATACAATTCATGACATCTGTGAGCATATAAGCGTAACTTGGTATATAAACTTCTAACAAAGGAGAGGCTAATAACTTACTCAACATTGGTCTGTTACGCCATTGTACATAGGTAAGCAAATCAGGAGCAGACATCTTTCTCTATTCCAAATCCCCTTGTATTCTTAATTCTAGGGTGCGCGGTATAAAGATATTTTGTGTTTTGGAATATAAAAACAAATATTCTAAAACACAGAATATCTAGTCGAAAATATTTTAAAAGATCACCTTGAAGTTTGTTTTGCTTGTCCTGAAAAGTTTGGTTTTTTTTACTTAAGCCCATTATACGGCGCACCATAGAATTCTGAACTCAGCAATGGGTTACAATAAATTCCACCAATACCACAAGAGAATCAGAAATGTCATATACATTGGTAAAAATCTAATTAATCAAAGATCGAATCCTCAGAAATGCCATGACCTTATTTTTTACTAGTATATTATATTAGAGCATTCGATGAGTAATGGCGACACTGTTGTAAATCAGTGATCCTAGTGGCGAACACTGTAATCTTGAAGTATGATGAGTAGTTTTTTTGTAGCATAAATCTGTAACATTGAAAGCCTCGAAATATCAATATTTTGTGAATACATTCACCGTATCTCACATTTAGTACAGTAATACCGCCCTAAAAAGTTTTTCGGTATAATTTGTTTAGAAGGTGGAATTCGTAAAAGAATACCCGCCATGTGCTGCTAAGCTTGCACAGGAATCTACGTACTTCTCTCTCGATCTTCTTGGTATCAATGAAAGACAAAAATTGTTATTGTGAGTTATCCGTAAGAGAAGAACATATGCTGTCACGGACTTTTTTGTAGAGCTTTTTGAGATATTCAATTCTGTGTACATTAATTTTGTTTATTTATGGTTTAGGCAGCTACTTTTTTCACGTTTTCCACTGCAAAGGGCAATTTTTAAGGGTGT
Source organism: Diploptera punctata (assembly GCA_030220185.1). NCBI lineage: Eukaryota > Metazoa > Arthropoda > Insecta > Blattodea > Blaberidae > Diploptera > Diploptera punctata. The sequence goes on along the minus strand of JASPKZ010009355.1, from coordinate 6,301,812 downwards.
AGGAGTTGAGTACCACAACTCTCTTATAGCCTATGTTCATCCCAGGAATCTTCTGAACATTTTGCAAAAAGCCCCATCACAATCGGATCATCGGTATGGTCGCACATAAAGTACAAACAAACAAACATTTCTATACATTAGATTTTGCACTAGTAAGTTAAAATTTACCTTGGAAACATTTTATCGTTTCTAGCACTCACCTTGACAAAATTATAATGTTTCAGAGATAAGCATATCTGTTTACAATCGAATGAAATGTTTTCGTATTTCCTGCAAAACCTAATTCAGAAATTATATTCAACTGACGTTTCTGCACTACAAAAAAAAATGTTCTCTTTGCACTAACTTCTGTTATAAATTTCTCTTTTCCAACAGACAAGTGAAGTATTACTTGTGAGATGTTTACACTCAATGTGATTCGAATTCAAATCATTCAATTAGCAGATAAAATGTCAAATCACTAAAACCATATTTAGAACTAGCATTTCTAATATAGGTTTCTAGACTATCCTATACCAAACAAGCTAGTCCGGGCTGTATCGTATTAGATCAGTTTAGTCTACATCCATTAACCCCCGAAATGGGTACTAGAGTGCTCCAAACCGAGTGTTTCTTTAACCAAGCTAATTAACTTACACTTATTTCCCTATGTCCACCGCTGTGGTCTCGAGGTAGCGTGCTGCCTTGTCACGCAGCGGGATCGGGTTCGATTCCCGACAGGCTCCTGGGTGAGGTTTTTTTTTTCGTTTTTTCTCCTCACTTGTAAGGCAAATGTCAGGAAGCTTAGGGCCCAACGGTCCCCGAAAATTATCCGGCCATCATCACCATTTTCATTACCATCATCATCTCTCACTGGTGTGGAAAGCAACGGGAAGCTACCACACATATAATTCCCTAGTAAAGCTGCAAAGGATAGCATGAAAATGCTACGACTGCAGTGAAAGACCTGCTCTCGGACAGAATTATTATGGACGGATATTTCCCTATAGAGTAGCATATAGCTAGCACATCATCTCAAATAGACATCTATAGGCTACGAAAGTATTTCTTCGATGGGAAAGCCGATTAATTTTTGCTCACAGACACTAAATTTAGGCTTGAGATTGTTTTACGAGCCTAAAAAATCTTCAGACTCGGGACCGACGGCTTAAAGTACATCTGGGCTGGGGGACCCGACATGCTGACCACATGATTCCTATACTGGATAGATGATCGTCCACTTCTGTGATTAAAACATGTAGATTATGAGCCCAGCAGCCAGCTGTTAAGCCTTCTAAGCCTTTCGCGCCATGAAGTTTTAAAGGACACAAATGAAAATCCCTTATTTTTTATTATAATAACAGCAATGACAAAATATGAAAAAAAAATGTCATAGTCTAGTAATAAATATTGATCTGAACAAAGTTGAAATCAGCTGGAAGGATCTCGAGTCTGAGTACAGAGTGAAAGTAAAGTAAGTGCGCATATTTCAAGTATGATCTATTCATTTTAAATATAATTAAAATGTCATACATTTTGGGCCGCAAATGTACAGTTTTCTCAGAAAAAAATATTTTCGTTATTGGTGCATTACATTATAATGATGGACGAGTAAAGGTACATAGGAGACGTGAAATGGACCAAATTTTTGCATAGGTATTTTATGACCCCATGGTCCGTTTTAGCACAAATTAAAAGAAAATAGATGAAATGAACGTTTTAATGACATTACAGAAGGAAGGGTTGAAAACATTGTAGAGGCATGTTATACACGTATCTTATTGAAAAAAAACACTAAAGGAAGTAACTGTTCATTTCACGTCTCCGATGTACTGTGTAAAATTTCTAATATTCATCATTATTAATAAGTAAGGCATCAATACATTTCTATAGGCCTACGAAAATATTATTTTCTGAGAAATTTGTACATTTGAAACCAAAAATGTATAAGCTCTTTTGATTACATTTACCACAAGAAATACATACTTACAATCTGCGCACTTATATTACTTCCACTCCGTATATTCGGGTTAGCTCATTATCAAAGAGACACCCACCTAGTAGGCACTTCAGATATTATTTAGATGTGAAAATACGATTTAAATTTTTGCTCAAAAGCACTGATTTTGGCGTCAGGTTCCTTTTAAGAACTCAAAAATCTTCAGGCTCTGGAACTAAGCCCCAAGACAAATATTATCGCCTCACTATGATGGTTGTCCGTTTATATAGAAGCGGGTTCCGCGTGACAATACTTGATATGCAGAATTATTATAGTGGCGGTAGTCGGCATCTTCGTATTTAATTATATATAATAGCTGCGGGGAAACAAAGAGATCCGCTAGACAACCATCATAGTGAGGCTATAATACCACAAGGAATACATACTTAAAATCTGCACACTTATATTACTTCCACTCTGTATATTCGGGTTAGCTCATCACCTCTAAGAGACACCCACCTACTAGGCACTTAAGGTATCACTTAGATGTGAAAATACGGTTTAAATTTTTGCTCTAAAGCACTGATTTTGGTCTTAGGTTCCTTTTAAGAGCCCAAAAATCTTTAGTGTCTGGTATTAAACTCCTAGAACTACGAAGACAGATCTACAATACTCTTACATTATGTTTAGTTAATTCTGGACGCCTTTGTAAGTAGGTCATAACAAGTATCAGAAAACAAGTAGTTAAAACAATGTAATTTTATGATGGAGATACTTCTGCGCAAGTCAAGGCTTTTTGCGAGCTTCGTAAGATGCTTTGGAGATTTCCAATGATATTTTACAAGACCGGAAACTATCATCTCTATAAAGAGAAAACTAATCTTAGCAAAACTTAAATAGGAAAAAACAAATACTATAAAACTTAATGACATTCTACAATGTAAAAAGTTGTTTTACACTATTTTAGTGTATGTTCTATACTTTCACAATTATATCATTACTACTAGAGTAAACATGTAGTTTTCTGCGAACTTTCTCGGCAAAAACGCTTTGCAAAATATTTATTTCTTCTCGTAAAAAAAAAAATTCACTGGATAACATTATTAACATTCTAAACACCAATAGACACAGTCACACAAAAGAACTTCAAACTACACATAGTCAACTGCAGCAATGAAGTCTCAACCTCGACCATAATTTTTACAATTTTTTTTTTGTCTCAGTAACAACTTTATTATTATTATTATTATTATTATTATTATTATTATTATTAGAGTGTTATTCTATAACTAATTAAAATTAACTTACTGGCAGTATCGAACCCGTAGGTACATGGCCGCGCGGATATAAGCCCTCCCATTACCTATCCTGAGTTAACGTGTTTCAATCATCCCCTGTACAATATTCTTCTTCCTTTGGCTCTACTGTCCTCTAAGAACCTTGGCTTTCTTCATAACATCTGCCCATTCTTCTCTATTGCTAGCTTTCTATCTCCATCTTTTTTTAACCTTCAGTTGTCTTAAGTCTTCCTCAACCTTACCTAACCATCTTAGTTTCTGTCTTCCAACTTTTGTTCTTCCTTCCGTTTTCCCTTCTAAAATCTTTCTTGTACCTCTTTCTTGCTCCATCCGCAACACACGTCTTACCCATTCCAGTATCTTTCTTATAATATCTCCTACTAGATCTAAATCCACATATAATTCTTTCGATTCCTGGTTCGTTCTAATTCACCATATATCTTGTACTGCTCCATGTATCTTCCTCAATATTTTTCTTCCCCGTGTATTTAATGAGTCCACCGCTGTGGTCTCAAGGTAGCGTGCTGCCTTGTCACGCAGCGGGCTCGGGTTCGATCCCCGATTGAGTTTTTCTGGGTGAGGTTTTTATCGGGTTTTTTTCTCACCTCTAAGACAGATGTCAGGAAAACTTTAAGGCCCAAACGGTCCCCGAAATCATATGACCATCATAATCAACATCATCCTTATCATCATCATCATCCTTCACCGGTGTGGAAAGCAACGGGAAGCTACCACACCTACAATTCCCTAGTAAAGCTGCAAAGCATAGCATGAAAATGCTTTGATTGCAGTAAAAGACCTGCCCTCGGGCAGAATTACTATGGATGGGTGGCATTTAATATGTAATTATCTATTTTCTGATAATGTCCATGTTTCGCTTCCAAACATACTGGTCTCAATATTGTTTTATGTTTTAATTTTTGCTATCCCACTTATCCCCTGTATAATATACTTCCATCAAATCATGGTTAATGTCATTCTCCCACATCATTCTTAGTCTACCAATTGGCCGTTTTCCTGCAATAAGCTTCCATGTCACTCTTTCGTTCCACATTCGTGCCACATGTCCTACCCATCGTAAAGTGACTTCGTATTATATCTTGTTTGTCATAAAGATCATGTAGCTAGCTCACTGTTATGACATTTTCTCCACTCCCTGACTGTTCATTTCTCTTTGGCCAAAAAATTTCCTAAAACTTAATTATCAAATACTCGTAATATTTTCTCCTCCCTTAAAATAAAAGTCCACGTTTAGCATCCATATAACTGGGAGAATAACTGTTTGATATATTTTCAGTTTAATGTTTTTTTTTAGACGAGTTGGGACTCTGTAATGCATAATAGGATGCATTTCTAGAATTGAGCCTGTTTAATTTCTTTGTTCATCTGATTTCTATTTGTAATCATTGTTTCTAGGTATTTGAATTTAGCCACTTCTTCAAAACTTCCCTGATTTGTAATTAACTGTCCATTATCATTATATAACATATTTATATGTGTGGACATATATTTAGTTGTACTGATGTTTTCTTTCAGCCCCAATTTCTTATTGTTACTCAAAGAGTGTGCGCATTGGTTATTCTATAACTAAAATAACACTTATATTACAATATTCTTTAGGCAAGAATTTGCTCCCTTTTATTTTGCCGTTGGAAGATTAAAATATATAAAACGATAAATTGCCTCATATATTAAAATTAAACTAATATTTTTAACTAGAGTGAAAGCGGCATTGAGCCTATGGGTTCCGTAAGTCATAAAACTAACTTATTGGCACTATCGAACCCGTAGGTTCATGGCCGCGCGGGCATAAACTCTCCATAAATCCCATTCCTGAGCTAATATTTTGCAAGCAATCCTTGTATAATCAAATTCTGGTTAATATTAATCTCCCATCTTATTACAGATCCATCAGTTGGATGCTATTCTTCCGGTTGTCCTTCAACAAATGTCTATGCCCCATTTTTTCATTACCTATTCGTGTCACATGCCCTGCCCATAGCAGTCTACGAGGCTTACTCGTTCATATAACATGAGCTTACCCGTGGAGATCATGTACCTCAGTGTTACAAGGTTTTCTGCAATTTACTTTTCCGTTCATCTCTCTTTTTGTTACGAGTAGGACTCTGTGAAGTTGAGGACCTATAAAATGCTTATAATCGACCTTTGAAAAAGCATAAAGATATCCTATAAACTAAAAACTGGAAAAAAGGATGCAGTGACTAATGAGTGGTTAAGGACAACCCCGCTGCCTTCACCCTCTGTTCGAAATAATTTTCACAAAGTGGCAACTTCTTGGAAAAATTGAAGTCGAAATACAATAGGTCAGGCGGTCGTTAGGCTCATGGTTAAAAATAACAGGATATTTCGTGAGTGTTCTGCAGTTTCTCACGGAACAAATGTATTTGAAGTGTGAAAAGTCTTTGGAAAGTAAAACTAGATAGTATTTTTAAAAGAAGTTGCAATTGAGAATGTAAATTCTGCGGATTTCTGAATTATATTATACAAATGTAGTCAATAGAAGGTAAAGTTGTAAAAAAAATCATTTTCTGGCCTGCAATGACCCAAAATGTAAATATATTATGTAGAATCTCGTCTTCAGACACAACTTAAATAAGAAAACCAGCTATGACGGCTTGGGGCCCGATATTCTAATATGTTACCCCTATACTGGCTGCATCATCGTCTTACATCTGTGATTAACACATGTGGATGTGAGAACAGCAGTCTGCTGGTAGGCGAAGGGCCTTCTAGGCGTGTCGCGCCATGGAGTTTTTATTGTAAGTTTACTTTTTCGTGAGTGTTATCTACCATTAGAGGCGGATCAGAGGCGCTAGTTCAGATGCTCGACTTTCACCGCTGGGATCTCCAGATCGAGTCTCGGTCATTCAATATGGGTTTCGTGATGGACGAAACGAATCTTGGACAGGTTTTTTCAGGGTTTCTCCAGTTATCCCCTGTCACAAATTTCATTCCACCATTTTCTCCACTCCTATCTCAAACATTTGGTTTCATTTCGTTCATCCGCCCCTTTACTGTGCTTCAAGCGTGGTCGGTCGGCATCAATGTCGTTTACAAACTTTATAAATATAAGTACTTTATCTCATCTCATCCCTCGATCCGACTCTGAGTTCCATTCAACCAGGGAATAACAAAATCATACAGAAATAGAATACTTATTACAATTTTGAAATATTATTAAAATATAGACTGAACTAAAATCAACGTGGATATGGTCTAATATTAGTTAACAGTAATTAACTATGGAATAGAAATAAAACAAAATAAAGAAGAAAAGCTTCCAAGATTACCTATACTATAGTGTAATAACATATTGTCGTATCACTTATTACTCTAATCAAATGGAAGATAAGACCTTATGGCCTAAACTCTGCCAGTTTAAATTTTTACCACGAGGTAAATTATGAGTGTGGACAGTTTCAACATAAAATTACAAAATAAATACCCAAACAAATGTTAAGCTATCAACCTGCAGGAAGAAAAAGACCAGAACGCCCACTCAAAAGTTTTGATGGTGTTTTTATTGAGGCTGAAACAGGTCAACAAATGGTCTAAATTTGTGAATCGGCTACGATGATTATGATGATGACCTTTCGGAATCCGATTCCACCATCATCAGCAGATTTTTACACTACTGACTCCACTTTATCAGTATTGACTATGTGGAATTTATATTTTGCACAAAACTGGTCATAATTTGATTAGATCTGTGTATAAAAATGTCGCACAACTGAAGAAAACTTTTAACGCTTATTACAAGGAAAGCAAAATCTCATGCGGTACAACTGTAGCAAGAAGGCATGACAGTTTCAAAGTGACAGTAAGGAAGACGCTCCAATCCCACCGGACACTCTTCAAGATGGCTTCCCTGCATTTACATATCTGCAGGAAAATTACGTTTCGCCTTGTCAAAGAATGTAACATGGTCTGACTGCATTAATTTCCATTCCCGTTAATGAGTGTAACAGGGGTGTGCGAGGTACAAACTCCGTTCCTTCAACTGTTCACCGTCCGCCACAACAGTTAAAAGTGCGCGCAATAATACAAAAAGAAATACAATCATAAAGGAAATTCAAAGTGAGAAATTTTCTCACGGGTGAGTAATTAAAAACTCCATTGATGTCTCTTTGCCTCAGTTCCAGTGGACCCAGATTCGATCCCCAATTGGGACAAGGTTCCTGAATGAGGTTTTTCTAACCTGTAAGACAACTGCCAAGAAACTATAATGCGCAATTAGTCCCTGAATATCATCTCACCACAATAATCATTATTATCACATTCGCCTCACTATTAATGTCAGAATGAACGCATGCTATTATGTACTGTCCCAATTACTCTCTAAAACGGTAAACTGAAAATATATAAAACTGGTTCCCACTTAGAATAGGAAAGATGGATTCTTACTTTAAGGGCGGAGTAAGATGACGTATATTTGAGAGAAAAATTTTGACCAAAGAGAGACAAACAGACAGGCAAGTGAACGGAAAAAACTGCCCAACAGTGAGCAACATGATCTTCATAGGAAACCAGATATAGGCCTAATAATGATAAAGTCTAATATACTGCGATGGGCATGCTTTGTTGCACGAATGGGGAAGGAAGGAGGGGCATGGAAACTATATCCGAAAAACCAGATGGAAAGTGCTGAGTTGGTAGGCCAACAATGAGGTGGGAGAATAACAATAACCATGATTTGAGGGAGGTAGAATATGCAAGTGATAATTGGAAAACATTAGCTGAGGATGGGGATATATGGAGAGCTTATGTCCGCGCGGCCATGAATCTATAGGTTTGATGCTGCCAATTAGTTATTGTGTAAAGTTACTGCTGATATATTTTTTCTCCTTCCTCCAACTATACACCATCCACAACAAACGATTAAAAGTAACTGGCACTATCGAACCCAAAGGTTCATGTCCGTGCGGGCATAGGCTCTATACACAATCCCATCTCGAGCCATGTTTTACAATCATCCCCTGTATAATCAACTTCCCCCAAATCATTGTTAATGTTATTCTCCATCATTCTTGGTCTATTTACTGAGCGTTTTCAGTTTGGTTTTCCTACAATATTGCATGCCCCTATTCCATTCCCTATTTGTGCCACATGTCCTGCTCATTGCAGTCTACGAGACTTAACAATTCTTATTGTGTCTGTTTTCCCATAAAGATCATGCAGCTCATTGTTATGAAGCCTTCTCCATTCACCTGTCTGTTCATCTCTCTTTGGTCCAAATTTCTTTCGAAAGAACTTTATTTTCAAATATCGTAATCTTTTCACTTCCCTTACAGTAAGAGTCCATATTTCGCATCTATATAATATACCTGGATAAATAACAGCTTTATATATTTTTAGTTTAATATGTTTTTAGAGAAGTTTGGATGACTCGATATCCTGTAATGCATAAAAGCACGCTTATCCAGAATCTAGGCTATATTTAATGTCTTTGTGCACTACATTCCTATTTGCAATTCAGTATCCACAGGATAAACATACAGAAGTCTGTTAACATAACTTTTTCCGAGAGCTTATTAATATTCAAGTAATCGGAGATTTGCATTACTTCTGTCCACGAGATGTCTACCACAATAAATTAGCTATCACTTAAGAACTTTAGCCCTATAATAGAGGAAGAAATATGCCTGAGATATTAATCTACAAAATAAAAATCACTAAAATAGGACTTACGTACTTTTACGCTAATGCCACAGAATTATTCTTCCTATGTATTTGAATTCAGCATCTTCTTCAAAATGTCCCTCATTTGTCACCAATTGTCCATTTCCAATGTACAGAGTGATTCATAAATCCTTTTACAAACTTGTGGAGGTTGTAGAGGGGACTTAGTAGGTAAAGTTTCGATAAGTAACCCATATTCGGAAACATGCCATTTCAATGTACAATAGATTTGAATATCGAAACAATGGGCTGATATCGTGTGTCTTGTGTTTCAGAATAAGTATTACAGACTTCTATGCGTTATACAAGTGTGGATCCATGTGGCGACCCTCTGCTGTTCGTTGCACAAAGTGTACCGGCGACGCATATTTTCATACACACGCCCCACAATACCTGGTGTGTGCTCAATAATTTCTGCTGCCGCCAGAATTCGTGCAAGATCTTCCTCCGACTCGACAGGTGTAGTAGTGTCCTCCTCCGACGAGTTTAGTGCTGGGAGGTAGGATATTCTTGCCATTCGGTTTACTATTCTTACAGGTAGTTTATTTTGTTCCTACAGCCGAATCGAAGGGAAGTACTAGGCTATTCATTCACAAATATGCAGTTTTCAGTTTGCGGTTTTCTGCGACTGTGTCTTTCGTAAATAGGGCGAATGTTTTCAATATGATTGTACTTCTTTCCTGACTGGTGTTGTCATCCAGTATCCATCTCCACACCACATTCCTTTGAGCGCTAAACTCGTCGGAGGAGGACAATACAACCCCTATAGTCCAGCCACTGGTTCTCCGTTTTTTTCACAACAATGTTGCCGACATGGATATTCAGTGGGAGGGGCCGCTTTATGTATGCGGTTAGCAGACATACAGCTGACAACATCTCAGCAATTTCAAACCTTACTAGCGCGCTATACCTGCGTCAAGAGCAGTGATTGGTTGTGGAACTAACACATCAAACATTTCCTTATTGGCAGTAGAGGGCGAGTTCTCCCTTTACCCCTCGTATAACCTAAACTTCAGAGCCGGAGATCCGGCGGCTGGACTTTAGAAGTTTGTAATACTTACTCTAAAACATAATACACACGGTATCAGTCCATTATGTTTCGATCTTCAAAACTTATTTTACATCGAAATGGTACGTTTCTGAACATGGTCCCCTAATCAAAACATTATCTATTTAGTCCCCTCTACAACCCCCAGAAGTTTGTAACAGGATTTATGAATCAGCCTGTATAAGGCCTAATGTATTTCAATGTGTGAACATATATTTCGTTTTATTGACGCTTAAACAGTTAAAATATGCCTGAAATAATACAAAAAAGCAACAATATACTAATAAAGGAACTTTAAAGTGCGAAATTTTCTCACGGGTGGGTAATTTTAATATTTTAATAACCTGAGATAGATAGAAATCTCTTAATTTGAGTCAGAACACTCTGTGCGTCTGCTATCTAGCTCACTGGCATCCATGGATATTTATGTGCGAGGGTTCCGGGGTTAAAATGGGATACGTTACGTATGGGGAGGATGGCAAAAAAAGAAGTAGGAGGGAGGGAATGTGTAGCTTGGTTTACAATATGGCAGTGTGTGTGCTTTAGCGAAAATGGAATCTGTCTACCGCGTCCGAGGAGCATTAATCTAATGGCTTGCTGCAGTCCCTGGACCTATCCCTGTTGTTTATTCCAAAGAAATCATGACAACCATACTGAATAATTAAGAATCATCGATTTGTTGATATTTCAATTAGAATTTGGCTTATGTCAAAGTGTCGTTCAATTTCAAGTCATTTATTTACGTTAGCAGATATGGAAGCAAATTGCATTTATAATAATGGTGTTTCAATCCCACACAGTTTTGAAATTTGTCGCTGTTACCTGACAATGCAATCAATATGATAACAGTTAGGACCAGTGTGATCAATCCGTTAATTAATAACGGTGATAATCACGTGGCAGAAGAACCTGCTAACATGGAGAAGGTAAAATAAATAAATACAATGCATCATGCTAGTACCGACGATAAAATAAAATTAACAAACTACTCTTAATATTACATGAGCACAAATATTGTAATAATAATATAGTCAATTGCATAAAATCTCCGACGCAGCAGGAATAGTGTCAACTAAGCCGTAATAAAATTAAAAATTTACCCATTTTAATTATATTTAATGAACATAGATTCTTTATCATTAAATTGGCGAAACAATAATTTCTCGTGCCAGTTATTCAAACGATTCTGAGCGCAAAGTAAACAAAATCATGTAAAAACTCTAAGTCATTATTGTACATTATTACGTAATTTGACCAAAATATAAGAAATTTGTAATAATTTTATTTAATTAATGTTGGGAAGTAATAATTTGTTTATATATATATATATATATATATATATATATATATATATATGGGTGTGTGTGTGTGTCTGTCCTTTATACAATATTCTAAACCGTTCAACCGATCTTTGTGAAAATTTGTATATACAGGGTTTCAGATGCGGCGAGTGTTTAGCGGTTATCTATTACGTTCTAAAATCATTAGTTGTAGGAGTTCATCTGAAACGAAAATTTAAAAATCGCTCTAGCGATCGCAATTTTTGATGTTTCACATCAAAACTTAGAATATCCAATTAAAATAAAACGAGGTATGTTCTATCCAAAAGTCTGGGAAATCCGGCCGTTAGAAGTGGGGGTTTATTTGAAATCCGAAATTTAAAAAAAATGCCTATACGATTGGACCGATTTTGATGAAATGTTTTCGGTGTTTGAGAGGGTCCCTGGATGGGTTAGATTCACAATTGGATCCTCTAAAACCATTAGGTGTAGGATTTTACCTGAAGTGAAAATTTAAAAATCGCTCTAGCGGTCACAATCCGATATTTCACAATGAAACTCAGTGTATCTTATTAAAATAAACCGAGATAGGTATTGCCAAAAATGAGCAAAATCCGACAATTAGATGTGGAGTTTTACTTGTCTGAAATTAAAAACTGCCTACACCGATTTTGATTTTTTTTTGTGTTTGTTTGAGTCGATCTCTAGATGTTTTAATTCACAATTGGACTCTCTAAAACCATTAGGTATAGGAGTTCATATGAAGTGAAAATTTAAAAATCGCTCTAGCGGTCACAATTTTTTGTTTCACAACGAAACTCAGTATATCCAATTAAAATAAACCGAGGTAGATATTACCCAAAAGTGAGCGAAATCAGATAATTAGAAGTGAAATATAACGTTTAATAAGAGCAATTTTGACTTACGGTAGTGAGATATGGAGCCTCACTAAAAGATCAGAGGAAGCCCTAAATAATTTTGAAAAAAAAGAAGTATTCACGAAATATTTGGACCAATAAATATTAATGGTCAATGGAGAATACGATACAACAGAGAATTTTTAAGACAAATATAATGAACCTGACTTTGTCACTTTTATTAAACTAAAGAAACTGGAATGGGCTGGCCATGTACAGAGGCTCTCAACAGACCGAGCACCAAAAATGTGCTTACAGCAAGTTTTATGGGGTATAGGCGAGTTGGAAGACAGAAGAAACGATGGGAGGATGGTATTAAGGAAGATGCTGCAATCCTACGTAAGTGTCGCAACTGAGGCTTGCCGTGCAAAATAGAAATTATTGGATGCAGAAGTTAAGGGAGGCCAAAGCTTGAATTTGAGCCAATCAGCTATTGGATGGATAAATTTTATAAACTAATTCACTATACACTAAGGGAATATTAATAAAATGTCCCCTCCGACCCACTTCTTCGAAATTTTTAACATCGAGGATATTAGTGCGAAGTGTAAAAAATTCAGTTCTAAGCTTAGGCCTATAACTTACCTTTTACGAAACTAAATTGACTTCAATTATGGTCCACTAACCTGAAAAGAGAAAAAAAGAAAGAATTAAAATAAATATAACAATAATATATCGAGAAAATCGAATCAGACAGTAGTGCATGAGGCTCATATTCGAGAGGTTCCTGGTTCAAATCCCGGTGCGGATTAAAATGAGAAATATATTTCTGGTTTTATTTGTCGGTAAGGCAAATATTAGGATGAATTTCATTATCAGAATACTTTTAACCATAACTATCAGTTCAAAATAATCAAAATCTTAAAAAATACACACACACACCTGGGTATACCTAGAAGGTATACAAAAATGTACTGGATACAACTAAGGATTATATACACTATGCAGGATGATTCCGTAAGAGAGTGCAAACAATAAACAGAACTTAGGGGATGCTCCACAGCAAACAATTTGAGGCGGGGAATCTAGCGTCGGAGAAGACAGACTTAGAAAATATGAAAGCAAACTTGTCTATCACATTATCTAGCATTACTGTTTTCCAGCTGATTTATAGGACTAGTATTTTTATATGGCATATATTTTTTGGTAAGCGTGAAATGTTTCTTAAATATGTATAAATGCTTTTTATACAAAAACTAATTCAATTAAAGTTCTTTGTTAAGTTATATTATGCATATTTGGCCATTTATTTGCCACAGAGCATATTATAATAATTTATAGGTCAAATTCGTCATTTTTTCCGCTCTTTTAAGAATTAGATAACTTTGATCCTACAATTTTTTCTTCCATGTTTATTTGGGCTGTTAAATTGTAAAATTTAGATCATAACTGCACACACACACACATATATATATATACGTACAAGTTTAAATGTCTACATCATTTAGATCCTGCAAGGAAGTCATGATGCAGGATGTGACCTAACTCCCCTTAATTATTTTCTATGGGAATATCTAAAGTCACTTGTATATGAGACTCCAGTGGAAACAGACATGGAATTAGTAGCCAGGATTGTAGCTGCCTGTGATGTGATTCGGAACACACTCGGATATTTGCCACGGTGCAACAGAATCTTGTACGCTCATGGCATGCTTACATTGAGGTTGGTGGCCGTCAATTTGAGCAACTGCTGTAAGATACAAAATGGTACATTAATTGTGTCAATGATGGTACTTGTAATTAACTGATAAATAATGTAAACAAAATGGAGTAGACAGTAATGTGAACGGCAAATTTACTCCCATATCTCCTTAAGCTGAGTTAGACCCTAGGTCCGCTATCTCAAATTGTCCAATGGAGCATCCTCCACGTCCTGTTAATTTTTTGGACTCTCTTACAGTATCACCCTCTATTACCTTAGAACTTCTTCTGCCACTCTCCTATCTGCATTGAATTTTTCGTGGCTCAATCCATTTCCTTCACAGTTGTTATTTCCCCCACCCTCCTTAATTCCCCGATTCCCTTTCCTATGTTCCTCAATATTATCCGTATATATTTTCCTCACCAAGTCAACTTTATAGTCCGATTATGCTGGTTTACGGAATACATATTTCTTTTGTTAACACTTGAATTGAAGAAGCTCAATTTCTTATGCCAGCTTATTTAAATGTTTCGGAATGCAATGAAAACCATGCATAATCGTTGAAGTCATTACCTACTGCATATTGTTATATAATGACACAAATTCAAATAATTATGCAGATTCATTTTTCCATTGCTTTATTTTAAATATTAAAAAATTAAACATATATATACGCGGAATCAGTGGCCAATGGCCGAACTTGAATCCAAGACGCGGAAAACCCAAAAAAACTTTCTTATATATATATATATATATATATATATATATATATATAACAAATTGCCAATTTTAGGGTTAATTAAATTCTTCAGGATGTAGGTACATTGCGAAAAGCAAATATGGCGGCTGCTACAGCTTTTTGTTTTTTTTTTTTTAATTTCGAGTTTCAGGTAATCTCTCATACGATTTCACTTGCTTTTTTTTTAGAATACCTTCCTCTTTTATTTGAGTAGCATGTACCAAGTTTTGTTGCAAAAATATAACAGTTAAGTCTCACAGACTACGATGAGTAGGACATGTGGCACGAATGGGGAATGAAAACTCCTTGTAGGTAAACCAGAGGGAAAGCGACCACTAAGGCAAGCCAAGAATGCAGTGCTAAAATAACATTAAACATAATTTGATGGAAGTAGATTTTATAGGGGACGATTGGAAAGCATTAGCTCGGGATAGGGAAGTATGGAGGGCTTATGTCCGCGCGGCCATGTACCTAGTTAATATCCATCTTTTGAATATATTCCTTCTTTTTTAATTTTTATTTTTAAAAGTTCTGAATCACATTTTCCCAATAATTCATCAGTGTTCAATAGTGTAAGTTAGTTAATACCAAACATATATTATATAATTTATAAATGAGATAATATTTAATAATAATTTACTTCAAGTTAGGGACTTTCTAGGTTCGTCGCTACCAAGAGAAGGTTACAAGAAATTTTAAGAGGAAATTTGATTCCAGAGAGAAGAGAAAAGAGAGAGAAAGAGATAAAACATGGAGAGCTGAATAAGGTCCTAGCCGCCTCCCCTGTCCCTGTTCTTCCAGTTCCTTAATCCTAGCAGCGTGTTTATAACGCCCTCTCTCAATGAATTCTCCTACAACGTCGCCTTGGTTTCCCCAGCTATATTCCTATCACAGCATAATCCTCCAAAAACTCTCCTTGGATCTAGTCGTCTATTCTTATTACAAGACAAAACCACCGGAGATTTTAATCTGATATTTCAGGATTAGTATCGATCTAAAGATTCCATCCGGCTCACTACATTCAACCTTGAATTAAGTCCAAACGTGCAAAAAAAAAATAATAATCGTCCTGTCAAGTGGCTTGTTACGGTTTCCAATCAACATTGTCAAGTCTTCCAGTTGGTATCTTCCCCTGGGATCATCATAAGGCTGTCAAATTAGAAGGCGTGTGGACTATTACAGTCTCCAATCGTTTTTAGTAAGGTTTCTCTATAGGTCTCTAACCCTGGAGTATGCACTGAAGCACCAGTCATGGTATTCTGGTAAGTTGCATTCTTTTTTATGTTGAAGCCAGTCTTGTCTATATTTTTGTACGTAATATACAATGAATATGCGTGATTTTAATTCGTCTGCAATGTCGATATTTCTATTATAATCCAGAATACTATACCCGGAAGGTTTTCGTAGAAAACCCGTCGTTCGTCTTCGAGTCTAATGGTCCAAGGGTCGCTGCCATAACTGATAACCGAACGTGCTAAAGTTATATATATATATATATATATATATATATATATAATTTAAGTAGTGTGTTTGGATTTTTGTAATTGGAAATACTTGGTTGAAGATTCTCAATTACCTATTGTAGGTTTGACTTTCATTAGAAACTAGCGGGCCCGGCAGACGTTGTGCAGCCCGATCGTTCGATTCTCGTGTCATGGCCGGACGATGAAAATGTAAGTTACTTTTTTTTTATCATAAATTCACTAATTAAGACATAATTAAATATTAAATAAGTTCGCAAGAAAACTCCTCACTACCTGATGACGTCACATTGTTGTAGCGCGGAATGTCAATAATGCAGATGGCTACGAATTTGATATAAAACAAATACTATAACTAGATCGCAGCGCCACCAATTTTTGAATCTAAACCATACGAGGATCCACTCAAACACACACAAAACATTTAATCAAAATAAGTCCTGACGTTTAGGCAGTTTTTATTTTCGGGTTTCAAGTAAACCTCCACTTCTAATTGTCGGAATTCGCACGGTTTATTTTAAATTATGATATAGGCCTACTGAGATTCGTTGTGAAACATCGAAAATTGAGACCGCTAGAGCGATTTATAAATTTTCACTTCAGGTGAAATCCTACACCTAATGGTTTTAGAGGGTCCAATTGTGAATCTAAATCGAGGGACCCCAATCAGGTACAAACGCAAAAAAATCATTAAAATCGGTCCAGTCGTTTAGGAGGAGTTTAGTGACAAACACACGTACAGAAGAATTATATCAAAAAAGATTATCTAATACCCGACGTGCGCTGCTACACCTAAATAAATTAAAGGTGCTTTCATTTTTAGTTGAATAAGTAAAAAAGAAAAATAAATATAAATTTATATTGTAATTATTTTTAGATAGGCCTACCCCATAGGTCTAAAATTTAATAGACCAAACATGGCTGTCGCTAGAGTATTTTTTTATTTAGGATTTCAGATAAACTCCCACTTCTAATGGTCGGATTTTGCTGAATTTTTTTTATAAAACTTGCCTCAGTATATTTCAATATTTCGTATCGTTGTGAAAGATCGACAAATGCAACCGCTAGAGCGATTTTTTAAATTTTGTTTCAGGAACTCTACACCTAAGGGTTTTAGAGAATAACAGTAAGCGCCCAAACACTCGCCGTATCTCATAACCTGTATGCACAAATTTCCATGAAGAACTTTCGTAGATTTAATATTTTTAACAAACGAACACTTACATTTTTATTTGCATAGAAGTTATAACACTCTTCCAGACATGTTAGTGTGTAACCCAAATATTTGCAAAAAAAAATGAATAATCTTAATACACAATCCTTTGATACACAAAAGAAAATAATATAGTATTTTTGTCTATCTATAATATATTCGGTTGTCTTGAATATGACATTTGTCCCTAATTTCTGTGTTGTGTATTTCATCAAATAATGTTTTCCCCTGAATAGTTCTTAAAATTTTCATTTCGCATGTGATTATTTGTTTAGTTTCTGTTGTATAATAGGTATTGACTATTGAAATTACTTTAATGTGGAATTAAAATCGGTAAACCGTGGGTAGCATTGCTGCCGGAAAGGTTACCCATGCAGTACAGGTCGAAGACGATAAGCCAGACGAAAAAAAGTACCTTGATCGAAATAGTGACGATCTTCCATCGTAAAAATACAACCGTCAAGAAACGCGGACCTAGGATCCACTGGGATAGAATTTTCCGGGGGTAAAGTCACCCATTCGGTTCTCCGGGATTAGGAACTCTCTTAAAGCATCGTTATAATTTATCACGCACCAGGAGCCTTCCAGTAGCCTCAATCTTAGCAGTGAGTCACAATTCCGCGAACGCTAAGACAGAATGCGAGAAATGTAAGGTAACTTTATGACATTTGACAAAAAATCAATATTATTCAGAATACATGTTACACTTAAGCCTATTGTTATCAAAATAATCTTAACATATGAATTTATTAAAAGTGTCATGAACAACGAAACCAAGAATATAATGAATGAACATGCGAATGCGATATCGTGAGAGAACATGCGTGTGTTTTTTTTTTCGATATCGCAACGTGTAACATGGACTGAACACAGAAATGAACTGTGAGACGAGTGAGCGGCCACGTCACGGACTGCACACGTCAATCACAGCGCTATCTTCCGGCACGAAATTAAAACACTGCTTCTTCTGCAACATCCCACTATTATTATTATTATTATTTCATCATCATCATTATGGAATATAAATACATTATACAGACCCCCCCAAAAAAAAACTAATATATCGGGCTTTGTTACAATGCATTCTATTATATGGACCAAACTATTAGCAAAATAAATGGATCCTTGGAGGCGGTCAACATGAATTTGAAGACGGGATAAAATCACTTACAGATTGGGTTTATAGTCCTATAAGTCTAGCCCTGGCCTCTCATTTGTTAAGAGTCTCTATGCCAAGCTAATGTAGTTATGTTTAATATGAATGTGAAACATGGTCTCTTCTAACTTTAATAGAGGAAAGAAGATTACGAGTATTTGAGAAAAAAAGTACTTAGGAAAAATTTTGGGACGAGAGGGGTTGAACAGACAGGTGAATGGAGAAAACTACATAATAGTGAGCTACATGATATGCATCGGAAGCCAGATATAATAAGAACAGTTAGGTCTCGTAGACTGCGATGGGCAGGACATGTGGCACGTATGGGGAATGGAAGAGGTACATGGAAGCTTCTTGTAGGAAAACCAGAAGAAAAACACCCAGTTGGTAGACCAAGAATGAGGTGAGAGAATAATATTATCCATGATTTGAGGGAAATAATTATACAGGGGATGATTGGAAAACAAAGCTCAGGATAGGGATGTATGGAGAGCTTATGTCCGCGCGGCTATGAACTTACGGTTTCAATAGAGCCAGTGAGTTATTTCGCTATAGATGTCAATAATGGCATGAAGTGAGCATAACGACTCTAGTAGGCAACTAAGGTATTACATGGATTAAAGTCGGTAAATTCTGCTTAGAGGCCTCTTTTTTAGGCTTAAGGTTCCTTTACGAGCGTAAAAATCTCCAGACTAGGGATCCACTGATCTTAAAGGGTCGATGGATTTTTTAGGATGAAAAAAATCCGAGAAAAAAGTCAACCGGAAGGGACTGGGTCCTGAGTCTGAAGATTTTCCGGCTCGCAAAAGAACCTTAAGCCTGAGAAAAATTACCCATCTGCATCATCTACTAGATGTATCATTGGATCAGTATGCTGACCACATGTTATTCATGACATCTGTAAGGAAATAAGCATAACTAAATTATGTTGGGTCTAGAAACTTCTAACAAAGGAGAGGCTGTAAAGCCAATAACTAACTAATTAACTCACTGGCAGTATCGAACCCGTAAGTTAATGGCCGCGCGGGCATAAGGTCTTCATACATCCCTATCTTGAGCTAATAATTTCAAGTCATTCCCTGTATAATCTACTTCTCTCAAATCATAGTTAATGTTATTCTCCTACCTAATCCTTGGTCTACCAACTGGGCGTTTTCCCTCTGGTTTACCTACAAGAAGCTTTCATGCACATCTTTCATTCCCCAATCGTGTCATATGTCCTGCCCATCGCAGTCTACGAGACTAACTGTTATTATATCTGGCTTTATATAAAGACCATGTAGTTCACTGTTATGTAGTCTTTTCCATTCATCTGTCGGTTCATCTCTCTTTGGTCCAAAAATTTTCCTAAGAACCCGTAAAGCCAATAAGTAACTAAATTAACAATTTTAAGAAACTCCGCTAGAAGAGCACCGATGTATCCACGAGGGACGAATGGAATATATACATGTATATATACCTGACAATTGAAATATCAATACAGAAAAATTAGCATTAATGTAACTCTGATAGTTTTTAGCCGTCTCCATTCAATTGCTATGCGAGTTTAATTTATGGCAAATCAACATACATTACTATGATCCCTGATGAACTTAACTCTACTTAAGTGTGAAGTTCAATTTTTCTTCAATTAGTTGCTCATCCCACGCACATGTTTTCGAAGAAGTTTACGGTATGTTTCACTCGTCCAATTTTAATTAATTTCGGCGTACGTTCCCATGGATACAGAGATCGTTACACATTCCATAGTCCCCGGGAACCGGTTTGCATGTGGTTACGTCGTACGTACAGATTATCCGTCATTCCAATCAATTCATTTCAGGCATCCATTTCTTCCCCAAGTTTTATTCCATAGCTCAACATCCCTTTCTTACAACGGAACTATCAATGAGATACCCAAAAATATCTGGATTTTTTTCGCAGAACAAACGTCTAGAAAGAAATAGGGGAAAAATTTCACTATAGGCCTAACAATAATTATTTTTCAAGATTTTTTTCTACGTTAGAATAGTTATCCATCAGCCCAAATGTATTTTGCCCCGCCACATATTTTATTCTCAGCATCTTCTTCTTTGAGATCTTTGCTGATCATGTTTCTTCATACTTCATTCATCCACTGTTCTCCGAGTTTTCCCTTCCTCCTCCTGCGTTCAGTATTACAATCTAGTATCATTCTTGAGATTCTATTTCTCTCCATCTTCTTCAGATATCCACATCATTTCAATCTTCGTTCTCCTATTATCTCTATAATATTACGTTTAACATTCATTTTTCTCTATTTTCTGGTCCCGAATGTTCTAGTTTCTTGATTACTTGCTGTTCTTCGCCAAGAATTCATCTCAGTTGTCATTTTTTTTGCTTGCTGTCTACCAGGTGCAGAGTCCGGACTCTGCACCATATAACATAACACTTTGTACTAACGATTTAAATATTAATGCCTTGGTTTTATATGCACTATAATAATAATAATAATAATAATAATAATAATAATAATAATAATAATAATAATAATAATAATCCGGTATCATGGCAGCTGCCGCCGTCTTCCGGAAACCAAACGAAATTCCTCTCTGTCCATCCATTGATCTTCCTCCAATCCTCTGATATTCATAGCTGCTTGTACCCCTTCTATCCAAGTTTTCTTCGGTTTTCCTCTCTTCCTCCTTTCTATTGGGATCCATTCCATAACAATTGTAGGCAATCTTTGCTCTGGCATTCTTTTGACATGGCCATACCACTGTAATATTTTCTTTTCTATAATGTCTATGATGTCTGGCTCCTCTTGTACACCTATAATTTCCCTTATTTCTTTATTTCGTATTCTATTCATTCTAGATTTTCCAGCTGATCTTCTTAAAACATCCACTTCTGTACTTAAAATTCTTTTCATTTCCCTGGCAGGAATTTGCCAGACTTCAGCACCATATGTTAATATGCTCTGAATTATGGTTTGATATATTTGTAATTTTCTATTCTTTGTAATATTTTTGCTCCACCAAACAGAGTTTAAAGCATTTATTGCTTGTTTTGTCTGTGCTATTCTATTTTTAATTTCCACTGTGTTATCGCCTGAATGGTCTAATTTTATTCCTAAATAAGTGCATTCAATACTAGATTTTAGTTCTCCACCATTGTTGAAATTTATATTTTCCATTTCTTCTCCTATACACAGATATTTAGTTTTCTCAATGTTTATATAAAGTCCCCTATTTTCATATTCTTCTTTTAGTTTTTTAGCCATATATTCTATGTCATAATACTAATAATAATAATTAATAATAATAATAGTGGGTTCAAGGAGTACATAAGGAGTATGATGTCGAGAGGTTTAACAGAGAGTGATGCAGAGAATAGGGATTTATGGAGGAGTAAAATTTACAATGGGTTGTAGGAAAACTACTGCAAGTAGAGAAATTCCTAATAAAGGGGAAAAAAAAACTTATTATTAAGAGCAATGACTTTTCTTTTCTGTTGAGGCCTTGATTTATTTTTATCAGATTTATGTTTTATCAAGTTTGTTTTCACACAAAACTTAAAATAGTCTTCACTTCTACTTTAATAACATTTATTTTTGGACGACACAGACAATTTTGTAATGTTGCCAACTTAGCTGCCACAAATAAGAAAAACATTGCAAACATGTATGATGCGAACGATAAGGTTTCTGGTTCAAAACACGCCTCCAAACATTCTCGTACTTTGTATTTAGATTCGTCAATACTTTCGCTTCACTCACAAGCTTAAATCCTGAAGGCCATGACAAACTAGCCGGATACTGGTTTCACAGCCATATGTGTAAATCACTGTCAATATATCTATCTAGTATGGCGTAAAAAACCGAAGGGTAGCGGGTTCAAACCCGGCTGGGGTAGATAAATCTTTTCGATAGAATAAGCCAAGGGACAAGAATTCCGGGAGGGGCTTCAAGCAGCGGGTTTCGAGTCTGAAGATTTAAAAGCTCGTAAAAAACCTCAATCTGAATAAAAAGGCCTCTGAGCAAAATTTAACCGACATCAAAATAAAAACTTAACTGCCTACTAGGTGTCTCCTCGAAGATATAAACTAACCATACATAACTCGCTGACAACTAAGTTATAGGGAAATAAGTGTAAATAAATTTGTCTGGTTAAAAAACTTCCCACAAGGGGAACACCCATGTCCTGACAAACGGGGATCAATCAAATCCTTGTGCTGGCTGAGTGGAAGAGAAGACCTTATGGCCTTAACTAAGCCGGTATAAATAAAGGTATTATTATGTAAAGAAGACTGAAGGTGGACAGGTCATGTAGCTCAATGGGTGACAGTAGATATGCTTTCATTTTTTTTGGGAAACATTGGAAAAAGGTCAATAGAAAGATCACGGTGTAGATGGGAGAACAATATACGGTTAGATCTTATGGAAATGGATACTGAAAATATGAACTGAATTAGTAGCCCGAGGATATGGCTGTGGAGGGTCTCAGTGAATGTGGATTACATATTCCATGAGTTAGTTGCTATTTTTTTTTTGTAAATCTCCATTCAACAATAAATCCAGACCAGTTTATTCCGATCATATTTTATGAGTATCTTTACGTGTAGATTATTTACTGTCGTTTATTTATAAACGCCTCCCTGTCTACCTTCGTTTTATAATTTTATTATTATTATTACTATATATTATTATTTGGAAGAGGATCCGCTAGAAAAATGTGTTTTGGAATGGAAACCTGAGAGAAGACGAGGCAGAGGAAGATCTAAAACCATCTGGAGTCAGGGAATATATTTATACATGAAGGAGAAACATCTACAACCAGGAGATTGGATGGATCGACGAAACTGGCTATTAGGAATCGGACGATGTCAATTAATCGATGATCGATCATCATCATCATCATTTTTATTATCATTATCGTTATTATTAATATTATTATTATTATTATTATTATTATTATTATTATTATTATAAGATGTTCTACGAGTTATTGAAGAATGAAGACTGAAATGGTTTGGCCACATAAAAGAAAATGCCAGAAAACAGGATATTTAAGATAAAGTTAAATTTTGAAGTGGAGGGCAACAGAAGAAGGGGAGATCAAAAGAACAGTGGATTCAAGGAGTGCATAGGAATATGATGTCGAGAGGATTAACACAGCGATGCAGAGAATAGGGATTTATGGAGGAGTAAAATATTCAAGGGTTGTAGGAAAACTACTTTATTATAGAGAAATTCCTAATAAAGAAATTTTTTTCACCTTTTTGACATACACCCAGACGCTGAACGTGGATAAATAAAATATCTAACCCCTCTGGGAACTGAACTTGGACCGTCGGAATATTATGTAACCTATTATACATAATTAAAATAGAGATAAGAAATAAAATTATGTACATTACGAGAATTAAAAGGTTTCCTGATTAGTTTCTCAACCATAAAACCTCACTTTCAAGCCTTTATTAACTATAAAGACATGTTTTTCTTACTTTGCAGTAAAGGGGTCGTTTGCGCCAGTGTTTTCTTTTTAAATTTCGCATGTTTATTATCAGCATCAATCAATAGTACAGTAATACCAATTCAACTTCATTAAAGAACGCTAAAATTAATTTTTACGATTAATTGGATGTGTATAACATTTTATAAATTGTAAAGTTGGTACGTATTGCTTCATCATGGCTCTCTCTCTCTGATACATTTTATTAAGTCGTTCTTGTTTATGCTCCATGTTTCAAAGATGTTAAGTAATAAATGCCTTACTTTAAGGAATATATATCGAGAAACTTTATGAGCCATCAAAATCCTAATATTATAAAGAGAAAATCAAACAAAAGAAAACGTATAGTCCCTACATATTGTGAAGAACAAGTTAACGTCCTAAAGGACGATTACACGAACATGAAAAGAACAGTCTCTCATACAGAAACTGTAAAGTAAACGAATTTATCAACAAGTAGGCCTACAGTTTATGTTATAAAGTATTTCGTTTGATATTTAAACATGTATGCAGTTACGCTGCGAGAAAAGAAAGATGGCAGCCATTATAGCGATTTATATATTTCACATTTTAGGTAAACCCGTAGGCCTACTTCCAAAAGTCTGTTTTCGCTGATATTTGGAGAGTAACTTTCTCGTTCTATTTAAATGCGATATACCTACTTTCGTTGCTTAAAATCGAAAAATGCTACAACGATGTTTTTAAATGTTCGCTTTATTTCAGGGTCGCCCAAACTTTTTAATGGGCCGAGCCAATAACTGATTGTGCAATTGATTGCGGGCCGGAACAACTTCTTGGCAACAGAAATCAGACACTTTTTCACAAATTCGCCATCAGAAAACGGTTTTCCGTTTTCAGCAATTAGTTTCGAAACTTCATAACTCGCTTCGGTAACATTTGTTTGTCTTACACCACCACCCTGAATTAATAACCGCTGTTGTGCCGTAACTTTAGAAAGGAGCTCGTTCGCTTTTTCAGTACGCTCATCACCATCAAATTTATCAAAATGGCTATGCTTTGTTTTGTTATGTCTTTTAATGTTATATTCTTTCACAACTGCAATAACATAATTACAAATAACACATAACACTTTGTTTCCATGCTCTTTCACGAAGTACTTGCTGGTCAGGATTAGTTAAACGTCTTACATTCGGAATCAACTTTGCGTTTTTTAAAGTATTTTCTCGCTTTAACACTATTTTTACAACTAGTCCGTGCACAGTCTACTGTTTGAATGACAATATAACAAGCGAAACAATTAATGTTCAAAGTTTGGAGCGGGGAAGAAAACGGTAAATAAGGGATGGATCATCTCTATTACTTTGTCAAGAGAAGCGGTGACACCTCAAATCCACATTCCAGAGAGATGAATTTCACACAGGGATGTCCAAACTAGATGTTGCATTTTAAAATCTAAATTAAGAATATAAAATTAATTTGTTCATTTCATTCCTTACGCGGGCCATACGAAAAGCCATGGCGGGCCGGATGTGGCCCGCGGCTGTAGTTTGGACGGCTCTGCTTTATGTGAACAACAATTCAAATTTTTACCTGTTTAACGAATTCGAACTTACCTTTTTTTTTTTTTTAAATTCAGGCCTATTGCTATATCCCGAGTTTGGTTTTAAAAAAGAACGTAAATTTTCAAACTTTATACCAAATAGTAAATTATTATAATCTGATGATATCTAGTCCCGCGCCGTAGCCGAGCGGTTAAGGTAGGAAGCCTTGGCGCAGAGCTACGGGACTTGCGCTGGTTCGAGTCTCCATGGGGTAAGAAATTTTCTCATGGTATTTCGGCCAGTATGGGACCGGTGCCCACCCAGCATCGTGAGGCAATTTGGTAGCTACAATAAGTAGCGGCTCCAGGTTGAGGAACCAGCTATAACGGCTGGGGGACTCGACATGCTAACCACATGTCACCCCTACACTGGCTGTTGATCATCTACCTCTGTGATTGACACATGTGGATGTGAAGGGCCAGCAGCCGGATGGTAAAAGGACAACCGCTGAAAAAGTGGAAAGACCCTCAATCGGAATGATATCTAAAAAGAAAACTAAAAGTAATGACATTTGAAGGGAAAACATCAGCAAAGATATAAAATTATTATTAATAACCAGTGCATAGAACAAACTCGTGAATTCAATTATCTCAATAAATTACTTTTTTTTTATCTTGGGTATATTTTTGTACGATGAATAATCAGATATCTCTGATAAAATCCATAAGTATAATAAAACAATGAGAACAACCAATTCATGGTGGGCGGACATAAGCTCTCTATACATCCCTATCCTCAGCTAATATTTTCCAATATACCCTGTATAATGTACTTCCTGCAAATGACGGTTCATGCTATTCTCCCATTTCATTCTTAGCCTGCCTGCTAAGCGCTTTTCCTCTCATTTTCTATCGGTTCCACTAGCGAAAAAAAAACACCGCGAATTAATAAAATTATGAAACCTTCCATTATACAAAGGCACACAAGGATACGCCAATATAAAACATTAGCAAGACCGTACTATGTTCGTGATGTCAGGCATCATCAACAATTAGAAATAAGAACATCCATCGTACCACAGTCAGCGAGATGAATATTATATTGTGAAAAGAAAAATTAATGTGTGAACCAGGAATCGAACCGTGGACCTCTAGTTCTCCAGACTAGTGTGCAGCCCACTACACCATTCCACACCTGGCACAAACGGCAACAATTCTTTCCACATATACAATGTGGAATGGTGTAGTGGGCTGCACACTAGTCTGGAGAACTAGAGGTCAACTGTTCGATTCCTGGTTCACACATTAATTTTTTCTTTTCACAATATCATTATAATATTCATCTCGCTGACTGTGGTACGATGGACGTCTGGTTCACACATTAATTTTTCTTTTCACAATATTATAATATTATAATATGATCCATTATTGAAACTGTGTTAAAATAACAGTATTGGAAAATGTTAAATAGCGAGATGAAGTTCATCAGATTGACAGCAGGCTATTCCCGATTACAAAAGAAATGAAGAGGCCCTTCAAGAACTTTGTTATAATCAGTTATCCATTTTATAATCAAACTAGCTAAGAACTGGCTTGCGCTGCTGTGCCTAAATAAATTAAATGTATATGTTTATGTTTAGCTGAATAAGTAAAAAAAAAAGATTATAAATGTATATCCTATTTTTTACACCCATGCATCTGAAAATCAAATACTCAAACATTGCGGTTGTTGTCAATTTTCAATTTCGGATTTCAGGTAAGCTAGCACTTCTAATGGTCGGATTTGTCTGATGTTTGGAAAATACCTGCCTTAGTTTATTTTAATAATACATAGTGAGTTTCGTTGTGAAACATTCAAAATTACGACCGCTAGAGTGATTTTTAAAGTCTCGGTTCAGGTGAACTCCTACATCTAATGGTTTTAGAGAATAATACATAGCGACTAAACACTCATCGTAGCTGAAAACATGTAGAACTTGTATGTACAAATTCTCATGAATATCAGTTGAGCGATTTAGAAGTATATAATGCACAAACATAAGCAGGCTGAATTTTTATATATAAAGATAGTAATCCAATTGGAAAATTCTTATACAAAGTATGTGCAAGAACAGAATCCCAAGAGCCAAGCTTCACTACCGCCCCCAAGGAAAGAGATCTTTGGGCTGTCCAAGGAATAGATGGATTGAAAATCCAGCTTTGAGATCGTAACAGGCCATCAGGTCTTACACTTGTATAGAAGAAGATGCTGATTATGAAAAATAGTACGTTGGATAGATGAATTATAGTTAACACAACTAAGGACAGCGTAAAAGTAACTTAATAGCACTACTAAATGTTGGATTAGTTTTATAAGAGCAATAAAGGTTTTTACAGACTGTGATTTTTTAAATAAAAAGTGTAACATCTTATTTCACCTCACATATAAATACCTACAAGCAATTCAATTGTTTTCACATATAACGACCTATTCAAACATTTCCTTTTATTGTTATTTGCAGACGCTTGAACATCTTAGGTATAGGAGGTTTGAGTGTGTACCAATAGAAGGTGTATTTCTATTGTTTTGTTACGTCACGTACCATAATGCAAAAAAAAAATCCAGTTTCATACTCGTATTCCAAATGTCCAGGAATCAAATACTGCACCAAACAAATCCAATTGTGTCGTCCTTACTTTTCACCAGTTGTTAAGGCAAGTGTGTGGCAGTATATTTATTAATTTGAATTAGTTTATCTTTTGTGAAGGGGAACGCCGTTCCGTAGTGGTTAAGGCACTACGCTACAAGCCGGAAGGTCGAGGGTTCGAGTCCCGGTAGGGTCAGGATTTGTAAACTGACGCAAACCTTCTGGCGGCACTATGACCCTGGGGTCGACTCAGCATCTTGCGGAAATGAGTACAAGACGCTTTTTCTGGGGGTAAAGGCTGCCGTCACGCAGGGCTGACCACCCGCCTGAAAAGGTGGCAGCCTTAATCTCCTATTATCCCAAGGACCTCGAGAAACCGCTCAATAACTGGCAGAAATTAAATGAGAAGATGTCTTCCCTCGCAAGGAATTCACACACACACACACACACATCCAAACTATCTACCTATAATGGCATTAAAACTCAATGTTGGGCATTAGACTCTCCTTTGTTAGAGGAGTTACCAGACCAAGTTATTTTAGTTCGGCCTACGCTTATTTCTCCACATATCACGAATGGTGTATTGTGAACATACCGACCCAAGGAGACATCTAGTAGGCAACTAAGGTATTACTAGGATGATGAAGGTTGGTACATTTGGCATAGAGACATCTTTATTCAGGCTTAATGTATTTTTACAAGCCTAAAAACCTTCAGACTCGGAACCCACGACTTACTGTACCTCCCGGAGGTCATGCTCCTTCAATTTCTTCCATCCTAAAAATTCCAACGAACCCGGCCAGCTTTGAACGTGACGAGAGACAAGGAACATAACCACTAGTCCACCGTGGCAGACATATCGTTATAAACAAGGTTGTAGATCTTTGTGCCTTAAAGTTTGCTGACATTTATTTTACAGGCGAAGAAAAACGGCAAAAAAATACCCGGAATGGGGATCGAACCTGTACCGCTACGTACGAAGCGACATTATCCCAAAACCACGCGGTGGACTATTATGCCATATTGCGAATAAAAAAAAGTTATTTAAATGGCGATGCTTAATAGTATATTACGATGCGAGGTTGGGAAGTGTTTTTTACAGAATCGAGGAAAATGTTTAAAAACCGAGCGATATACCCAGAAGTATACATTTTGATTCTTCCTGGATTTGGGATAATTTCTCATATTATTTGTCATGAAAGAGGGAAAAGGGAGGCCTTCGGTTAAACATTCTCCTCGATTCTGTACGACACTTCACAAACGTGCGTTGTACATTATTTTTTGCGCGATGGTGTTTTCAAAATAATAAACAATAGTAAAATAATATCTTTGTTAAAAATATTTGCGTTCATTATAAACAATTGACTAACGTTAACAGTGTGGGCAATGTTTATTAGTTCAAACTACAGGAGGCCGAGAGACAAATTAGTGATAAAATGGCGGCAAGTACGGATTTGTTTTATATTAACTAACTCACTGGCACTATCGAACCCGTAGGTTCATGGCCGCGCGGACATAAGCTCTGAATACGTCCCTATCCTGAGCTAATGTTTTCGAATCATCATCATCATCATCATGAACAAATTCGTTTTAGGCTATATGGCCTGTACGGTAAACCTAGCGAAGATGGTCTTGATCTTTCCACCGATGTTTTGGTCTTCCTTGGTCCCTATGTCCAGTTGGGGTATATTGGAATGCCAATTTTGGAAGTCTATTTCTTGCCATTCTTCTCAGATGATTTTTCCATTCTTGTTGGTATCTTTGGATATCTTCATTTAAACTTGCTACTCCAAGTTTTCCTCTGATAGTAGTGTTCCTTTGGTGATCCAGTCTATTAACTCCTAACAATGATCGTAAGAAGCGCATTTGGCTTACTTGAAGTTTATGAGAGTTTCTTTTATTTAAAATCCAAATTTCACTTCCGTATTTTAGAGCAGCTTTTGATGTGACGTTATGTAATCTTAGTTTTGTCTCTGTCCTCATCTGTTTACGTTTTCGAATCATTCCCCCTGTATAATATACTTCCCTCAAATCACAGTTAATGTTTTCTCCCACCTCATTCTTGGTCTACCAACTGGACGTTTTCGTGCCACATGTCCTGCCCTCGCAGTCTACGAGACTTAACTGTTATTACATCTGGATTCTGTACAGACCACATAGACATATTATTTCAAATAAAGTTCAGTTCATTTAAAATACAGTGATTTGTTTCGTATAATGTATATTAACAGTACCTTTTGGATATTTTTTGTATATAGGCCTACATTACATATAGTATACAAAGAGGGCAGAGGTTTTAGTTCCCACACGCGGTTTGTAACATGTAATATTACAGTTTAGTTATTATATTGCAGCATAGTATTTAGGTGGGCAACCATTGCTCTAAGTACGACGAAACGAACTATCGCGCAAAAAAAATATTACACAATAAATTTACGTCAAAAGCAGACATAAAAAATTACTGTAGGCCGCATCTCGTTTATTTCGTCATTGAATTTAAAAAACGTAATTTTAATGAGATTTAATGCCAATTCAGAATTGTTGGCATAAACTTAAGTACGAATACATTATCCTTGACAACACGCGTCTGAGTAATGTAAGCGGATGTTTCTGCAGTCGGTTTGTCGGGTTTAGACTCACCCACTGCCGCGACCTGCTGAAAGTCTTTCCCCGACCCAGCACGACGCGAGAGAAACCAATGTCAACAAATATTACAGTAAGCACACAGTGTTAATAGAAAATTCAACAAACTGTAGGCAGGGGTGATAAAATATTTAGAAATACACTATGTTTCATGGCAAGGCATGCACTATACGATATATAGCCTCCATGGAGTAACCCTGGAACTACTTTTTAAAATATTTAATTCCGTAAAACCAATTGAAATTTTATCGCGAATTTAGGGATATCACGAAAATAAGCAATTTACCATATATTATACGGTTGCGAAATATGGACTCTTACAGTAAGACATAAGATTATGAGTATTTGAGAATAAAGGTCTTAGGATTTTTTTGGACCAAAGAGAGACGAACAGACAGGTGAATGGAGAAGAATGAAAACAATGAGCTACATGATCTTTATAAGAAATCAGATGTAATAACAGATATTGCGATGGGCAGGACATGTGCCATGAATGAACATTCATAGAGCAACATGGAAACTTCTTTTAGGAAAACCACAGGGAAAACGCCCAGTTGGTAGTACACGTATTAGGTGGAAGAAAATTAACCATGATTTGAGCGAAGTAGATTGTACAGGGGATGATTTGAAAACATTAGCTCAGGATAGAGATGTATGGAGGGTTCATGTCGCGTTGCAATGAACCTAAGGGTTCGATAGTGCCGGTGAGTTAGTTAACAACAATACTACTACTACTACTACTACTACTACTACTACTACTACTACTACTACTAATAATAATAATAATAATAATAATAATAATAATAATAATAATAATAATAATAATAATACCTTTATTTTACGTAGCAGAGTTAAGACCTTAAGACCTCAACCAGGTTATAAAAAATACAATAAATAGTTATTTACGCGGTTAAACACAATTGTAATCCAATTAATGATTGTATAATGTAATACTAATGTATTTAAGTGTGAAATTTAATGATTATAAATGAATTTTTATGTAATTAAAAAAATTCTTACGTTGTAAACCGTTGGCAATTACTATTTATCATAGCTTAACTATTTTTACCATTGATATGATACCGCACAATATGAATGTTTAAATTATATATATTTGAAAATTAAGAGGGGACCCAATTTATTTAGGCCTAAAATAATCTAGAAGCTAACCTAAAGTAATTTAAGTAACCTTATCTAATTAATGAAAGTATTAAAACAGAATGAAGACAATATAAATTGGAAGAATATATGTAAAATAATCAAATCTTTGATATAGACAGACCCGCGTTAAAATCTTGTATCATTCCAGAGATAATAGAATATCCATTAGATGAAATAGTTCAATCTGTTCTTCATCAATTTATAAATGTTCCCTTTGCTTAGTGTATAAGTTTATAAAATGTATAGTGAATCCGCAGAGTTACGATGTATTTATAAAGTTTTATTTTCAAAATTATTTAACTTATTTAAAGATATTTAATTTATTTATAATAATCCTGTCCCTATCCCTAAGCTTGACACATTACACTGCAAATTACATTCCCCCAAATATTTACAGGTAAAATGAGTTTAAAATCGTTTAAATTTAATTCTCATGTAGGCGTATTTAATATAATATTTTTATGAATATTTGTAGCATTAAAATTGTGTTTTAAGGCATAAGTAAATATAAAGTTTTATAGATCCGTGCACTTTTCCAAATTTAGACATAAAGTACATTTATAATCAAGTTAAATTTTAGCCCGAAATATATTTAATATTACATTCCTCAAATATTCGTTAAAATTGTGTTTAACTGAATAAATAAATATATCGTCTTGTACGACTGGCCTATGTTCTCTCCTTGATTTTTATAATCCCTTTATGATTTAAATTGATTTATTGTATTTATGCAAAAAATACTTTTTATAATTTTATTATATTTACATTTATATATTTCTTCAGCAATAAGTTTCGCACAATTCAAAATAAACGTAAACATGTTTTATACCAACATAAATGTTATGAGAATTTAAAAACGGAGGCCTAAAATATACTAGTTGATACTGAATTTCAATGCCGTAGCTTGGAAAGCTCAGTTGTCGGTGTGTGAACCGCCTGACGCCGGCAGATCTGGGGCTCTCCCCTGCGCGCTATGGCAAGAAGCGTCAATGAGTACAAAAAATATATCTTTTCTCTCTCTCAAAGAATAAGGATATCGATTGACTCCCACTCGTACAATTGGCAGCCCTTTTCATTTCCTCAAACCAAACTTTTCTTACAAAATCTACAGCTCAGATGGGGAGAGAAGTCAAGAAGAAATCCAACCATTGCCAACTTCAGTCAATTAGGCTTATGTGGTATTGATAAGATTATCGACAATAACTTCTGGTAGAGGGGTAACAAAGTTTCATTTCAAATAGCGATCCGGATTCGTTTCCCGATAGAGTATAATTTATTTTTTAAGAGTCAGATAATCTAGAACAGAGCCGACCAAACTTATTTGTATCGCGGGCCAAATGGAAGATACTCAAGTTGGAGCGGACTATAGGCCCTATTATAGCTGTTACAGATTATTATTATTATTATTATTATTATTATTATTATTATTATTATAGAAGAGATAAAGTAAGAAGCATTGTAATTAAACAAAAGATGAATTATTTTCAAATTTCAACCGTGAATTTAATGAAAAACAAATAATTAAAATGGCATGGTCATGTAAATGAATGACGGAAGGCAGAATTTCAAGAAGAATATTAGAATAGGTGCTACTTTGTAG
The DNA here is from genome assembly GCA_030220185.1 of Diploptera punctata. Lineage (NCBI taxonomy): Eukaryota > Metazoa > Arthropoda > Insecta > Blattodea > Blaberidae > Diploptera > Diploptera punctata. The sequence continues at coordinate 6,268,417 of JASPKZ010009355.1, read as the reverse complement.
TAGTAGTAGTAGTAGTAGTAGTAGTAGTAGTAGTAGTAGTAGTATAAGAAGAAGAAGAAGAAGAAGGCCAAAATAACGTGGATTTATGGTGTTTTGAGCAGCATGAGTGGAAAACGAAATGAAGGATGGAGATTGGAATGACAGAGATGTTGTGGAGAATAACAGTACATTAATTGGCGCAGGAAAATGTTAAATATTGTGAAACCTACTGAAATAAATTAATTGATATCATTATTATTATAATTTCTATTATTATTATTATTATTATTATTATTATTATTATTATTATTATTATTATTATTATTATTATTATAAGCGTGTGTTGATTTGCTCTTTCCTTGTTATGTCGTTATAAATTATTTCACAAGTTACTGTTCCATTATAGATAGACTAATATTACGGGCTTACCCTTAGCATATTTTAATTTATTAGAAAACTACAGGTCTACTGGGGCCGGGTAGAAAGTGATAGAGGGCGGTACCCGGCCTGCGGTCCGTAGTTTGGGTGTCTCTGATCTAGAAGAAATAATATGGTTCTTGCGAACGGACTGATAGTCCGCATGCCTTGATCTTTCGTGGAGTGATTTGACAGTATTACTAAAGTCTTACTAAATGTCAATAAAATGGGTGTATTCTAGTACCACAGGCAACACTTTTAGTGCTTCGAGTTCCGTAGCGGGCAGATATACGGCGTTAACGTCATATATTTTCAATTTACGCACCACTTCGGCAGATACTTTACGGAAGTAATATAATATGGGGCGCCGTAATAACGACGTTTAAATTTCGCGGTCAACGGCAAGAATATTGGTCTCGCATTGGTTGCCGACTCGCGAATCGAAAGACCCGCGCAAACCACCGAAATGTCTGGGCTGTCATTCCAGACGTCTGTACGAACATCTCCTTTCCATTTCGGAAATATCGGTGGCCAGAGGCTTCTATGTTTCGAAGTGTCCCGAACCTAAGCCTAGAAATTTCCATCTTCCTATAAAATCTGTGGCGAAGACGGAAGCCAGTCAGTTGTACATTGACAGGCGATAAGCGACGTGAAGTGTGAGACAAATTGTAGTGAGTGAACTCAAATGAGACTGAAATAATTGTAAGATAAAAGTTGAATCAAGATTAATTGTTAGCGCATTTTTTTTAAATTCACTACTGATAATTAGTATAACAAAATGTGATTTGTGATATTTTACTGCAAATCTTTGTGGATTATTTACGAGGCGAAGTACGTGAACACGAACCCGGCCTCATCTGCTACAATACTCTCGTATTCTGTACAAATAGGAGTATAGGATGAATTTATGTTTATGTTTTTGTCGTGGAAAGTAGGTAGTATGAGGGATGGTGATGAAAAGAAGGGAGAAGACGAATCCCGGTACCAGCAGATAGCATACTCCTGGTCGGGCTATAAAACTAACTCAGAAATAACAAACCAACTAAAAATTACTCAGGTGTTAAATAGAAAATTACAAAACTCAATAGTTAGAATATATCGATAGAATAGCAAACGACAGACAACCAAAATCCAGAAACCTTACAAACCAACTGAGAAAAGACGAGGACTCTAATAAAGAAATTTCTGGACTAAGCATGAAGCCTGAAGTGGGATCGGAACAGGCGTAACTCCATGGAATCCATGTCCGCATGTCTTAACGGTTGTAATTTTACGGTGAAAGATAGTCACTTTCTGCCAAGATACTTTCTTTGTCTGGCCTAAGAGCTATTCACCATGGGTCACCTTTAGGCAACAATGCTACCTGCAGGCATAACTAGAGCTGCCAGCATGGGCCACCTTTAGGTAACCGGCACAGCTCTTCATATGATGGGTTCAGGAAAAAATCAGGTGTCATTTTTTTTTTGTCTCCATGCAAAGGACTATTTTCTAATAGTAAAATAAACATTTTAGCCATATGTTTATTTACCTTCATAGCTTGACAGAGGGCAAAAGAGGTATAGCTCGCGCGCCCTAAACTTGAGGTATTGTACTTGGCGAAACAAGAGGTGAAATGGTACTACTACCTGACTTAAAAGTATCGCATATAGCAGGCATGGGGAACTGGGGCTCCGGGAGCTTATAACAAATCCTCTCCGCCAATACCCATTCCACTCATTTGTACTTGCACTGCAGACGCAGGTATACAGTGATTGACAATACGCAGTGAGAGTCAGTGGCGTACAATTCAGCGTAAGCATGGCAAATTCTAAACACCGATACCATTTTAATACTGACTGGGAAAATGATTATTTTTGTATTCAGACTGGCACGGAAGTTGTTTGTTGCACGGAAGGCTTGGAACTATACAGGTTGTTGTCAACAGACTCGTATCCCAATATGAGAGATTTTGCAGGCCACATTCTCGCAATGTTTGGTTCGACTTATACATGCGAACAATTATTTTCGAAGTTGAACAATACCAAATCTAAAATACGCTCCAGAATAAACGATGACACCCTAGTCTCAGTATTACGCATCTCTAAGAGTACTATCCAGCCTGACATAGACAAATTAGTGTCAAGAAAAAGGCATCAGCGGTCCTCTACGCGCTCTTCAAACGTTACACGTAATGTACGTAAGAATGGAAGGGATTAGTACAGCTCGAGACCAAGCTCTGTGTGTTTGCGGGGAGAAGTGTGGGGAGTGGGAGGAGGTACACTTCTATGCTTTTCATAGTACTAACAGCTGAGACAGCAAATTCCTTTCAGACACACGGAGCTGGGTCCCGAGCAGTACATATGTTTCAGGTTATAGGGTGTGCCGCCACTGATACTGCATGGTATGCGAGACGATAATAACAACAGTTACGAGTTCAATGAAGGATGGAATGAGGAAGGATGTCATACTACCCCTCATTCGGAGGTCCCCCATGCCTGGCATATAGCATACAACACGAACTATCTCCACACTGATACAAACAACAGCGACATTTTCTTTCAGATCTATACTAGGGGTTGGAATGTAGAGTGAGAAGTAGACCTTAGGATATAAAACCACAAGTAACGGTCCTCAACCGCCAGGACTCATTGGAAGTATAGGTAAGTTGTATAATTAAAAGTGCGTTTTTTCGGTTTAAAAAAAGTGACTTACCGTTATTTATTACTTTTTTTACTATACTCTTCATATCTAAATCTTTCTCACGGTCATAATCGGTAAATATGAAAAGTGAAGATTTGTAGAAAAAATATAAAATATATTTTCATGAGAACAACCGTATTCCTTCCGAATTCGCTAAAACACGCACGGCTATGATATCAGTAAATAAGGTATAAAAATCAGTGCTGAGTTATCCCTTCAATTTTGAGTTACGTAACATTCTGAAGACCTTAAATGACAGCTCTAGGAATAAATTATTGCGAACTCGACATATTTTACGTATTTTATTCTGAAGCCTACTGTGTGCCTCGGATTATGGATTAAAGATGAGAGCTGAATATTTGATTCACATGTTCTACTCTTCATAAAAAAAATGGACCGACTTCGTTATAAAACCGGCTTAACTCTATAGACGTAGAATCAAAACAGGCATTCTATAACACCATCCACTGGTCTCCAGCCAACTGAAACCAGTTCAAATCTCGGACTGCCCATTTCCTATCAGAATATTACCCTCCCACTCATGTCGAGGGACGCCCACCGTGGTAAAGTGGTTATGTTCCTTGTATCTAATCCCGAGGGTCTTGGGTTCGAACCCGGCTGGGATCGATTAATTTTTAGGACGGAAAATCCAACGGGTACTTATGTTTTCCTTAAATGCTATAAAATTATTAATGTATGCAAATGCTAAATGTACAAAATTAATACTAAATTTCACATTTGAAAATTCAAAAACCATCACTGGCACTATCTCACCCATAGGTTCGTGGATATTAACCCTCCATATATCCCTGACCTTAGCTAATGTTCTCTAATCATTCTCTGCATAATTTACTTCTTCTAATCACGATTAATGTTACTTGGACTATCTCCTTCTGGTTTTCTTACAAGAGTGTCAATGATTAGCGACTCCAAGTTGAGAAGACCAGATATAACAGCTGGGGGACCCGACATGCTGACCACATGTCACCCCTACATTGGCTAGATGATTGTCTACCTCTGCGATTAACACATGCGGATGTGATGCCAGCAGCCGGATGATAGGCCAAGAGGCTTCTACGCCTGTCGCGCTTGGAGTGAGTAGCATTGTATGGTGCAGAGATTTGGACATTACGACGGAATGAGGAAAAGCGACTGGAAGCTTTTGAGATGTGGATATGGAGAAGGATGGAACGTATAAAATGGACAGACAAAATAAAAAATAAATATATTCTAGATATTGTAGGTGAAGGAAGAACAATGCTGGAACTCATAAAGAAGAGGAAAAGAAATTGGATTGGGCACTGGCTAAGAAGAAATTGCCTGCTGACGGATGCCTTAGAAGGCCTAGATGGAATGGTCAACGGAAAAAGGGTTGAGGGCAGAAAAAAGTACATCGGATGATAGTCAATCTAATATATAAAAATGAATGGTTGTTTGTTCGTACTGTATGGGCGGCCATACCGTTGATCCGATTGTGATGGGGCTTTTTGCAAAATGTTTAGGAGATTCCCAGGATGAACATAGGCTATAAGAGAGTTGTGATACTCAATTTCTACACACTTAAATATCACTCTTTGTAGTGGAAAACGTGAAAAAAGAAGCAATTTGGATGCTTAAATGGCTAACGCTGCGTAAACAATAACAAATACACAAAATTAATGTACACAGAATTTAATATCTCAAAAAACTCTGCAAAAAAGTCCGCGACAGCATATGTTTATCTCTTACGGATAACTCACAATAACCATTTTTGTCTTTCATTGATGCCAAGAAGATCGAGACAAGTACGTAGATTCCTGTGCAAGCATAGCAGCACATGGCGGGTATTCTTTTAGGGATAACTCACAATAACGAATTTTGTCTGTTAGCTCATTTATGCCAAGAAGATCGAGGTAAGTAGATTCCCGGACAACGCCGGGTATACAGCACGATGCATCTAAAAATAATTACAATATAAATGTTCGGTCTCACTTATTTAACTAAACATAAAACATATTAATTTTCGTATTTCAGCGCATTTATGTCAAGAAGATCGGAATGAGTAGATTTCCGGGCACGCCGGATAATCAGCACGAGGTATCTAAAAAACATAAATTTAAATTTATTTTTCCCTATGCTTATTCAACTAAACATAAAATTACATTAATTTTCATGTATTTGGGCGTAGTAGCGCACGCCTGGTATTAGCTAGTATTAAAATAAATGGTTTGTAAACGGATAAAAAAAGAAAGGCCGTGTTAATGAAAGAGTGGAGAATGATGAGTTTACAGTGAAAGACATGCTCTTGGGCAGAACACTACGTATGTATATATTTTCTGTTTAGCAAAGAAAGAAATTGAAAATTAAAAGAACCCTTTTGCAAGAATGGATGATGTCATGTTTATATTTATTGTGATAAGGTTGTTGATCCCTGGACTCCACTTGACATATCTATTGCCTTCCTGAAACTCAGTCAGATTTATGAAGTGTTGTGTTGTAAGTCGTGGAGCACGTTACGAAGGGGGCGCACAATGATACAGGACGAACTCCCTAATCGAACAAACAACATGCCTACTCATTCTTTATAGTTGCTCCAGTACAGTTTTATGGCTTAGAAAAAACTACCTTCACTTTTTTAAAAGTATTATAGTGGAATGTTCATTATCCGAACGTGAATCATTCGAAATGTCAAATACCCAGTGTCGAGCATTGAGATGAGGTTCTGCTTGAGTGTAAGTATAAATAAATAATAGTTAGAAAAAACTAAAACAACACGCTTTATTAGAAAACAGAACTAATAAATGAAAAATAATTTTAATTTCCAACACGCTTGGGATAAATTTAAAGTGGTCACAAAAAAGTCATCCCAACAATTTCTAGAATAAAACTACAGTTATCAATAAAGAAAAAATAATTTTACCATCAAAAGCGTGGGGTGCTTTTTATGATTTTTACGTTTTCTTCTTAGAGACTTTTCCAACATCTGTTTATTATGAAACATATTAGTTGATATAAAGCACCCCACGCTTTTGATGGTAAAATTATGTTATTTGTTGATAACTCTAGTTTTATTGTATATGTGTTGGAGATTATTTTTTTGTTGGCCACATTAATTTTATCACAAGCGTGTTGGAAATTAAAATTATTTTTCATTTTTTAGTTCGGCTTTCTAATAAAGCGTGTTGTTTTAGTTTTTCATAACTATTATTTATTTTTTTGTTTTGTTTTCTAAAAATGTAAATATCTTCAAATTCGATACTATTGTAGTATGAGCTAAAAGTAATACTCTTGATTTGAACCAGCGACCTATGGATTACTGAAATTATATACCACTACAGTCCATCACTCTACCAACTGATCCACCACAACGATAGACTAAAAAGTCGATACGTCCGCAACCTATTATACCGGTCTTTATTCTTTTGATGCCCTGATGATCCTGGCCAAGATCTTTGAAAAAAATTAATGAAATTATTGTATTGTCATTGGTCCTTTACAAGTATACAAAGGTTCAAGTCGATCCAATGTTTTTAAGTGGGTGAAAATCGTGTTGAAAAATTCCGTTACATAGATAGATACAGGTCAAGCTAATATAAAGCGTTAAAAAATAAAATACTCATTATGAAAAAGTTACGATATTCATTAGTAGGACTAGGATTTCTATTGCTTAAAAATCACGGAAATATGCAAAAAAATGTATGCAGTTATCACACAGTTACAAAAAATATGCACTGTAACATAAAAAAGATGACCTAATAATATTATAATTATATAACAATTTCAGTTGCAAAATCAATTTAACTATTTAAGAATAAAATGCAAGTGAGAAGCAAGCTAAAGTATGGAATTTTATATTGTAGAATACTTTTTATTTTATTAAAATTATCAATAGCTACCTGCTTGTCTGGAGACAATAGATAAATGTTTGCTCAGGTATACATATAAGGGAAAAGTCTATAGTATAGACTCTACAGTCTATACTGTGAATTGAAGCGAAATAAGAGAGAAAGATAGATTTTACAAGAAACAAAATTCTGAGAAATTTAACAACTCCACTGAAAACGAAAGAAAGAAATTGTATGTTAGAAGTTCTTTACTTTTTATAAGAGTGAAACTATGAGGACCAATAAATTGCTATAATATGCTCTTGTCACATACAAATGGCCAAATATGCATACATATGACTTAATAAAATACTCAAATTCAATATGTTTTTGTATAAAAAGCACACACACACATATATATATATATATATATAGGAAAGCAGATATAATAAAAACAGTCAAATGTCTTACAATGCGATGGGCAGGAAATATGGTACGAATGCGGAATGAAAGAGGGGCATGGAAACTGCAGGAAAACCAGAGGGAAAAGGGCCCAGATGGTAGGTGGGAGAATAGCATTAACCATGGTTTGAGAAGTAAATTATACAAGCGATGATTGGGAAACATTGGCTCGGAATAGAGGTGTATGGAGAGATATCACATGGCCATAAACCTCCGGGCCCGTAATATATATTTATAAACTTACTAACTACATAAAGGGAATATTTATAAATTGTGCCTTCCCTTTAACAAAAAAGACAGTAAGACAGTAAAGAAAATTGTGCCTTCCCTATAATAAAAAAAGACAGTAAAGAATTATATAATTTTCCATCTATAGTAATTCTGCCCGAGTGCAGGTCTTTCACTGCAATCATAGCATTTTCATGCTATGCTTTGCAGCTTTACTAGTGAATTATAGGTGTGGTAGCTTCCCGTTGCTCTCCACACCGGTGAAAGATGATGATGATAATGATGGTAGTGATGGCCGGATGATTTTCGGGGACCGTCTGGCCCTAAGGATCATGACATTTGTCTCGTAAGGTGAGGAAACACCCCGAAAAATCCTCACCCAGAAGCCTGTCCCGACCGGGAATCGAACCCGAATCCGCTGCGTGACAAGGCAGCACGCTACCTATATCATTATTATAAACTATAAAAGATCCCTATTATTAAGAATTATTTCTACCAGTGATAGTGTCATAGAGTTAGTTGTAACAAGTACATACAAGTTTGTCAGCAACAGCAACCACTTCAGTAAACTCTAGCTGCTCAGAGCTGTCGTGGCTGCGATTACTTTTTTTTTACTGTATTTTAACATGACGTACTTTATCTTGTGTATCTGTTTGAAGAAGACATGCATAAAAATAATTCATATTACAACATTAAATAATGATAGACTGGACGTGATAATTTCACAGTTTGTAACACCGATTTACGCTAAAGTTGATACTGTAGTGGGTCACGCAAACAAATGAAAACTTTAACATTTTTGGCTTGAAAAAAAGATTTACATCAAACGCAGTACAAACAAGCAAAATAATCTAGTACATCAGAACTAGGTGGCATAAACTTAGGTTGGTAGAGAAGTGAGAAAATAGTTGTAGGACCGCATTGCACACACGATCCTAACACGCAAACATCATATTTTCAGAAAATAATAAGAAAATTCTTCGTAAATTATGTACAACCCATTTGACAAATCTCTGTTATTTATTTAACAGGTTTTAAATGTATACAAATTTTCCTGTGCCCAATATTATATTTTGATTCTATTTCTCCACTCTACTCTATCCTGCCAATCACCATCCCACTATCCCTGTCCTTCGTCAAATTCATAATTCCCTTTTACCGACATATATATAAAAGACACACAACAAAGAAAAAACTCCAGAAAACCAACAAATAAACTATCGAGAAAGATTGACAGAGAGAAACTAAACACAGAAACGATACAAAAGGCATCAGAAGAAATAAAAGAAGGAAAAATAAATCAGGCAGTCGATGCAATAGAAGGACAAATAAAACAAGCGACAGTAAAGAAAGAATGGAAGAGAAGAAAAGCAAAGCCATGGTTCAAACAAGAATGCTACGTAGCGAGGAGAGCCGCGATCATAGCCTCCACAAGGCAAAACTATCGAAAAACACACGAAGACCTACAAGAATACCAAAATACCAGGAGAGCCTATAAACAAACAGTGGAAAGGTATAAAGAAACGTACAGGCGGAGAAGAAGAGAAAAAATAATAGAAAAAGCAGAGGAAAAATGGTATAAAGTGACCTCACCAAAACAGCCATCCTTTCCAAGAGATATATCAATACATACGTGGGAGAAACACTTTAAAGAAGTACTGCAGGCCAAAGAAACACGCCCCAAAAACCATACGAAGAAAAGAAGAAGTGGAGAAATCTGCCTCTTCACCAGAGAGGAAGTAAGACGACACATTGCAAGTTCGAAAAACAGAAAAGCCTGCGGACCTGACGAAATTGCCTTCGAACACCTCAAAGAAACAGAGCAAGCTCTCGCAGACACCTGGACAGAGCTTTTCAACGAATGCCTAAGGCAAGGCAGCATTCCGGACAAGTGGAGAATAGCAACGCTGAAGGTGCTGTACAAAGCCAAAGGAGACACGAAGGACCCAAACTCATACAGGGGAATAGCCCTAGAGTGCACAACACTAAAAATAATGACCAGCATACTCACAGAGAGATTAAGAGCGATGACAGCCCACGTCATACCGGAACAACAGTTCGGGTTCGTAAAAGGGAAATCGACGACACAAGCAATTAAATGTCTACAAGAGAGCATCGAAATAGCCTTAGAACAACGAGAGGAAAACTACATGCCATCTTCATAGACTACAAGAAGGCTTTCGACCTCTTAAACAGGCAGCTGATAATAAGAAGAATAGAAGAAGCAGCAGGGAGAAATCAAGTAACTAGATTAATTGAGAACATCCTCTCCAGAAACCAAGTGCAGATAGACGATGGAGTTTCAAAAACAGAGCAAATAGATCAAACAAACGGCGTACTCCAAGGTGACCCGTTGAGTCCCCTACTCTTCATAATAGCAACAGCAAAAAACCCACAGAGATAGAACAGAAAACGTCCAAATCTTGGCATACGCTGATGACATGGTGATTACATCCCAAGACATCGAAAAAGCTCAAACAGCGTTCGACAAACTCGTAGCATGGGCCGAAAAGAACGACCTAGAAATAAATGAGAAGAAAACAGTAAAAATGACCTTCAGGAAAGGAGGAAGACTCGCAGCGAATGACTGCATTCGGTATAAGGGAGACCCACTGCAAAATGTAAACCAGTTCAAATATCTGGGGATCCACTGCAGAGCCGAGGTGACACCTTCGATAAGCACATCAAAGAATGCGCCTTAGCGGCCAGAATAGCAACGAACAGCATTAAAAGCCTGAGTAAACTATCCCTGGAGACAGCAATGACCATCTTCCGCTTAAAAATAGCACCAATCATGACCTATGGAATAGAAGTGATTTGGAAGAACCTAAATAAGGCAAACCTAGAGGAAATAGAGAAAGTCAAAGCACACTTTTTAAAGACAGCGCTAAGCGTATCAAAATACACGCCTTCACGCCTAACATACATACTGACAAAGGAACCATTCTTCATTGAAGAGCTCCACCTGGACCTTCTCGTGCCGGCAACAGATGCCTACAAAGAACTGCTGTGGGAACTCAACGAGAAGAGAGAACAGATATGGCCTGAGTTCTACGCAACGGACGCGATGATCTACAGGGAATGGACAGCAGCCAGATACGACCTCAGACACACCGTGACGAGAGTCGCAGTCCATGGTTTCCACCACAGGATATGCGCAACAGTGAAGCGCCATAACCCAGAAGAAAAGTGCAAGTGCAAACTATGTGGGTCGCACTGCGACCGATATCACCTGTTACAGTGTAAAAACATAGGAACATCGATAACAGACTTTTGTAAGACATGAAAACAGTTCTTTCTACATGGCCATTGGCTGCAATTATACCTATTATTATTATTATTATAATTCCCTTTTCCATCCATCCATACTAATTCTGCCCGAGGGCAGGCCTTTCACTGCAATCATACACTCAGATTCAACCCAGGAAGTTAATGTGTGTTTGTAATAGGGAACTGGGTTGCCATTTAAGAGTATTTTCTTAAGAGAAATCCTATATAAAACTGAAGATTGCAAAACAGCAGGTACATAGTTGAAAGTTGTAAGCCTTCCAAGCCACCCCCTCTTAAAGAAAAAAACAGTTACCACTTGCCAATGAGCTCTTCGGGATCTGTACTATCCTGTATGAAAGTGTCGACTCTCATATTTACTATAAAACTAGTTTGCATGCTGTAAAAGAAAAACCATATTTTTTAAATGTACAGTATATAGATTTGGTATAAGTACTGCTAACATTGCCGCTCCACCCCTCCCTAACAAACAAATACCGTTATTATGAGTTTGGCAACATCTACTCTCTGTAGGTAGAGGGACAATGGCATAGCCCATAAGGTCTGTAGTAACTTCCTGGGTTCAATTAGATTGTAGCATTTTCATGCTATGCTTTACAGCTATACTAGGGGATTATAGGTGTGGTAGCTTCCCGTTGTTTTCCACCCCGGTGAAGGATGGTGATGATAATGGTGAGGATAATGATGATGGCCGCATGATTTTCGGGGACCGTTGGGCCCTAAGCTTCCTGGCATTTGTCTTACAGGTGAGGAAAAATCCCGAAAATCTCACCCTGGAGCATGTCCCGGCCGGGAAAAGAACCCGGGCCCGCTGCGTGATAAGGCAGCACGCTACCACGAGACCACAGCGGTGGACAATTCCCTTTTAACCATGTCTTATTAGTGCCAATCTATATTCATCCATCCTCTTCACATGTCCAAGCCATTGTAATTGTTTATTACCCACAAATTGTATAATAATTGTTTTGTTGAAGTTATTTTTTTTCTCGGGCAATACTGTTTCTGATCCTGTCCAACTTAGAGCAACTGCGAATCTTCTTAACCCTTATACTGACGAAACAATAATTTCTCGTGCTAGTTATTTAAATGTTTCGGACCGCAATGAAAACAAAATCATAGAAACTGTAGGTTATTCTTGAACATTACCGTGCAATTTGACAAACATTTAAGTAATTTCAACTCATTTGTTTTTCTATTGTTTTATATACAACTAGCTAATACCCGGCGTGCGTTGCTACGCCTAGATAAATGAAATATTAAAGGTTAATTAAATCGTATGGAATACGCGAAGACGAACCAAACATGACGGTTGTTAGTTTTTAATTTCGGATTTCAGGTAAACCTTCACTTCTAATTGTCGGATTTCGTTTATTTTTTTGATAATATCTACCTCGGTTTATTTTAATGGGATATACTGAGTTTCGTTGTGAAACATAAAGAATTGTGATCGCTAGAGCTATTTTTAAATTAACTCCTACGCCTAATGGTTTTAGTGGGTCCAGTTGTGAAACTAAACCATCCATGGATCCGCTCAAACACAATTTTTTTAATCAAAATCGGTCCAGTCATTTAGGCAGTTTCGAATTTCAGGTAAAATTTCACTTCTAATTATCGGATTTTGTTAATTCTCGTTTTATTTTAATACGATATATTAAGTTTGGCTGTGAAACATCGAAAAATGTGACTGCTAGAGCGACTTTTGAATTTTCACCTCAAATGAACTCGTACACGTAATGGTTTTAGGGGGTCCAATTGTTAATCTAAACCATCGAGGGACCCAACCTGACATCCACAAAAAAGGTAAAGGCGTTTAGAAGGAGTAGAGTGGCAAACGCATGTACAGACGAATTATATATATATATGATCTAAATTAAATAAAACGGAGACATTTGTGTGGTATGGATGTGTTGAAACTTAGGAATTTTAGATAAGGATCCTAGTTAAACGAAACATGCTGAAATTAATCTATCGGTTGTTGGGAGTCTTTTAGATGTGATACACAAAATCTACCATTAAATTAATTATATATATATAGAATGGAATGTGGTAGCTTTAGACCTTATTTAGAGATTGCAGGAAACCCAACTGATAAAATTTAGCCAACCACATTTTGAAGTATAGTTCGTTATTTGTTGATAAATTCCGCAATGGCTAAATTTTGTAAATATAGTTGGATATTTCTTGTTAATCATCGAGTTTAATCGAATTCCTAATTATAGTTCGAAGCATATCGTACCATTCAGTAAGCAAACACCTATTTTTATGATGAAGCGTGAGTTTTATAAAATAACAGCTTATAACTTAGAATATGTTTTGTCTGAAACATTTGGATCTACGTCTTCAAAATTTCCCATTTGTCCATTAACTGCCCATTTCCATTATATAATGTATTTTTATATGTGGACATATAGGCTATGTAGTTTTATTAATGTTTACTTCCAGTCCCAATTTATTACTGTTATTTTCATTATATAATGCATTTTCCTTAATGGGTCCATATATCCTTCTGACTATCTTTCTTTCAAAATCAGCCATTTGAGATTTATCATGTTCAGTCAGAACCGAGATTTCACTCCTCTAAGTTAACACCAGTTTAATTAGTGTTTCATACAATCTGATTTTTGTTTCACGTATCAAATATTTTGATTTTAAATACTCTTTTTATTGAAAAAATTACATTTCTTAGCATTTTGTATTCTTTTATTTCTTTCTTCCTGGATATTATGTTTATTTAGTGCCATTAAAGGAGTCCATAATTTAAACGGTTATTGAAGTAATGTAAATTTTACTGTTAGGCACTCACTGATAGTAAGTGTCAATTCTAACAAAATCATCACGGTCTTATTCAATTCAGGGTACAACAATATGATAAAGATTGCCTTAGCTTTAAATTGGCTAAACAATAATTTATCCTGCCTGTTATTTAATTTTTCCGGACCGCAAAGAAAACAAGATCATGTAAAACTCTAAGTTTTATTGTATGCACTGCTACGCCTAAATAAATGATGCGTTTTTGCGTTTAGTTGAATAAGTAATAGCAAAATAATATAAATATATACTGTTATTATTTTTAGATACCACCCAGCGTTGCACAAGAATCTACTTCTCCCGATCTTATTGGCATAAATTAGCTGAAATTGCTCTCTTCGTTATTGTAGCTAAAACGACCAATACACTAATTAATTCTGTTTCCAAACTACCTTTCATACAATCCAAATAGTAAATAGAATTTCATATTCTAAAATTTAATGTTCAAGCGATCACTATAAGTAAAGTGATAACTAGAACTAGGAATTTTAGGTGCTGCACCTTAATTTTATTTTGTTACTACAATGCTCAAATTAGCTTGTCTTGCAATGAAAACATTAAATAAATGCCTCTAAATGTGTTTTAGTTGCACCTTTTTTCAATGCTAGCACTTTTTTGAACATTTCTTTTTAATGCAAGCACATTTTGCACTTTTTAAAACCTTTTTTGTCTCTTAGCAGCATTGTATTCCCAAAATAACGTGAATTTTCTTTTACATTTCTTCAAATACGCTTTCAAGGGTTGGTAACGATGTGTGGTATCAGTCCACATCACATTACTTCCACTTTAGTGCAGTCCCGTTAGGCTATTCCTTTTAAATTAGTTCACACCTTCTTGCACCACAGTTATGCGAAAGCTATTGTTTAAGCAAGGGAGATTGTTGAGTGCATAAACAAATGTTTCATTTCAAAATAGTATTTGACTAGTGCGGTCTGCTATTTTCCGGAGTGACCGGTATACAGTATGCCAAAACCGAATTTGAACTCTTACAAACTACATGATTTTGTAAAACAGTATAATGCAATTTGGAATTCAGAGTGACAGATCTGTTATGAGGTGCATTCTTTGTGATATTTCAATAACAATTGATGAAAAACACCAACACAATCGTGTCACGCAGCATATAGGTAGTGCAAAACACGAAAAATAAGAAACTACAGAGCAGTAAATGTATATTGTGACAACAGTTTATTGGCGAAGTGCTACCTTCTTCTAGTTTAATAAATAAAAAAAAAATAATGATACAGCAAAGACATTTGTGGCATGTGGTATTCCTCTTTCCAAACTTAACAACCCTATTATGAAAGCATATTTGGAGAAATATACTGGGAAGTCTATCCCAGATGAAAACCATACCTTCAACCTCTGTATGAAGAAAAATTAAAACAGACCAGTCAAGTAGAAGGTGAAAACCAGTATATTTTACATTAGACGAAACCACTGACAGACAGTTGAGATATTGCACTTTTTTAGTTATGTTCTAAACATTTGAGTTGTTGAATAATATCTGCTTTAACAGTTTTCTGGACTTGTGATTTCAATAACATAATGTTCTGGGACTTGTCCTACTCAGATTTTTTAACATATGACAACATGACTGAATTTTGTGTCGTGAGTTACTTGATGTAACTGGTTTTGGTACTCTTTAATGATAATTTATTCCACATGGGAAATTTGCACCTTCTATTTTAAAAAATTGCACCTTTTTCTGCTAAATTAAAGCATCTTTTTTGCACCCTTTTCACCAAAATTTTGCACCTAAAATTCCTGGCTCTAGTGTTAACGTAATTATTTTTAGAGACCCCGTGCTGTTTACCCTGCGTTGCCCGGGAATCTACATATCCCGATGTACTTGGCATAAATGAGTTGAAAGACAAAATTCGTTATTTTGAGTTATCCGTAAAAGAATACCAGCGCGCCGTGCGCTGTTATGCTTGCCCGGGAATCTGCTTATTCTGATTTTCTTAGCATCAATGAAAGACAAAAATTGTTATTGTGAGTTATCCTTAAAAGTTAATCATAAGCTGTCGTGGACTTTTTTGTAGAGTTTTTTTTTAGACATTCAATTGTGTGTACATTAATTTTGTGTTTTTGTTATGGTTTAGGCAGCCTAAGCCATTTAAACGTAAAAAAAGGGACTGTTTTCACTACAAAGGGTGATTTAAGGGTGTAGGAGTTGAGTATCACAACTCTATTATATCCTATGTCCATCATGGGAACTTCCTGAACATTTTGGAAAAAACCTCATAACGAGAGTCCGGATGTTAGGCACTTAAAAATTTCAAAATAGGCAGGCAAAAATACACTAAAATGATTAATATAGGCACTAAAAATTCAAAATAGGCTCTTACAAAAAATGGACAACATAACTTTTTACAGTCTCATGTTAAGAATATAAACATATGCTATCAATAGCATTAGAAATCATGAGAGATGCTATTGGAATTTGTTTTGCCTTTTTACAAAGAGCAGAACCGTCACTTGAGAATATTTCCGCACCAAATTCTTTAACGAAATTGGTCAGTTTGTCTTTTAAAGTTGTCCGCTTTTAAGTATCTTAAAAAAAAGCCATATACACTTGCCCACCACTTTGTCTTTGAAGCACATATCTGTGAATGAGGACTGCAGACTGGATTCAGTGTTACCAAGATCAAAAATAATATTGCCAGTCACCTAAAGGTTTCAACACCAGGTGTGAGACAGAGAAAGAAAGCCTGAGTCATCTACCCTCTTTGTCACTCAGCAATGTTTGTATTGAAAAGAAGCAAAGAACTTTTCTCCAAGCCTTAGCATAATACAATGGAACATAGCCTAGGGCTATTTCGCTTAACGGGGAACCCACCTACCTGCTAGGTTATTGCCACCCTTATCCTAAAATATTCTAAGGAAATTTATAAAATGAACACTTGAAAATTTCTGTGAAATGATGCGCCATGAAGTTTTTCCGTTTTAATTGATTTTATTGAAATACTGAGTTAATTTCGAGAAAAATTACAAATAGGCATTTATAGGCATTATAAGCTGAAATAGGCATTTATAGGCAAAACGAACTTGATGGAAAACAACTCTACGGTCGTTGGTATGAACTTACATGAAGTCACTTTTACAATATCTATAATAAATAACTATAGGCATTTTCCCTAAAATCCGGTTTCTACTCATAACAATCGAATGCACGGTATAGAAGCCGTACAGAGAAGAAGAAAGAGTACAAAAGATTGCATCTTCTTATATATTAGATATAAAATAAATTAAACCATTGTGGTCTTATAGGATCAAGTTCACAATTTAAGCGTTTTAAAGAAATTAAAAATCCATTTTTACCGCGTGAAATCCTGACTTTATTTGGTAATCATTATAGTGCATTTTTGATTCTGCTCCGATAGGCCATTTTGAAATTCTTACAATATATATATATATCATCATCATCATAGTACATTCACGAATTTAGGCCATTTGTTGACCTGTTTCGGCCTCAAGAGAAACACCATCCAGAAGTCTTTTGAGTGGACGTCCTGGTCTTCTTCTTCCTGCAGGTTGATATCTTAACATTAGTTTGGGTATTCTGTGATCTTCCATTCGATGAACATGTTGTATCCATCTTGACTTATAATCAGAAATTTTGTTTTCTAAAGATTCCATGTGTAATTCTTCTAAGATGTCTTCATTTTTTTTGTGATCTAGTAGTGTGTATCCTGCAGTCCTCCGAGATATCTCATTTCAGCAGATCTAAGTCTCTGTATATCCTTCTGTTTCAACGTCCATACTTCGCTACCATACAAAAGAGTTGGAAGAGCCAGTGTTTTGTACACTTTCAGTCTTGAATGCTTTTGGACTAACTGTGG
This sequence comes from Diploptera punctata, assembly GCA_030220185.1. Taxonomy (NCBI): domain Eukaryota; kingdom Metazoa; phylum Arthropoda; class Insecta; order Blattodea; family Blaberidae; genus Diploptera; species Diploptera punctata. Next base: position 6,250,908 of record JASPKZ010009355.1, on the reverse strand, counting down.
CTTGAAGATAGAATTTATTAACCCTAAAATTCTTAAAAATTTAGATATTTTTGCATTTACATCCTTTTCTTCTTCATATGAGATATTGCATCCTAGATATGTAAAATTATTCACCTGCTCCAAAATTTTATTGTCCAGTACAATTTTACTTCTGACAGGATCTACACCTTGAAATGCCATAGAACTCTAAAAATCTGGGATGATCAAATAAAACAATTGATTGAAGAAAAAAATGCAGCTTATAAAAAATATTTGAACACAAAGAAAGTAGAAAATGAAATAGAATTCAAACGCTGTAGAGCTATGTTAAGAGGGAAATAAGAAAGAGACATAGGAAAACATGGTTAAATTTTGTTACACATTTAGAATCAGATTTGCATAAGCTCCAACCTAATGCCTTCAAAATATTAAAACATTTGAATAAAGATATTAAAGAATCTACCAAAATTAATTGCGGAGTAACAAAAGAAGATTTTTTCAATTATTATAAAAGTCTTTGGACTGACAATAGCTATGAAGATACAATTTTCCGAAATAATAATGAGACAGATTCCATAATATCATTGGAAGAATTGAACAATAGTTTAAAGAAATTAAAAAATGGGAAGGCAACTGGCACAGATGGCTTGAATTCTGAATTGTACAAATATGCAGGCAAACAGTTCCATGAAAGACTGTTGTCCTTCTTTAATAATATATATATATATATATATATATATAGTTTCTTTGAATATATGTTTATGCCACAAAATTCCATTCAATATTTCTATTGCAGATCGACTTTTAAACATTATTTTTTATATTTCCAAATCATTTATTTCAACTCCCAAATATTAATGGTACCTTCGGAATCATATTCTTCCATTAATTTCCTGGTCATATATTCAACGTCATCCCAATAACATTTATCGGCTCATCACAATTTAGGAACAAGATCACAAGACTCTTCTTTACTTTTGATACCACAACACAGGACCTGTCTGTACTCTGAATCTTACACAATATCTATGGCTAGGAGCATGGAACTCACTTCCCAGTCATGTCAGGGACTGTCAATCGCTATCATTATTTAAATCCAAATTAACTGATATCTTAAGTTCGACACAATGAAAACATTAACTACATAACAACTATATAGAGCATTCTATTAATAATCATGTAGGAAGCTACTTACTTTATTTTATATCATTTTAATTTTAATATATTCTATGTTTTGTTAGCATTAGCTAGTATTAGATCCATCATCATTGGATTTTGTTTAGTCTGTATTTTAATATGTTAAAATTGTAATATGTACGTAATTTTTGTATAATTTTACTATTCGCTGGTTGAGTGGAAGAGAAGGCCTTATGGCCTTAACTCTGCCAGCTAAAATAAATCATTATTATTATTATTATTAAATATCCAGCCAGTAAAATTGTATCATCTGCATTCATCATTATTCTCATATTACATTTCTTTTTACACATTTTTAAAGCTTGCTGAGCATACATTTGTTTTAAGAATTTAGTGTGGAATTCATTTGACTACATATCTCCTATCTATTTAAATATTACCACAGAAAAAAAAGTATTATTCTACAGATTGTTATTATTGGCGTTGTTTCTTTGCTCCCGATTTTATTTTCCTTGCCTTGGCCCACAGCTGAGAGACATGCGCTACATATAACACTGAAATCATTAGTAGTATTGCAGTATTACTCTCCATTACTTTGATGTTTTGGATGTTTCCTGTTTGACGGCTTCACAGTTGTTGAGGTATTCGTCATCCATTTCTTCCTCTAGGTGACTGCATAGAATTCAACTTGGTGTAAACAATACACTGATATTGTGCAAGTGTTTAGCATGGCAGCCTTAAAACTGCAGTTAATCTGAATTGTGCAACTGCTGGCTTCCATGGAATTTCTGGTATGGAATTGATGTTGTGAAGGTGACATCTTCTTGACTTTCATGGATGATCGAAGTCTGTTTTTGTTAATGTCCTTAGCCGCTCTTTATTAGGAGTTACTTGACCAAGCTAATTTAGTTACGCTTTTTTCCTGCAGATGTCATAAGTGGCATGCGGTCAGCATACAGACCCAATGAGAATCTAGTAGGCGACTGTGGTATTATTTGGATGTATGAAGATCGGTACATTTTGCTTATATACCCCCTTTTCAAGCTCAGGGTTCTTTTTCTAGCCCGAAAATATTCAGACATGGGACCCACGACTGAAAGTTCCTTGAGGAGGAGTTGCACCTTTGATTTTTCCAACTTAAAGAATCCATCGACTACGGCCAGGTTTGAACCCCCGATCCTCGGGACTACAGGCAAGGAACATAACCACTAGACTATCGCGGACATCATTGATTAATCATTCTCATAATCTTCCTTTCATGATTTAGGCCTAAAAACCTGTTCCGGCGTCATTCCACCTCTGTCTTGGTCGTCCAAGGATCTCATCGTCCTCTTGGTTTATATGAAAGAATTATTTTCGGTATTTAGAAAAAACGTTTCTTCCATTTATATGTATATTCAACTAGTCTTTTCTGTTATTTATTCAAATATATTTATAGTTGATCTAATTTCTTGACATTTGATTTTATCCTATTCTTCTTCTTCTTAAACATAATTTGTAGGATTTTCATCCTGTTTATTTCCAAAATCACTCCTCGGAGGAAGACGTATTGGATGTGCATGCACTGTCTATCCATCTCTTCGCTGGTCTTCCTCTTGTTCTTCTCCCATCCATTGGTCTATCTTCTTTAGCTCTTTTTGCATGTCGGTTTTCTTCAATTCTTCCTATATGACCCTTCAAATATTTTCGTCTATCTGTAATAAATTTGGTAACGTCTTGAATGACATTTGTCCTTAATTTCTGTGTTGTGTATTTTATTAAATAGTGTTTTCCCCTGAATAGTTATAGTTTTATCTAATAGTTATTAGTTTTATCTAATTTCGTATATCCCAATAACAATCTAAAACTATAATGTCTGACGCCTGAATATGCCTATAATCCTTTTTCCTTATTATCCAGGACTTGCTGCCATATGTCAAACCGGCACTGCATTAACTTCGTACGATTTCATTTTCGTGTCTATTCAATAAATATGAATAAAGTACAAAATAATTATCCCTCAAAATACTAATTGCAACCTCCATTAAATTTATTTTATGAATTTTTTATTAATCTGGTTTCGAATCTGTATAAATGCATACATTTTCTGTGTTTTAGCCTGCATCAATTTATTATTTTTCTGTGTTACATTAACCTAAATTAATTTAAAATAAATTCACATTTTTATCTCACTAACAATCCTTTACAAATGGGATTTTAATTTTGGAACTCATTACATGTCATTATAATTAGATCTAACTTATGTTTTCTTCAAAATGTCATAACATTTAGAATTGTCTATGTATATGCTAAATGTACAAAATTAATCTGAATTTCGTATTTGAAAATTCAAAAACCATCACTGGCTTATCGCACCCGTAGGTTCGTGGATATACATCTCTAATATTAACTAATGTTGTCCAATCATCTCCTGTATAATCTTCTTCTCCTAATCACGGTTAATGTTATTCTCCCACCTCATACTTGGTCTACCTTTCCTTCTGGTCGGTCGTGTCAATGATGTTTGTTGCTGGTACCGACCCTATTAGGGGTCATGACCCGTCCTTCATGTGCTTGTCTTCTGGTTGTTTGTAATTATGTTGAAGCTAAGAAAATGGTCTAGCTGTCTTCTTTGATGTTCTTGAAGATGTTGAAAATGATGTTCTTCAGATTGGTTGTGCAAGGCTTCTTGGTCTTACAGATGTTTTTGAAGTGTTGGCCTTTTTAAGTGACTAAGTTAGTTAGGATATTTACATTGGTTTGTAGGAGTTCAGGATTTAGGAGGATTTTGGTTAGGAGAAGTAGAAGTTTTTGAGTAAGGTTTTCTGGATTTGAGGTTGCAGGATTTGTTGAAGTTCTCATTTTAGGTGTAGGAGTATTGATCATGTTTGGAATTTTAGGTGTGTTGGTCTTAGGTGTTTGTTTTTTAGTCTTCGATGCCTGCTGTGGTCTTAAACTTGCATATTTCTTGAATATTGGGCATTGCCTGTAGCCTGCAACGTGATTTTCTTTACAGTTTGTGCACGTTAAAATTGTTTCAGTGCAGTCTCTAACTCGATGGTTTCCTTACAGGGAGTTTCAATACCCCTCTCCCTGTCCCCATTCGTTTCACATGCCCAAGGGATTTAGCTATTATTATTATGATTTATGGTTTCGCATAAAGATCATATAGACTACATATATATAATTTTATTATGAATGAATTAATTAATTTTATTGAATGAGAAGTCATAAATAAAAAACGTTCTCATTTTTTTTCACATAATTTCAAAATTCGGTTAAGAAAGCATTAATCATAGATAGTAGACAATTATCAGCGAGTAAACTTATTAGGGATAAAAACAAACACTCCAGTAAAGCTTTAAAAAAATCTATATTAGCTTGAAAGTGGTTAAAATATGGAGCAGACAAAATGTTAGAGGTTTGAAAATAGACAAAATCCTATATTTTTTTAATTAGCAGCATCCTGATGAAGCACAAAAAAAAATGCTGAGGCGGATGAGAAACAGAGGAGTAAATTTCGAAGATACGTTGGACACAAACAAGTGGAATGGGAATAAACTTAGAAAGACATAGGGTTAGAATAAAGTTTCTAATGAAAGACAGAATAAATCTCAAACTTTAAATATTATGGTAGCGAAAGATCGCTAAAGAGTAATCAACTAGACCAAAATAATAAAATATAAATATTTCAATGTATGTGTGGAACTATTAGAAGAACAATAGGACGTAAAACAAGGAAGCATACACAATTAAAATTGTATAAAACAATGGCGTTACCTTGTTTAATGTATGGCAATGAAACCTGGTCTATTAGAATAACAGACTATAGAATAACACATGGTGCAGAAATGAACTTAGTGAGATTTGTAGCAAGAAGTACAATTTCAGATCATTATCATCATCATCTTTCACGGATTAGGTCTCTGCCTGTTCCGATCTCAAATTTGTTCAGCCCAGCGTTTTATAGGTTTTCCTACCGATCTCCGTCTTTGGTATCCTATCCTCTGTCATTCTATGCAGATGCTGTATCCAGTTGTTCCACCTCATTCTTTGTCTACAAACTGAGCGTTTTCCCTCTAGTTTTGCCACAAGAAATTTCCAAGCCCTCTTTCATTCCCCATTCGTTCCACATGCCCTGCCCATAGCTGTCTACGAGACTTAACTGATCTTATTATATCTGGCTTCCTATAAAGAACACATAGTTCACTGTTATGCAGTCTTTTCCATTCACCTGTCTGTTCATCTCTCTTTGGCCCAAACATTTTCCTAAGAACTATATTCTCAAATACTCGTATTCTTTTCTCCTCGCTTAAAGTAATAATCTATGTTTCACAACCATATAATATAACTGGAAGAATAGCAGTTATATATATTCAGTTTAATATTTGTTGAGAGAAGTTGGGATGGCAAGAGTCCCTGTAATGCATAATACCATGCATTTCCAGAATTGAGCCTATGTTTAATTTCTTTGTGCACCTCATTTGTAACCTGTACACCTGACTGTAATTATTGTTCCTAAGTATTTCAATTCAGTCACTTCTTCAAATGCCCCAATTCGTAAACATATAAGAAAACTGTAACTTTTAACTAAAGCAAAAAACAAATACGTCTCTCTCTCTCTCCATGGCGCGACAGGCCCTTGGCCTACCATCCGGCTGCTGGCCTCGCATCTACACGTGTTATTCACAGAGGTAGATGATCATACTCCCAGTATAGGGGTGACAAGTGGTCAACATATCGGGTCCCCCAGCCGATACAGCTGGTTTCCTCACTGGGTGGTGCCGGTTCCATATTGGCCGAAATTCCATGAGAAAATTTCGTCACCCATGGAGTTTCAAAACACTCATGTCCCGAAGCTCTGCTCCAAGGCCTCTTGCCTTAACCACTCGACTACGGCGCGGGACAAAACAAATATGTATTTACATAGAATACTATGCCCGATGACGAGGATAGGGCGAGAAAACCAATTCTAAGAAATTATTTGCTGTCCCGGGACATGGCCTACGTTCGTCCATGAGTAAATACAGAGCTCCGGTCACTGACGCAAAGTTGGACTAGCTCAAGTCCCAGCTTATGAAATATTAATGATAATTTGTGAACAAACAGCACAAATATTCCTGTCTTGAGCAAAAATCGAAATGGTAGAGCGTTCGGCTAGTTAATATTAATGGTCACTCACTGTATGTGAAAGTGTCTGGTGTCGGGGGTAGAGAAGATGTGGATTCTAGTTTCCACACGTCCCAAGGGGCCTTCAAGGCCTGCAGCAAGACAGCTTTATGTCTAAACTCAGTTTTGCGTAACTCTTTTTGAAATAAAAGTTGTTCAAGAGTACTCGAGTGGAATATTCCAACTACAACATTGAAGGACACCACATCGCTACACACATACATTATAGCGACGTACCGGTATATTTAATTCTTGTAACTCGATACTAAGTGGTAATTTTGAAATTTGTGCACCATTTTGTGTAACAAAGGCAGCATTCAGTTGTTTCTTAGCATTCGGAGCTGAAAATCATAGCCTAAAATAAATGGAATGTGATGAATAAGGCTAGGATTTGTATGTAATTACACATTATTTCCCTTTGCTTATAAAAAGTAAAGTGATCCCACAACAGGCCCGGAGGCCCTTGGGGTAGTAGGAGGTTAAGGCTCTCACTTTTTCTAGACAATCGGCACTTTATGTCAGATGGGTTGTCAGCCCTGCGTGACGGCCGCCTTTACCCCCAGAACAAGCGTCTGGTACTCATTTCCGTTAGAGGCTGAGTCGACCCCAGGGCCATGGTGCCGCCAGAGGGTTTGGGTCAGTTTAAAAATCCTGACCCCAACGGGACTTGAACCCTCGACCCTCCGGCTTGTAGCTCAGTGCCTTAACCACTACGCTACGTTGCTTATACTTGGCTAAAATTGATAAATGTCTATGAAGTAGTATCTTACTTATATAAGAAAAGTTACCACTACATTTTTTTTACATATTTGATCATAATTGCATATTTTAAAGGTTTTTATGTAAAACTACACATCCTGCCTTTTGATTAAAGAAAAGCAATTTTCCTAAGTGAAAAATAATTTTAAAAAGTCTGAGTGACAATATATGTGTACACTAAAGAGTCGGATATCTGATTGTACTCTGAAACGGTTCTTCCAACCTATAACAAAGTCGGTGCGGAATGGCCAAAGAAGAATTCCATTTACTGAACATGATAAACATGCTCCTGGCGCGACAGGCCTACAAGGCCCTTAGCCTACCAGTCGGCTGCTGGCCTCACATCCACATGTGTCAATCACAGAGGTAGATGATCAACAGCCAGTGTAGGGGTGACATGTGGTCAGCATGTCGAGCCCCCCAGCCGTTATAGCTGGTTTCCTCAACCTGGAGCTGCTACTTATTGTAGCTACCCAATTGCCTCACGATGCTGGGTGGGCACCGGTCCCATACTGGCCGAAATACCATGAGAAAATGTCTTCCCCCATGGAGACTCGAACCAGCGCAAGTCCCGTAGCTCTGCGCCAAGGCTTCATACCTTAACCGCTCGGCTACGGCGCGGGACACATGATAAACATAGATACAGGAAAACACTGAAGACTTGGTAGCCGGAAGATCGGTGGTCAAGACCCGATGGGATCAGGATTTTTGAACTGGCTTAATCTCCTGACAACATCAAGGTCCTGGGGTCGACTCAGCCTCTAATGAAAATCAGTACTATACTATGTTGTAGGACTAAAGGCGGCTATCATGCAAGACTGATATCTCGTGCACATTGTCTCATCTTTAAGGGAGCCTTAACGTCCTACTACCCTAAGGCCTGTAGTGGGATCACTTTATAATAGAAACATGACAACACCTTTCATACCAGTTTGTCAAGCATTTAACAATTCTGTACCTTCAAACTTGGTCTATTTTGAAGTTAAATTTTAATACAGAATGTGCACAAACATTACATTTTAATGTGTTTAATATTAGATATTTAAAGGAGTTTTTATATAAGTCAGTCTTACATAATTTACATAATATTATTACATAAATATGTACATATGCTGCATGTTAATATTACATAAAAATCCTAGCCATAATGATGGCATACTTTACTACCAATCGGATATATTCGTGCTCCCTATTCATCTATCGGATAAACTGACAATTCATCACTTAAGAACAAAATAATAATAATCTTTATTCAACAGGTTTAAAATGCATGCAGCATCTTCCTGTGCCCAATATTAAGTTTTGATTCTATTCATCTATATATCATTCCAATCACCATCCTACAGTCACCTGTGCTTCATCAAATTCATAATACTTTAGGTCTCCCTATTCTATTCCTTCCATTTTGAATCAACGCCAAACTCTTGACTGGCAATCTATCTTCATTCATTCTTCTCACGTGTCTAAACATTGTAATTGTTTATTTCTCACAAATTGTATAATTGTTTTGTTAAAGTTAATTTTTTCTCGGATTTTCTCGGATAATACTGTTTCTGATCCTGTCTAATTTAGAGCATCGTGCAGATCATAATAATAATAATAATAATAATAATAATAATAATAATAATAAAGTTTAAACTGACACAGTTAACACCATGAGACCTTCTCTTGCACTCAACCAGGAAAAATAAATACAATATTTACACAAGTTGATAAAATACAGTTACAAGTAAACATTTATATAAATTCAACTAAAATTATGATGAATCAAGTCAATGAATGTCCATCGCTGTGGTCTCGACGTAGCGTGCTACCTTATCACGCAGCAGGCCCGGGTTCGATTCCCGGTCGGAACAGGCTCCTGGGTGAGGTTTTTCCTCACTTGTAAAACAAATGTCAGGAAGTTAGGGTCCCTGAAAATCATCCGGCCATCACCATCATCCTTTTCATTATCATCATCACCATCATCATCATCCGTGTGGAAAGCAACGGGAAGCTACCACACCTATAATTCCCTAGTAAAGCTGCAAAGCATAGCATGAAAATGCTTATGATTGCAGTGAAAGACCACCGTCGGGCAGAATTATATGGATGGATATATATATATATAATATATATATATATATATATATATATACACACACATACACGTAAAACATTTATTTTATACATAGGCCTATACATTTTGACCACTGCAATTTTTGGTACCTACTAGATAGAATCGGTGAAGATATAGCATATATGTACTGGATCGCTTATTTTTTAAGAGGAGACTAATGCAATAAAACAACTGGGAATAAAATGAAAATGAGAGGCTAAGAAAAGCTAGACGGGAGATTGAGAATTAGGGCTCAGGCAGATGCTTCGAGCATTTCAAAACCTGTTTATATATATAATATACTACACAAGACTCGTCCAGTCATTTGCAAAATTAATCTATGAACCACGAACATCGTTTCATATCGCCCATTCCATTGTAACGAACATCATGATGTATTAAGATACACTCTTGCACCTCTTACTGTTTATACAATCTAAATAACTCACTGGCACTATCTAGTCCGTAGGTCCATGACAACGCGGTCAAAAGCACTATATACATCTCTATCCAGAACTAATTTTCCAGTCATCCTCTGTATAATTTACTTCCCTCAAAGCATTCCTTCACCTCATTCTTGGCCTGCCTACTGGACACTTTTGTTTTGGCTTTCCTAGAGACTGTTTCCATGGTCCTCTTTAATTCCCCTTTCGTTCCACATGTCATGCCCATTGCAGTTTACGAGACTTAACTGTTCTTACTGCATCTGGTTTCCTATAAAGATCATGTAGAGCACTGTTATGTAGTTTTCTCCATTCTCCTGTCTCTTCATCTCTCTTTGGTCCAAAAGAGTTCCTAACAACTTTATTCTCAAATACTCGTTATCTTTTCTCCTCCCTTAAAGTAAGAGTTTATACAATCTTCTTCTTCTACATCATGGAGTTAGGCCATTCGACCCGTTTCCACATCAAGATACTGTATCCCTCCATATAGTTACGGGCACCCAACATTTGCCATGTACAATCTAAATGAAGAAATTGCAAATAATTTCGAATTTACCATATAACCTCGCATTTGCCATTACAGTGCTGTAAAACCACGAAATATCTTTGTAAATGTAACAACAAGAAATTCGTCTTCTGCCCTCATCCTCATCTGTAAGTCCCAGTTCAGTCTTATCTGTAAGTCCCACTTCAGTTTTACTATTCACTCCATCCGTCCAATCCCATCTTCCCATTCTTCTTTTTCCATATATTCTCAATTGAAGATTTTCTTGGAGATTATATCAGATGGCATCTTTTTGAGATGCCCGTACCGTATTAATCGCCCTTCAATTATTTCCTCATTCATTTAGTTTACAGGTGCTTTGCTTTGTGGTTAGGTAGATCTATTTTGCACGCGTAAGTATTTAACATATCAAGTGGCGTTGTCACGTTTCATTCACTAAAATATATTTTTTACCAACTAAAGATACTGCAAAAGACAAAAGTAGCAACGCTGTTAAGATAATTATATCCACGTGGAGTAGACATGGAAACGTCATTTAAAAATGCATAGACATTATTGGCAGAGAACTGTTTTCAGTGTTTGGTGATTGGAGACGCTGTATCTGGCAGTAACAATGTATTTTTTTTTTAAACCAGAGGGAAACAGTTGCCTTTGATGCCGCCTGTAAACTAAATGACAGCCGAGACACCATCTACTTGAAATCCGTCCGGTGTCATTTCTTGCGGCTCTTTTAGCACTGTATATATTTTTAGTAAGTAGTGGCAGTCCCCTTACTATTGTATGGTAGTGAATTTTGGGTTTTAACTAAAAGAGAAGAGAAGATCATAGAAGCAGCTGAAATGAGATTTCTGAGAAGTGTGGCTGGTTGCAAACTTCTAGATAAGAGAAGAAGTGAACATATTAGAAATGAGCTAAATATCTTTAAACTCTTAGATGGAATAAAATAATCTAGAGAAAAATGGAAAGAACATGTTCAAAGAATGGAAGATGATCGCATTCCCAAAATTATACTTAAATACAAACCAAAAGGACGCAAGAATGTTGGTAGACCGAAAAAGATGAATCCAACTTTTGAATGAGAATCTATGAGACCGGAACAAGCCACATGGGTTTAATCCGTGATTGTTGATGATGATATGTTTTTAGTATAATGGGGAAATGACTCATTCCTATAATCTCCAACCTGGAGCACCAAATGATTTTTAATAAAGGATTGATTTAATAAAATTATACTTAGGCCTAACCTATCCCAAGATGGTATCTCTATTTTGACGTATTGGAGGGGCTTGTGTGGTCAAATGACTCAGATATGCTGGCGGTGGGATAGCAACTTATAGGACCTCCCATGCCAGACAGGTCAAAGTCAATGACCCAGACAAAAAGAGATACCTCTTAATTCTTGGTGAAATAGTCTGACAGGCTAACTACGGAGGCGTAGTTAATATTTTACTTACTTTTATCTTATTCTTCGTACTTACGATGGGAGAAGAAATGTTTTGATTGAAATATGCCTACTGTGTGACTTTGGACCTTAGTGTTGTTATGATTAGGGCTCGAAAGTTAAGGACCCATGAAATGCCTATAACAGACCTTTAAAAAAGATAAAGATATCCTAAAAACGATCTAAAAACCGATGAAGAAAAAAAAGTATTGCAGTTGCTAATGAGTGGATAAAGAAAGACAACCTCAATTTCTTCACTCTCTGCAAGCCAAATACCCAAAGTGGCAACTTAGAAAATTTGAAGTAGAAATACAATAGTCAGTAGGCTGGTGGTTAAAAATAATGGGTTATTTTGTGAGGTTTCAATAGATTCTCCCGGAACAAAATGGTTTGGAATGTGAAAAGTCTTCAGAAAGTAAAACGAGATACTGTTTTTAACAAAGTTAGAATTCAGACTAACTCTGTGGATTCTTAAATTATATAATGGTATAAATGTAGTCAAAAGAAGATAAAGTTCGAAAAAAAAAAGGGCCGTTAAGACCTAAAAAGACTAAAAAAGTACGAATAAAAAAAAACATGAAAAAAGGACAAAAAAAGGGCTAATAAAACCCACCATTTCTTGGCCTACATTGATCCAGAATGTATGGGTGTGTGTGTATATATATATAAAGTTGGGCCTCATCTTCAGACATGAAATAAAAAAGAATTTTTCCTCAACTTCCGAGCCTAGTTACGAAGATATTGTTAGGCTTATTAGAATGTGTTTAAATGGCACAAAGAGTAGGGTGCGTGTAGGCAAAGTTTTCAGATACTTTTGAAATCCACAATGGGTTGAAGAAGGAGATGCACTACCTCCTCTACTATTTAACTTTGTACTAGAGAATGCCATCAAATGTTTAGAGGATGGAGAAGGCCATTAACTCAATGGTATTAATGAGCTGTTAGTTTATGCTAATGATGTACTATTGGGCGATAACGAAGAAATACAAAAGGCCAATACGCACACACTATTGAGTAACACTAAGAAATTGGGACTGGAAGCAAATATCAATAAAACTATATATATGTTCACATACATAAATACATTACATAATAGAAATGGACAGCTAATGACAAATGAAGGCAATTTTGAGGAAGCGGCTGAATTCAAATACCCAGGAACAATACTCACAAATAGGAATGAGATGCACAATGAAATTAAACATATGCTCAATTCTGGAAATGCCTCCCAACTCCTTTCAAAAAACGTTGGACTGAAAATATATAAAAATATTATTCTACTAGTTATATTATATGGCTGTGAAACATGGACTCTTACTTTAAGGGAGGAAAGGAGGTCACGAATATTTGAGAATGAAGTTCTTAGGAAAATTGGACCAAAGGGAGATAGACAGGTGAATAGAGAAGACTACATAACTGTGAACTACACGGTCTTTATAGGAAGCCAGATATAATAACAGTTAATTCTGGTAGACTGCTATGGAAAGGACGTGTGGCACGAATGGGGGAATGAAAGACGTGAATGGAAGCTTCTTGTAGGAAAACCAGTGGGGAAACGCCAGTTGGTAGACCAAGAACGAGGTGGGAGAATAACATCAACTTTCATTTGAGGGAAGTAGATTATACAGGGAATGATTGGAAAGCATTAGGTCAGGATAGGGACGTATGGAGAGCTTATGTCTGCGCGGCCATGAATCTACGGGTTTGATAGTGCCAATGTGTAAGTTACGAAGATGTTTAACCAAACTTAATCCAACCTCCACTCGTCGCCGCATAGGTTCAATATGTCTCCGATATCGTGAGGGTACATAAGCGAATCTCTAACAAGTAGTAGGCCTATACTGTATTTAAGCTCAAGGGTGTGACAAGCCTATAAGGTCCTTGGTGAACCAGCCAACTGGTGGTTAACATGCACATAGGTTAATCACATAGGAAGTCTGTATTCCAGCCAATATCAGAATAACTTCTGATCAGCATGTCGGGTACCCCATCAGTTACAGCTGGTTTTCTCAACATAGAGCTGTTTATAGTAGCTAATCAAATTACTCAAGATGATCGGTGGTCATCTGTCACACAACCGATGTGGTTCCATCAAAAATGTTCTTCTACCAACGGAAGTAAAGTAAAGTGATCCCACTACAGGTCTCAGGAGGCCCTTGGGATAGTATGAAGAGTAAGATAGGTAAAAATTACTACATCTCAGCCAATCAGCCTCGCAGATTATTTCACCAACAATTAAAACACAAATCATGAACTAAAGTCTTATGTTTAACAACTTCATTAGTTACCAGAATAAGAATAGCTAAGTCTCGCAGACAGCTATAGACGGGGCATGTGGCACAAATGGCGAATCAAAGAGGACAAGGAAAGTATGAAGGAAAACTAGACGGAAAGTGCCCAGGGTAGATGGGCCAAGAATAACGTAGAAAAACATCAAATATTGTGGATTAGTGGTTATGCTTCTTGCCTATAGTCCCTAGGGATGCGGATTCAAACCCGGTCTGAGTCGATGGATTTTTTAGGATGGAAAAATTCCAAGGAGCAAATCCTCAGGGAACGATTTTAAGGATCTCGAGTCTAAAGATGTTTAGGCTCCTAAAAGAAGGTCTTTTAGTAAGTCCGCGGGGAACGATTTTAAGCCGTGGGTCTCAAGTCTGAATATTTTTAGGCTTTTAAGCAAAATTTGCCGATCTTTAGAATCCTGGCAATACCTTAATTGCCTACTAGATGTCTCATTGGACCGGTATGTTGAAAGCATAAAATTCACATCTATAGGGAAATAAGCGTAACAAAATTATTTTCATCTAGTAACTCGTAATAAAGGAGAGGCTAAGCCCAACATTGGGCTGATGATATCCATCCATCCATAATAATTCTGCCCGAGGGCAGGTCCATCACTACAATCAACATACTTTCATGCTATGCTTTGCAGCTTTACTAGGGAATTATAGGTGTGGTAGCTTCCAGTTTCTTTCCACACCGGAAGGATGATGATGATGATGGCCGGGTGATTTTCGCGGACAGTTGGGCCTTAAGCTTCCTGACATTTGCCTTACAGGTGAGGAAAACCCCCGAAAAAGCCTCACCCAGGAACCTGTCCCGACCGGGAATCGAACCCGGGCCCGCTGCGTAACAAGGCAGCACGCTACCTCGAGACCACAGCGGTGGACGCTGATGATATGAGGTAAGTAAAATATAGAAGGAGTGATTGGAAAATATCAGCTCAGCATAGGAAGTATGGAGAGCTTATGTTCTCGAGGCTATAACATTCGGATTCAATAGTGTAAAAAAGTAAAGTTAAGTGATCCCACAACAGGCCTCAGGAGCCTTCCACTTTTTCTAGACAATCGGCACCTGATGTCAGCCGCCTTTACCTCCAGAACAAGCGTCTGGTACTCATTTTCGTTAGAGGCTGAGTCGACCCCAGGCAATAGTGCCGCCAGAAGGTTTGGGTCAGTTTAAAAATCCTGACCCCAACGGGACTTGAACCCTCGACCCTCCGGCTTGTAACTCATTCAATAGTGCCAGTGATCTTTATTAAAAGTAACAAATAGAATATGAAATAAAATTATGTACATTACAAGAATTGTAAATGTTTCAAAATATCGTAAACATCTTAATTCACTCGTAAAAACCTCTTTTTTAATTTTTATACCATAAACAACTATTAAAGTGTTGTATACAATAACTTATTGAGACGTAACAACGGACAGAAGGCTCCCCTGACGTCAGCAACAATTAAAAATGTAAAAACACGCAGAGCATACGTTAAGGCATGAATAACTCTGTTTCAATATTGATTTAAAATTAAGGTCTAAGAAAATTACTCCTTACGCTTTCAAATGCTAAGGTAGGAAGGCGTGCGTGCTTTCCAGTTCTTGTTTAAGTAATTGGACGCTGTAAGAAAAGGTTTCGCGCATTATTTGAGCCCTTGAGGTGGCTGTAATTATCGGATTTATGAAAAGGACTCAACAAAACCTCATGATCACGTCCCACAGTTTACGCTAACCTGTAATTTGGAATATCGTTGTACTAGCCAACATAAAAACGTCGGTCTGACATAGAACCCCAAGTGAATCTGACAGCTCATGTCGAGTCAAGGGGAATCGTTCTCTTTTTTCCATGTGATCTAACCTTTCCAGTTCATTCCTACCTGAGTAGTTCTCTCTCAATGGTCCGCATGTCCACTCAAGAGGATTCGTTCGCATTTATCCTTCTTTCGTGTCATAAATTATTCACTACATAGGTATTCCACTGCAGAATACAATATTGGTGCTTTTAAATATTTTCATTTCTACTGCAGCCAATATCTGTAAAGTTAGAATGCAAAAGGACCACATGGAAATCCTCCAATCGTTCTTGGACTGGAAGGGCTTTGCATGAACGAAAACGAGCTACGAAACTTACCTCCCAGAATCTTCATTGTCCTTTATAGAGATACTTTTATATCACTAATAGGGAAACCACATTTATACTTTACCATCATCATCATCATCATCATCATCAACAACAATCACGGATTAAGCACATGCGGCCTGTTCCGGTTTCAGAGATTCTCAATCAAAAAGTTCAATCCATCTCTTTTTGGTCTTCTTTTGGTTTGTAACTAAGTATAATTTTTGGTATGGGTTCATCTTTCATTCTTTGAACATGTACTTTCCAGTATTTTCTAGAGTATTTTATTTTATCTAAAAGTTTAAATATTTATTTTATGCTTTGTGATACTGCATATTATATGCTCTTTTTTCTCCTACACCATTATAATCATCTTCTTATCGTGTGTCCCTTATGGGATATCGATTCCAAATGTCCCTCCAACCATCAGTCTTAATATGCTTCTTTGTAATTCTTATTAGTTTCATACCGTTTTCATCTGGTCAATACATCATTCCCCGACCTTCGTAATGGTCGTCTGCCTTTGATCTGTAGAATAAGCGGACTTATACATTAATAAATGCAGCTGTAAGAAAACAATAATAGCTCCAATGTTTCTTAATGGAGTTTCTTCCAATTTTGCACACTCGTTCTACATGAATTTAGCTTTAAGTTGATAATACATGTGACAACTATAAATGTTTCTGGAATTGAATTTTTCATTAATTAATTTTATGTCACAACAAAAAACAAAACTGCACATAAACTGAGTAAACAAAAACCAATTAGTACATAATTTTTACATTTACTTAAAGTTGACAGATGTTGGGCCTCAATGAAGATTCTAATTGACTCCATACTGAAGATTTTTAACAAATTGTACATTTAACAAAGTACTCATTTTTCAATCAAAATTAACCATTGAGGTCCTCTGGAGACTGTGATAACTAGGGCTCGGAAGTTGAGGAAAAATCCTTTTTATTTTATGTCTAAAAACGAGGCCCAACATAATATATAAGATTTTGGGTCATTGTAGGTCAGAAAATGGTGAGTTTTATTCGTCCTTTTTCGACTTTATTGGTTTATTGGTCCTTTTTAGTTTTTTAAGGTCTTCACAGCTTTTTTTTTTTTTTTTGCACATTTGCCTTCTTCTGCCTACATTTATACCATTTATATAATTCAAGAATCTGCAGAGTCTAGTCTCAATTCCAACTTCTTTTAAAAACACAACTTAATTTTAATTTTCAAAGACTTTTCACATTCCAAACAGTTTTGTTCCACAAGAAACTAGTGTACTCTCACAAAATATTCAATTATTTTTAATCTGCCTACTGACCGCCTAAACTATTATATTTCGACTTCAAATTTTCTAAGAATTTCAATTTCTTTCTGCAGGATATTCATTGCGGGTTCGCTGAATTCATTCTATGCGGGAATAATCGTTCATTTTAAATTCTCCTATTTCCGATTGAGGGTCTTTCCACTTTTCAGCGGTTGCCCTTTTACCAGCCGGCTGCTGGCCCTTCACATCCACATGTGTCAATCACAGAGGTAGATGATCAACAGCCAGTGTAGGGGTGACATGTGGTTAGCATGTCGAGTCCCCCCAGCCGTTATAGCTGGTTCCTCAACCTGGAGCCGCTACTTATTGTAGCTACCCAATTGCCTCACGATGCTGGGTGGGCACCGGTCCCATACTGGCCGAAATACCATGAGAAAATTTCTTCCCCCATGGAGACTCGAACCAGCGCAAGTCCCGTAGCTCTGCGCCAAGGCTTCCTACCTTAACCGCTCGGCTACGGCGCGGGACTTTTAAAGTGATCCCACTACAGGCCTCAGGAGGCCCTTGGGGTAGTAGGAGGTTAAGGCTCCCACTTTTTTCTGGACAATCGGCACTTGATGTCAGCCGGGTTGTCAGCCCTGCGTGACGGCCGCCTTTACCCCAGAACAAGCGTCTGGTACTCATTCAGTTAGAGGCTGAGTCGACCCCAGGGCCATAGTGCCGCCAGAAGGTTTGGGTCAGTTTAAAAATCCTGACCCCACCGAGACTCGAACCCTCGACCTTCCGGCTTGTAGCGCAGTGCCTTAACCACTACGCTACGGCGTGCCCCTTAAATTCTCCAAGAACTTTATTTCTAATGAACATAAAATTCGTTTTTCCAATTATGTTGAATTATATATATAAAGTATGAAAAATAAGCATTTTCAGTCATTTTTTTACAATGTATGTTGCACTCCACTAGAATGTAGGCCTACTTTTTAAACATTATTTTACTATATGAAAGTAAAATTATTGTTTAATGTGAATTGCCTTTTTACATTTTTCTTTCGGTTTGGTATTTTTTAAGATTAGGTATTTTTAAAGGTATTTTATAGACATTTTATAGGCCCTCAACTTCCAAGCCCTAGTGATAACAGAGCTGTGTGCAAAATTTTATTAAAATCCAACAAACGATTCTCGATATACTGTTTTTTTTACAGAAGTTGGACGACCGGAGTCCCTGAATTGTGTAATAGCATGCACTTCCAGAATTTATCATATGTTTAATTTCTTCGTGCATTTCATTCCTCTTTGTATTGTTCTTAGGTATTTAAATTCTGGCACCTCTTAAAAATTTCCCTCATTTGTGATTAGCTGTCCATTTTCATTATATAATCACGTAATTTTACTCTCCTAAATTCCAACTTGAATTTCATTTCACCGCTAATTTCTGTTTTTCCAAATTTCAATTAATATGCCTCGACCTCTCTATAGTAGTCAATGCAGAGAAGTAATGAAAAAGAAAAAAGGGAATCGCGTGTTCTCACGCAAAGTCCCGACTCGAGATGTCACCACGATCACGTGATAAAACAGCTAAAAACCTAGGGGTCCGCGAACTCCCCCCCCCCCAGTCGTAAGAAACAGCAGTTGGCACCACTGGCACGTTTGTTTACATTGCCGTCTCCCATAGCAACCTGATTAATAGCTAAGAACAAGATATATTGATCAGACAGTATGTTGGCCCTGTCTGTACAGAAAAACTTGTTCTTGCATAAATGTGTCTGCTTGCATCGCATTTACAATGTCTGGCGTTTCAAAGAACCCATTTGCATTCTGCGATAAACTAGTATTGTTTATTCCTGTTTTTTTACCACGGTAATTATTATTATTGCATCATGGGTCAGCAGAAGGAAATAATGTGATTATTTTTCGGATCATTGTGTCATTTTTTCTATTTATCATTCCTGTTTTCGCCTTTTCTTAGTTGGCAATACCTTATAGTCTACGATTGACAAATAACTCTCAGAAATTATTTACCGCAATAGTAAGATGAACATCGGGCTCAGTGGTCCAAGGGATAAATGTCTGGAACCGAGGGTTGCGAGTTCAAATCCGGTAGCAGCAGATAGGTTTTTTAGAATGCAAAAATCTCCTGGAGGGACTTGAGGTTGTGGGGGACCTAGGTAAATGGAGTCCCGATCAATTTCCGATCCTCGTGTGGTCGGTGTCCTGCGCTGTAGCCGAGCGGTTTAAGACATGGTGCCTTGATGTAGAGCCACGGGACTTCCGCTGGTTCAAGTCCCCATGGGGGAAGATATGTCCTCGCGGAATTTACGTCAGCATGGGACCGGTACCCACCCAGCATCGTGGGGAATTTGGGCAGATACAATGAGTAGTGGGGCTCCAGTTTCAGATTATTACATATAAGGGTTGGGTTACCCGACATACTGATGTCACCCCAATACTGGCTAATGATTGTCCTCTTGATTAACACATTTGAATATGAGGCCAGGCCTTCTAGGTTTGTCGCGCCATGGGGTTTATGTAGTCGTTAAATTGGGTCTTTATCCAGGAAGCATTTTTTTTACTCTTACGGTTATTAATTTCATACAGTACTATAGAATAGATAAAAAACAATGAAGTGATGAATACCAAATTAGGCAACACTATATTTTTTACTTAATTGACGTTCTGAAAGTTTTTTTAATAATATGAATAAATGTTACATATAAATTCTGTACACAGTAATAGAGCAAGTGCTCGGGTGCAGTTCAATTACAGAAATAACACACACATTATATATATATATATATATATATATATATATACACTTACATTACAAAGTTTTAGTTAAAAGGAGAGGGAAAACAAAAATATATTAATTTAGGACCCAGTTTCAAGACAAAATAAATTCTGACACATAAAATATTTAAAAAAATAAAGAAGCATTAATAAAATAAAGAAAACAATAAAATTCATTAATACCAGACTGAAGAAGATAATTAAAGATATTAGGAAGTAGTATACAACAAAACAAATTTAGGAGAAAGTTTCAAAATATAAAACGCACTCTGACACACAAAGAATTAATGTAAAGGAGTATTACATAAACATTATGTAATAAATGAATACCAAACTGAAGGAAGTAATTAAATACTTTAGGTAATGATATAAAACAACATACATTTAGGAGAAATTTTCAAAATATAAAACCCACCCTAACATATACAAAGAATGAATGCAATGGAGAATTATATAAAGAAAATAATATATATTAGAATAATACTAAACTGAAGAAAGTAATTAAATAGGTACATTAACACTTTAATTCGATGTTTACATTTTATGTAAAAGTTCAGAAAGAAGGCTAAAAAATAAAGGACAGTTTATTGCTGAAAAAAATTGCATTTTGACAAACGGACAATTGGACGACGTTATGCATTCAACAGGCTATGCGCCATTAAGTAAGTTTTTAGAAAAATACATTTAAAGTTTAAGTCAATCTTCACTATTTATTGAAGAGCCAAATTAACGATATTGGAAATTATAAGTTATTTTCCTTGTTTGACAGTTATGCATCAATAATCCAAGAGCGGGAACATTTGGCGCTTAGCTGCATGATGCAAAATTTATATTACCATTTATAAAGATCTGGTTTCATACCTGTTTGTTGCAAAACATAGAATAGGACTGATAGCGTTTACATTTTCTTTAATAATAAGGCTATATTTAAAGATTTGGCGACAAAAGTGTGCGTACACTTACTTCATGAGCAACAGATAGCACCAAAATTTCTTTTTAAAATGGCGCTTAGTCGGTTGATGCACAAGATCGTCCAATTAGTACGTTGGAATTTGTAACATCGCATGGATAGCGCGCCTGTCTGACTGGGATCCCTGAACTTCCATAGGGGCACTGATGGTGGGCCACACAAAGAGTTTTTGGTTTTTTCTCGGCGTTCTCCCGATTCCGAATTTCATAACACCATTTTCCCTTTAATTCATGTCATTCATAATTCATTAATTTTATATCACCCTTCACCTTATCTCATGTTAGTGGATTGACATCCAAAAGCGATGAAAATGTGTGATTTCGGAGATCTGGTGGAGTACTAGGATTCTGGCTCATGACCCCTAGCCTGAACAACAAAAAAGGGCAGAGGGCAATTGAAGGGCTGTCGCTCCTGGCAGCAACAGGCCCTACCCAAAAATGGCGGTATGGGTCTTGAAATAAGAACCTGTTGGGTCGGACCAGGAAGACGACCTACAACTCACGTAACACTGTACAATAGATAGAGAAGACTTCATTGCAATTCATCCAAAATATACTGGGATAGCGCATTATATCTTTCAGGTCGCGGTATTGAGGGCTGTCTGCACGCCAAGTCTGAATAACGAACTAAAAAAAAAGATCTGGCGAGATAGAAAAAATTTTAATATCCATCTTGTTTTGTGCTACTTCGGCAGTGTCGTAAGTGTACAAAATGCGGTTAACCACTGCACATAGTTGCAAGGGAAGAAATCAGATTGGTTGAAACTGGGGTTTGGATAAGGGACCTTCACAATATAATGTCAAACCCTACTACTTGAGGTAATTTGCAAACTAGGGAACAATTTCGGTAATTTTTTTTTGTATAAATGTTGTAAGCTACAGAAAATAAATTTGCATTTTCGGTTAACTGACTTATGCTGTTTCCTCTTATAATTCCAAATACGATAAAAATAAATTGTATTCCGTAGAAATATCCGAGGTCGTGATTTGATTGTATAGCGGTGACAGCCAGTGATCTTAGAAACGATTTATGGGCATCATTAAATAAACAAGAATGGACGCATAACTTTGTAATTATTATTGTTTGACGTTTTACCGTAATTCGCTTTAAGTACCACAATACACAATTTATAAATAGTTTAACATGACCTTGAAGACTTCCATGTTTTTAAAATTGTAACAAGTAATTACAGAGTGATCCATAACAAACCTTTACAATATTTATGACTGAAGGTTGGAACTTCAAAACATTAGATACAGGCGGCTTCAGGAAATGAAACTACACTGCCTATAAGCTGACGTCATTTGCTACGTCACTGATGTATTGTCAACCTAACCTAATGCCCAGTTGGTAGACCAAAAATGAGGTGGGAGAATAACATTAGCCATGATTTGAGGGAAGTAGATTATACAGAGGATGACTGTTAAACATTAGGGGTTCGATAGTGCCTGAGTTATACGTAAGTTAAAAAAAAATAGTATCTGAGATATATCAGTGATCTACAACATTAAAAATGTGAAGGCCTTTCAGAACTACTTATTTCATCTTCAGCAGCTTGGTTGGTACCAATCCAGCTGCTGAAAATGGAGCAAGTAGTTCTGAAAGACCTTCACAATTTTAATGTTCAGGACGACTTATGTCAGGTACTAGTTTTATTATTTTAACTTTTTACAAAATAACCTCTTTGGTAGTTTAGTATGAATTTTATACCTCTATGGGAGTTTAGTATGAATTTTTGTACCTCTATGGTAGTTTAGTATGAATTTTTATACCTCTATGGTAGTTTAGTATTAATTTTATACCTCTATGGTAGTTTAGTATTAATTTTATACCTTTATGGTAGTTTAGTATGAATTTTATACCTCTATGGTAGCTTAGTATGAATTTTATACCTCTATGGTAGTTTGGTATGAATTTTATAACTATTGACCAGTGAATTAGTGAGTTAGTTGAATTCAGGTAGCGTAGTGGTTAAGGCACTGCGCTACAAGCCGGAACGTCGAGGGTTCAAGTCCCGGTGGGGTCAGGATTTTTAAACTGACCCAAACCTTCTGGTGGCACTATGGCCCTGGAGTCGACTCAGCCTCTAACTGAAATGAGTACCGGGCCCTTGTTCTGGGGGTAAAGGCGGCGGTCACGCAGGGCTGACATCAAATGCCGATTGTCCAGAAACAGTGGGAGCCTTAACCTCCTACTACCCCAAGGGCCTCCTGAGGCCTGTAGTGGGATTACTTTACTGTACTTTTTTTATTCAAAATTTCCCTCAATTTCAACTTGCTGAGAAATTTCCTTACTTATGCAGTTCCCGTGTGATCTTTTTCATTTTTTCCCCCTTTTAGAGTTTGACATTGTTTAATTTAATTATTTTATTTAGAATCTGCAAGTTAATGGTTTACATTGGACGACACCTATTAGATCGAAGTTGTCCCATTGCGGTTGTAAGATAATGTAAGAAAGCGCTGAGCAAATGAGTGTAGCTTTTTAACATTCTAGTGGGGAAACGCATGCACCTCAGTCGCACAATTATGATAATTCCAGTGGCCTCATTAAGGGCACATTCGTGTGATTCGAGTAGAATGATGGTCATTTATCACTCTGGCAAAAAAAACTGCACGCAACAAGGCAGTTGACTTCTTTCATCAACATTCAAACAAGACGACATTAGATCTCTATTACAAACATTAAATACATTTTAGATCGTTTTAATTCCAATTGGAATAAAACTACAACACAAGTCCCTCACTCTTATTTTATTTAATGACAATCAAGCACATTAGCGTAGCAATTCAAATCTGCGTGTGAAAGACCCGATAATTCTGATCAAACTCATTTCTTAGGCTTTGTTGTCTAGGTATTTTTTTTTTTGCCTGTGATACCGAGGCCAGAATGGGTTGAAGCAAGGAGATGCACTACTTCCTCTACTATTTAATTTTGTACTAGAGCATGCCATCAAATCTTTAGAGGATGAGGAAGGCCTACAACTCAATGGTGTTAGTTTATGCTGATGATGTAGTACTATTAGCCGATATCAAGGAGATACTAAAGGACAAGCACACACTATTGAGCAACACCAAGAAATTAGGACTGAAAGTAAATATCAATAAAACTAAATATATGGTCACATGTAGAAATACATTATAGAATGGAAATGGACTGCTAATAACAAATGAGGGAAATTTTGAGGAAGTGGCTGAATTCAAATACCTAGGAACAATAATCACAAATAGGAATGAGATGCACAAAGAAATTAAACATAGGCTCAATTCTGAAAATGCATGCTATTATGCATTGCAGATACTTTTGATGTTAAACTGAAAATATATAAAACTATTGTTCTACCAGTTATATTATATGGATGCGTAACGTGGACTTTAAGGGAGGAAAGGAGATTACGAGTATTTGAGAATAAAGTACTTAGGAAAATTTTTGGACCAAAGAGAGATGAACAAACAGGTGAATGGAGAAGACTACACATAACAATGAACTACATTGTCTTTATAGGAAGCCAGATAAAATAAGAACAGTTAAGTCTCGTATTGCGATGGGCAGGACATGTTGCACGTATGGGTAATGAAAGACTTGCATGGAAGCTTCCTGTAGGAAGGCCAGACGGAAAACGCCCAGTTGGTAGACCAAGAATGAGGTGGGAGAATAACATTAACTATGATTTGAGGGAAGTAGATTATACAGGGAATGATTGGAAAGCATTAGCTCAGGATAGGGATGTATGGAGAGCTTATGTCCGTGCGGCCATGAACCTACGGGTTCGATAGTGCCAGTGAGTAGTAAGTGATACCGAGGGACGAAGGTTCGAATATGACCAGGGTCAATGGATTTTTCTAGGATTGGAAATACAAGGGACACGTTCTCGGGAAGGAACTTTAAGCCCTGATTGTTTACGATAGGAAATCCAAAGGACAAGTCCGCCGGGAGAGACTTTTTTTAGGATAGGAAATGCAAGGAACAAGTCCTCCGGGAGGGACTTTAAGCCTTGATTGTTTACGATAGGAAATCGAAAGGACAAGTCCGCCGGGAGGAGCTTTTTTAGGGTGGGAAATTCAAGGAATAAGGCTTTAAGCCTTGATTTTTAGGATGGGAAATCCAAGGGAAAAGTCCTCCAGGAGAGACTTTAAATCGTGATTTTTTAGGATGGAAAATTCAAAAGACAAGTCTTCCTGGAGGAACTTTTTTTAGGATAGGAAATCCAAGGGACAAGTCTTCCAGGAGGAACTTCAAGGCTTGGATCCCGAGTCTGAACATTTTAGCTCTCGTGAAAGAACCTCAACTCTAAATTAGAGTCACTGGGCAAAATTTTATCGGCCTTCCCTCATCAAGTAATACCTTAGTTGCCTATTAGATGATCCTTTGAGGAGATATATTAACCACCTAACACTTCCTGTATAAATATATCCAGGGAAATAAGCGTATAATCACCTCACTATGATGGTTTTCCGTTTATATAAAAGAGGGTGCCGCGCGACTATGCTTGACAATGATTAACATGCGGAATTATTATAGTGGTGGTAGTCGGCATCTTTGTATTTAATTATATATAACAGCTGCGGGGAAACAAAGCGAGCCCCTGGGCAACCGTCATAGTGAGGTGACAATATATAAACTAGTTTGCTTGTCCCGCGCCGTAGCTGAGCTAATATATGTGCAGGGCTATACGGGACTTGTATTAATTCCGACTTCTCTTGGGAAATAAATTTTCTCCTGGAATTTCGGTCACTATCGGAACGGTGGTTACCCCGCACCAAGAGGAATTTGGGTAACTTCATTGTGTTTCAGCTCCAAGTTGAGAAAATAACTATGATGCCTGGGAAATCCGATATACTGACCACATGATTCAGATTCATTATCTTTGGGTGTCCGCGCGGCCATGACCTACGGGTTCGATAGTGCCGGTGAGTTAGTACAAGAATTCAATGTTGACAAATAAAAAAGTTGATATGCCTACACACTACTTCTTTCATAATTTGTTATTATAATTTCATATTTCTCATATTTGGGCACATCATATTATCCAAAGTTTCGGATATTTTTGTAGATGCAGCTGAAACATGTTGCAGTGCAGTGGTTTGAAAACGGTTGTAAATAAATAGATCAAGATAGAGTGAGAAACATGAGATGGGATCTGCAACAGACCGAATACTACGAGATTGTTGTGATGAAATAAGTGGAGCGTCATGATTGTCAGGAAGTCTTGATGACGTCACGCAGCTTGTCACTCATTCTGTGACAGACATAAAGCGCAATGACTGACAACACAGAAATGAAAATTGTGCGAAACTTCACTTGGGTAAAAAGAAAGGCAATGGGCATTTTAATTATTGCTGACTGTACCCAATGAGCAAGACGCTTCACTTTATACCTGGGCTTCGTCTGACCTTGAGAGGTTAACACAACTTTCCTATTCTGAATAACTGTGCAAGATAGCACACGGACACTCCTCTTTATTTTATTATTATCATCATTATTACTTTTGTTATATTAATGTTATCATTGTTATATTATTGTAATTATCATCATTGTTATATCGTTGTTATTATTAACATTGTTACTACTATTGTTATTTTATTATCATTGTTATCACTATTGATATATTATTGTTATTATTACTATTGTTAGTACAAGAAGAAGTAGAAAAGTTTTTTGGTTTTATTTTTTTAGAAGATTCTTCCCACTCTTTTTGTGCTTTTATTAATTGTTTTTCTATATGTTTGTATTTGGTATAATAAAATAAAAAAATATAAAAAAATTGTAATACATTCTTTAATAATGCTAATTCCATGAATTAATCCTTCTAAAATTAGATTATGATTACTATTGTTATGCCAGGAGAGATACCAGAATGCCGAAATGACAACGTGGTGACATTGAATAAAAAAAATGTTACTATTATTATTATTATTATTATTAGACCTCGAAACTCATGGATGTAACAAATAAAATCTGGAATGAGAACAGGAGGATATGGAGTGGGTGGATAGGGACGAGTGGAGAAAGAAAATAAAACTTTAGGCACCGAAAGATGTGTAAACATTGAAAATCAGTATGTAAAAGAAAAGTATTATTACTATTGTTATTAGGTTATTACATTATTATTTCTTAATAAACGACTACAACTGCCGCAACATTCAGTTTATTTGCAACGAAATTTCTTATTAGGCCTAACAAGTAAATGGTTACGAGTGTCTTTAGTTTCTTGTATATAGTTGTATATTTGTTTCGTATAATTTCACTAATTTTAAATCTAACTTTCTATAACTAACTCACTGGCACTTTCAAATCCGATGGTTCATGGCAAAGATGGCATAAGTTCTCATTACACCCCTATACTGAGCTAATCATTCTCTGAATAATGCATCTTCTTAAAATCATAGTTAATGTTATTCTCCCTCCACATTCTTGCCCTATCTACCGGAATTCTTTCCTCCGACTTTGCCACGAGAGGTTTCTATGTCCCTCTTCGATTCCACATTCGTACCTCATGTCCTGCCAATCGCAGGCTTCCGAGACTTAACTGTTATATCTGCTTCACATAAAGATGGTGTAGCTCACTGTTATGAAGTCTTCTCCAGTTGCCTTGTCTGTTCATCTCTCTTTGGTCCATATATTTTCTTAAGAACTTTATTCTCAAATACTCGTAATACTTTGTCCTTAACGTAAGAGTCCACGTTTCGAATCCATGTAACATAACTAGAAGAATAAACTTTTATATATTTTCAATTTAATATTTAGAGAGAAGCTGGGATGATATGAGTCCCTGTATTCAGCCACTCCTTCCTCCACCCCCTTCCCTCTCTCTCTCAATTTATATATAAATTCCAGGCCTAGCATTCCTGTTGCTGACCTCATATCAGAGAGGCCTCTAGAATAGTTGCAGCATTTTTTTTTTAATGGAGGACAAGTGATATCTCAGGTATCAATTTTATAGTTTTAACATTTACATACTGATTTCAACGGTGTTTCGTAATGAAGCCAATCAGGCGAAAACAAGTTTTAAATATTTTAACATCAGACTAATGTTTCACAAGACTTGCAAACATTTTAAATAAACAAATGTTTAAAATTTAATACTTACTTACTTACTCACTGGCACTATCGAACCCGTAGGTTCATGGCCGCGCGGACATAAGCTCTCCATACATCCCTATCCTGAGCTAATGCTTTTTACCCCAGTAGAACCCATGTCCGCATTTCTTGACGGTTGTATTTTTACGGTGAAAGATCGTCACTCTTTCGACCAAGGTACTTATTTCGTCTGGCTTATCACCTTCGACCAGTCCGGCATGGGTAACCCTATCGGCAGCAATGCTACCGCCGGCATAGCTCTTAGGATCATTTAAGCATGCAAGCCACTCCACCACGACAAGGTAAAGATGCCATGGAGGGAAAATTTGTGACCCCGACCGAATATAACTCAATTAAAATCAATAACATAAGCTACACAGTTACAAAAATCAAAACAAAAATAGCTGAGACGAATTGGATTAAGAGCAAAATTAAAATTTTATATAATAATAAAAAACTACATAAATAATAAATTATAGTATTTGAACCAAGGAGTTGCTATAAAATTCGACAATTCCTGGCCCATAATGGAGAAATAAGTACATAATAAAATTAGTGAAATTGTACGAAACAATGTACAACTATATACAAGAAACTAAACACACTCGTAACCATTAATAAGAAAAATAAACAACACCAATGCTGAACAAAGGGTAAACAATCTATCTAAAATAAATCTATTCAATTAAATGAAAATAAAACTTAAAAGTTTTGTGTGATTTTCATATTTATTAAAATATAAATTAGTTACAGCTGTTTCGGTACTTTGTACCTTCTTCAGACATGATTACAAATTAATGCATTTTGTAATCATGTCCGAAGAAGGTACAAAGTACCGAAACAGCTGTAACTAATTTATATTTTAATAAATATGAAAATCACACAAAACTTTAAGTTTTATTTTTATTCAATTAAATGCATTATGGATTTTCATCAAGTAAACGCCAATTCAACTGATTAAAATAAATCTGAATGAAGATAAAACAATGAATTACTCCAGCTAGGATATAAATTCAATTTCCCCAAAAACAACAAAAAAAAATAAAAGAAAATATGGCCGTCGAAAGTGAAATAGGTATAAATCAACTCAACATACATGACAAAATATATGCGAAATATGAAACTGTCCTTGCTATAAAGAAAAACAATAATAAATCAATAAATAAAAAACACGGAATGTAAAAAAATCTTAAAAAGTTAAATTTAAACTTAAATAATACACACGAAAGCTGATAAAGGTAACGTCATTGTTTTAACAAACTACAGGGAACCAACCAATTTCTGAATCCTCCAATTAAAATCGGTATAACTATAAAGAAAATAACAAAACGAAACAATTTATAGAAGAAAATGAAATGAAAAAAGTAACAAAAGACCTTACAAATAAGTTTCAAAGAAAATGAAAACGACTTTTTAAATTACTGTAACATAATCATCCATGAAGAAGACAAGAGAACTTCAACTGACAATCAAACAAAAAAAATAGATTAATTAACCATAACCAGACCTACTATTTACCCTACTTCAGCTATAATGAAAGCATTACTTAAACCCACATAAGATCAATTATTGTATGAATGCGTCTAATTACAAAGTGTCTAAACTAATTGCTAAAAAACTCAAAGAAAAAACTAAAAAAAAAAACAAATACACAAATATGATCTAGCAAATATATTAAAAGTATAAAAAATCGACAACAATACAAAAATGATATCGTTCGACATTAAAAATGTTTATACAAACATCCCTATTAGCGAAACAACAAGAATAATTAAAAGAACGAAAATTGCAAGAAATCTACATTGAACAACTAAGCAGAATGATCAATACAGCATTAAAACAAAATTATTCAAAGTGCAATAACGAGTTCTTCATTCAAGAAGACGGTGGGTAGCTCTACTTCCGGCCTCACATCCCTATTTTTTTTATAAAACTTAGAAGAGAAACAAACACTTTGAAAAATTAAAAGAACAGTTAAACATTAAAACTAGCTGCAAGATACGTCGACGACCTCCTATAATTGTGTATCTACCTGTTTATGCGGTTAGTGATCGCTGTCCACCCCTTTCCTCCAAGAGTAACATTCAAAATTTTGGCAGGTGAAGTCCATTAACTGAGCAAATGCACCATGATAATATATGACAACGAGAATCCAATAGAAAACGATATCTTACTAGAACTAAAAAAAAAAATGCATGAAAACATTGAATTCACAGAAAAAAACAGAAAATAACAATTCAATGTAATAGCAACAAAAAATCTATATAAACTTCTAAAAATCTAAACTTTAAAATTTAGACATCGGTATACTGTATATGTAAAACCTAGTAGAGTAATACAATTGCCATAAAAAAACACACACCCACCGCAACAAAAGTCAGTACTTATACCAGCTCCATAACCAGAAATGATGAAATTATCGCTAAACCAAGAAAAAATATAAAAAGCAACTAAAATATGTAAAACCTTTAGCTTCTAAAAACGGATACAACGAAAAAATGATTAACAAACTAATCCATAAGGAAAAAAAGAGAAAGAAGAAACAATACACACGATGGAAATGCATGAACATAATATTAAGAGGTTAATGTTAACGTACGCTGGTACTGAAACGCAAAAGCTGGCAAAAATATTTAAAAAACACGACAAAAACACAAGAATTGCAACAGAATAAGCAATAAATTAAATATCATAGTTTCAAATAAAATAAAAGTAGACATTTATAAGTATCTACAGATTAAAATCGATAGCTTTGAACAATAAGAACAATAATTGGCAAAACAATAACAAATTTTAATACAAGATTTAACGAATATTTTAAGGACTTTATATATAATGCGAGTAAATCAAGTTTTGCAAACATTAAACAGAAACAGGTCAACAACGACGAATAACAACTCAAGATTTAATACCCTTGAATAAATCAAAGGAATCCAAGAACGTACATTTTTAACATAATGAGAACACATCCAGTGACCAACCTCTCTACAAAATTATGGCGAGTAACAGTACCATTTCATACGCATAAGATGGAAAAGCGTCTAGAATACGTATACCATTGCATCTAGTGTAGGACGAGTGAAATCTCAGATACCAATTTTATAATTTTTACTTTTATATAGTGACTTCAGCTGTGTTTCGTACTGAATTTTAAAAGTATTGGCTTACATCCTTCGCGCTAAACATTTAGATGGATGGATGATAATTTAGCCAGTGTAGGGGTGATGTGCAATCAGCTTGTTGGTCCGTTATAGCTGATATTATCAATCTGAAGCTACCCAAATTCCTCACTATGCTGGAGATCTCATACATGAAAAAATTCAATGAGAAAGTTTGTTCCCCAGGGAAGTTAATGACAAATAAGGGAATTTTGAAGTGGCTGAATTCAAATACCTAGAAACACTAATAAAAAGGAATGAGCTTCAGAAACAAATTAAACATAGGCTCAATGGCTGAATTGCACTTACTTACGCTTGATTTTTCAGTTTATTGTGGTAAACTATAACTCTTCTTCTGTACTTACTAACTTTTTTAATATTTTAAACTTTTTCAAACAATTTTTATAAGATTATTAGACAATTTTCAAGTATTTATTTAAATACGCAAATCACAATATTATGACACAGACAATATTGTGATGCTAACTGCTGTTCTCCACTGAGTATATTACTTAGTCCATGATTTTTCTATCGCTGTTTTGTATTATCGCTAGTTGGACCGGTGTTAGGGAGTGATAGGTAAGTGTACACCCATTTTTAATAAAAGTTTGGTAATTTTAATATTATTAATATTTTTCAACATAGATTTGGGGATTTATTGCAAAGATTGGTCATTTAAATTTCACGGCGACATGCTGCCATCTAGCATAAGATTTTGAACTTTAGTACGATATCGATAGTAATCAAGGATGATAATCGATATGTGGTTCGATGGTGGGTTATCGCTGGCTCTATAAACTCTCACATATGCACACTGTTGTTTTATAGGACTTTTGAAAATATTTCACGTAAGTTTAAGTGCAGTTTTTCCAACTGAAAATATATAAAACTGTTATTCTCTAAGTTGTATTGATGCTAAACATGGATTTTTACTTTAAGGCAGGAGAAAAATTATGAATATTTGAAAATAAAGTTCTAGGGTAAACGGTTGGGTCGGAGAGAGATGAACAGACAAGTGAATGAAAAAGATTATTTAACAATGAGTTATATGATCTTTATAGGAAACCAGATATAACAACAGAAGTCTCGTAAACTGCGATGGGCGGAGCATGTGGTACGAATAGTGAATGGAAGAGGGGCATGGGATCTTCTTGTAGGATAATTAGAGAGGAAAGCGTCCAGTTGGTAGACCAAGAATAAGGTGGGAGAATAACTATTATTTGAGGGAAGCAGATTATACAGGGGATGAATGGAAGAAATTAGTTCAGGATAGAGATAAATGGAGAGCTTATTTCCGCGCGGCAATGGACCTACGGGCTCTTTAGTGCCGTGGATTGGTTAGTTACTCAGGGAGATAAATTTTACAGGAGACGATTGGAAAACATTAGTTGGAGATCTTATATCAACGAGACCATGAACCCACAGTTTCGATAGTGACAGTGAGACAGTTAGTTTGGGCACTAATCACAACGCCGTACTTAACCTCGTAACGGAAACAATAGATGTCATATCCACCTAACATATACAAGGTAATATAGACTTATTTATGTCCTGTAGCATGCATTTGAAGTATGTCTTTTTCTCTCTCTCTCTCTCCTCTCTCTCTCTCTCTCTCTCTCCTCCTCTCTCTCTCTCTCTCTCTCAGAAGGAAAAGTGTATCTCTCTAAGATATAGACCTACTCATATTTAAGTGTTGAAACTTGTCCAGCTGCACTAGCGCACAAACATGCATGTAGGTAATAAAAATAACCATTAAATTATTTCAGTCAGTACACTTTTCGCCTCATGTTGTGCAATACAATACCTATATTTTTTATGAAAATGCAATAAAGCAGTTTCGAAGCAATAAAAATAACAACAAGGGATAAAGTTACAAAGTAATGTATACATATGTAGAGTACAGGCAAAGAACCAGGTAAGTCACTTTTTTTTTGTCGAAATGGAGTTTGAGGTGTCATTAGATTCTCCACGGAAAACACTATCATTTAGAAGTGTGAAACTACAAAATATACAAAACAGTTATGGGTTTGTTTACATCCAAAGTTTGGTATACAAGTAAGGAAGTATGGACAACTAAAACTAAGTTTTGGCTTCAAGGAAAAAGTGACTTACTTTTTTTTTTCTTTCTTTCCTGCACCCTTCACGTTTAAAAATACCTAAGAGAATATAATAATTAAACTTCGTACTCTAACTACCAGAAGAATTATTACAGTCGTTATTTCTTAACTTCATGACTACAGGTTTCCTACCAACGTGTTCTTCACGGGATTTTTAAAGCCAAATCCTGGTTTCTGTTCATAGCAGCTTTTCCCTAAAATGAAATAACGTGTACAACGTTGTGGAAAGTTCTAGTAAATAGATATTACACAGAACCAAGGAACTAATATTTCAGGTTTTGCTACAAAGCATTTTATATTACATGCACAGTCGACAGACAACAGGGTAAAAAAATGTTAGCAGTAGAATTGGTCTTTTGGAGGAAATCAATAAAGAGTTTATGAATTTCAAGACGAGATAAAATCAAGAATAGTACAAGATAAATTATGCAGGTCGAAAGCAACATATTGAATAAAAAATAGAAGAAAGGTGTTTGAGGTGGTATGGGTAACCTCATACAAATGGAAGATACAGGCCTAATAGTAATAAATAATAGTTTTAAAAAACTAAAAGAACACGCTTTATGAGAAAACTAAAAAATCAAAATTAATTTTAATTTCCAATACGCTTGGGATAAAATAAAGTGGTCAACAAAAAAATCATCTCCAACATAAAATTAGAGTTATCAACAAAAAGAAAATAATTTTACCATCAAAAGCGTGGGGTGCTCTATATCAATTAATATATTTGATAATAAACAGATATTGGTAAAAGTAAGCTCTCTAAGAAAAACATGTAAAAATCATAAAAAGCACCCCACGCTTTTGGTGGTAAAATTATTTTCTTTTTGTTAATAACTCTAATTTTATTCTATATGTGTTGGAGATGATTTTTTTGTTGACCACTTTATTTTATCCCAAGCGTATTGGAAATTAAAATTATTTTTCATTTTTTAGTTTTCTAATAAAGCGTGTTCTTTTAGTTTTTTAAAACTATTATTTATTTTTTATTTTTAATATTTTACAGAATAAGATAAAAATGTAAATATCTTTAAATTCGATACTATTGTAGTATGAGCTAAAAGTAATACTCTTCTATAAAAAAAACCCTCCCAGCCGCATTTGAACCAGCGACGTATGGATTACTGAAATTATATACCACTAAGAGTTCACTGCTCTACCAACTGAGCTCTTACAACGATTGACTAAAAACTCGACAAGTCCGCAACCTATTATACCAGTTTTCATTTTTTTTTATTTTTGGATGATTCTGGCCAGGATTTTAGAAACAAAATATGAAATTATTGTATTGTCACAGGTCCTCTAGACGTATACAAAGTTTCAAGTCAATCCAATGTTTCTAAGTGGGTGAAAATCGCGTTGAAAGATTCCGTTACATTGATACAAAAACACTTTTTTTGATTTTCTGATGATTATGGCCAGGATTTTAGAAAATAAATACGAAATTATTGTATTGTCACGGGTCCTCTACAAGTATACAAAGTTTCAAGTCAATCCAATGTTTCTAAGTGGGTGAAAATAACGTTGAAAGATTCCGTTACATTGATACAAAAACACTTTTTTTTGATTTTCTGATGATTATGGCCAGGATTTTAGAAAATAAATATGAAATTATTGTATTGTCATGGGTCCTCTACAAGTATACAAAGTTTCAAGTCGATCCAATAATTTTAAGTGGGTGAAAATCGCGTTGAAAAATTCCGTTACATAGATAGAAAGATACAGGTCAAGCTAATATAAAGCGTGTAAAAATGGTTCTTAGCCCTTAAATTGGCAAAACAATTTCTGGCATCAGTTATTTAAATGCGGCGGACCGCACTGAAAATGAAATCGTACATAATTATTAGGTATATTGTGTAATTCCACATACATTTTAGTAATTTATTATCGTTAGCTTTCTCGTGTTCTATTAAAACGATTAAATAAATTAAAACAATTGATGTATACTATGGGATACGTTGCGAATTTAAGGGTTAAATGGAAGGTAAGAGGAGGAAGGGAAGAGATAGACCAAGAGTAAGTTGGATGGATGGAATAAGATTAAACATGCAAGCAAGAGGTCTTTTGGAAGGAGATGTATTAGAGACCCGAAGAACACGAAGATGGACAATAGTTCGTTACCATGGATATTAAATATCGTTCACTAGGTAGTTTATAGTGAACTGGAGGATTCTTTTATCATGTAATTATAAAGCCCTTACAAAATGTTGTATTTTATATATTGTGTTTTGTTTTTAATTCTGTGCCCAGAAAACTACTGGATATATTATTTCAAGTATGAAATGAGACACTCGTTCGTAAAACATAACTAATATTTTCTTGTGAATTGAAGTTTCTGGAACATCGGATTCCTTCCAGCTGATTTCATAGGTTGTTGAAAAGATCTCTAGGATTTATTTTTCATCTTATGGCAAGTGGCCGCTGTTTGGAGATTAACATTTTAACTAACAAATATGGCCGCCCGACGCAGTTTCTTTTGCTGCGATGAGGAACTTCAAATCTTATGTTTTAAATTCTCGTAATGCTTCTGACAACAGCTATTTTGTGAAGGTGAAGACAAATACTATGCTGCTGTATGTGAGTGCTAACAAATCGGATCCAAGTTACTCCTAACAAAAGGTAAGAAAATATACCTTTACTTCTTAACCCGTTTTGAAGCAAAACATGCTATTTACCGTACTTATCAAGTTTTACATGCCCTTACGCATTTAACATATGTAAAGAAAGTAAAATATGTACTTTCATTCATTAATTATGAGTTGAACTTTGTAAAACATAAAGCCTAGTTGTAACGGCTGGGGGACCCGACATCACATGTCATCTGTTACACTGGTTGGATGATCGTCTACATCTGCGATTAACACACGTGGATGCGAGGCCAGCAGCCGGGTGGTAAGCCAAGGGCCTTCTAGGTCTGTCGAGCCATGGAGGGGAAAAAAACCGGAATGTATGATTTGGAATTAATTAAAAAATGTTTCATTATGCTCTGCTGAATATTAAAAACAAAGTGAAATTTTTATTACAATTATGTAAAAGGAAACCATACTTGATAAAAAATATGGTATCTGTGTGGACCCCTTCCTCTAGCATTAGTTCTTATATCCAGAGAAGAAAAAAAAAAGAGAAGTATCTAATAACATATTACGATGCGAGGGTGGGAAGTGGTTTTTACAGAAGCGAGGAAATGTTTAAAAACCGAGCGATAACCAGGTTTTTTATTTCTGAAATTCTATAAAACACTTCAGAAACATGCTTTGTAGATTTTTTTTGCGCGATAGTGTTTATAAAATAATAAATAATAATAGAATAATAACATATTTTTTGAAAATATTTGCGTTCATATAAACAACTGACTAATGTTAACAGTGTGGACAATGTTTATTAGTTGAGACTACAGCAGGCCGTGACACCAATCAGTAATGTATTTAGTTTCGTATAATGTATATATTTTTGTATATGCATTATACGTAGTATACATAAAGGACAATGGTTTTACTTCCCGCACTAGGTAGGTAATTTGTAATATTACAGTATAGTTATTTATAGATTGGCAAGTAGATAAATAAAATTTAAAAAATGTTTAAATATCTTAATGAAACCATTTCCAAAATTAAGTCTTTGGAATAAAACCCTGCTAAAAAGGGTATACCACACAGTGAAAAGTTAGAAATTATTAGACAAGATCAAGTAAGAGGCATTTTTTCGAACATTTTGTGCATTTTTTCGAATTTTCGAATGCATCAGAATATCCTCCATATTGAACTTAAAATAATATATTTTTAATGAATACATTCCAGGATCATTAAGTGAACTCTAAAAAAAAAAAAATTAAAAATTATCAAACTAGACAGAACAACCCCGACAATTAGAAAGTTGAACTTTCAAGCATGGTCGCCATTGCTGTACGGCAAAACGCACTATCGCGCGCAAAAAAAAATAAAAAAAAATATATATATATATATTCATATATGAGAAGCATCTAATAAACATTTTATTACTCAATAAACACAAAATATGTGTAACATAATTAGGTGATTTTTGATAAAGAAAATACTTAATATCATTAAATACCAAAAGTTTGCATTCTGTTAGTTACGATGTTTTACGACGGAGTGCCTCATATGTAAAATAAATGTTTCGTAACACTGAATTGTCATTTTATCCCTAGTAAAATCTCCCCGCATATGCTCAAATTCTTCGTCTTCTTTTATGTTATCAGTGTTTTATTTTATTGCTTTATGAAATGGTTTTAATATTCCTTTATTAGGTTGTATGTTTCTATTCTCAGATTGAGATGCATGTAAATATCTCCAAGGAAAGATTTATGACGTAATTAAGATTGCCAGTGCCCTCTGGGTGAGGCGCATAGCAAGGAAGAGAACAATGGGGACGGAACCAACCAACAAGTTATATTTCTTAAGGAAATGCCTATAAAATTATAAAACGTATTGTGCTGATTTAGCAGAACGAAAAGGGGACGCGATAAACAATTAATTGTTGAACGAAACAAAGGAAGAACTGAAACAGTAACATGGCGCGCATTTCAACTGTCAGTATCGATTTGTGACAAATTGTATAGCGCTGATATCGAAACTGAACAGTTGAAATCAGTGAAATAAGAGTTGTCCAAACGTTAATTTATCCTTGACAGTTTTCTAAACCCAGGATTGACATTACTGTAAAGAACCACGGTTCATATTCTTATCAAATTTTTATACACGCCTATGCAATCTGCCATTTTGCCAACCTCAGTATTAACAATTAAAACAATTTCCTAAAATACCTATCGTACAGAAAGAATTTACCTGACAAAATGACGCAACTGTGATATTTAATTCTTACATTCAGGTAATACGGTATTTTATAGTTATTTTTATAGCGTTCATAGGTCAAATAAATTATCTCTAATTTTCATGTATGCCTTGATATTTAAAAAAATAAAATTTTACAATATATTTTTTAAATTAAAGTAAAATTATTGAAATACTAAATATGTTAAGGTTAGCATTCCTGACAGTGATTCCTAGTTTTGATTTGATATTCAGCTATTTCATAAGTAAATTTTAAACATTTTCATGCTATGTTTTGCATATTTACTGGGAATTATAGGTGTGGTAACTTCCCGTTGCTTTCCACACCGGTGAAGGATGGTGATGATGATGGCCAGATGATTTTCGGGGACCGTTGGGCCCTAAGCTTCCTGACATTTGTCTTACAGGTGAGGAAAAAACCCGAAAAAAAACCTCACTCAGGAGCCTGTCCCGACTGGGAATCGAACCTGGGCCCGCTGCGTGACAAGGCAGCACGCTACCTCGAGCCTACAGTGGTAGACAAGTAATGCTTATGGATAATATAATGACAAATTAGGTGTGTGTAAAATTCCATGGTGCGACAGGCCTAAGAAGGCCCTGACCAATCATCCGCTGCTGGCCTCACATCCATCACATAGGGAGACATCCTTCGGCCGCGGTGGACTAGTAGTTATGTTCCTTGGCTCTGGTCCAGAGGGCCGCGGGTTCAAACCCTGTCGGGGTTGATGGATATTTTAGGACTGAAAGAATCTAATGAGCAAGTCCTCCGGGAGGGAGGAGTCTGAAGATTTTCAAATTCATAAAAGGGCCTTAAGCCTGAATAAAGAGGCATCTAAGCAATATTTACTGACCTTCATCATCCTATACCCTGTGAGGATTTAGTTGTCATGATTTCTACTATCATCTTCTAACCTTGAATGCCGTCCTTGTCTAACAATATTCACAACATTTTATTGTCAATGGTCTTCTCTTGTCAAAATTATTGGAAATGCTTGAGAATTTTCACCCTCTCCCTCCTAATTGCAAGTGTTTATTTACCTAAGCACAGTATTAAAATGTTTATGGTCTTCCCTCTGGCATATTAATGGTGATGGAGGCCTCTTTCTTAAACCGACCAGACTACTTCTCTCTCTTAAAACAGCTAAATACCTTAGTTGCCTACTAACGTCTCATTGGGTCGGTATGTTGACCGCATGCTATTCATAGCATATGTAGGGAAATAAGTGTAACTAAATTAAGTTGGTCTAGTAACTCCTAATGAAGGCGAGGCTGCTTTGCCGTTGTATATAGATAAATATATAGCCTATGTCTTTACATGACAAAATTAATTAACTCTACTGTGATCTGCACACTATAAAGAAACTGGTAATCAAAGATTCTATAACTTTAAGAGTTATAAAGATATCTTCTTAGTACCGCGATCCTTATTTTAATGTGAATGTAAGTTCACTAAATGGGGTGCACGGGGGTTTCAAATAGGGATAGATTTGTCTCTTCTGCATTGCCTATGTAGCGCAATGGTTTAGTGTGCCAGTGCTAGTTCTATAAATATGTTTGTTTGCACATCATACGAATAGTGCATGTCTTCTGTTAAATAGCGCTTCCCTAAGAAGTACTTATTTTACACTTAAAAATTATTCTGTACCACCAGAGACATAGGCTAAAAGTGTTTTGCAACAATTGAATTTGTAAAAAGAAAGGCATATCCTACCTGTTTTTTCCTTGATTTCACACAGGACGCTGAAGAGAGCTGGCTTCATCCGATGACAGTTTAATGTGTGTTTTCTGCAATAAACATAAATAATCCTTGTTAAAAGATATTCATAAAATTGCAAAACGCAATATATAAAAAAAAGTAAAGTGATCCCACAACAGACCCGGAG
This sequence comes from Diploptera punctata, assembly GCA_030220185.1. Classification (NCBI taxonomy): domain Eukaryota; kingdom Metazoa; phylum Arthropoda; class Insecta; order Blattodea; family Blaberidae; genus Diploptera; species Diploptera punctata. The sequence continues at coordinate 6,210,945 of JASPKZ010009355.1, read as the reverse complement.
GCCCTTGGGGTAGTAGGAGGTTAAGGCTCCCACTTTTTTTCTAGACAATCGGCACTTTATGTCAGCCGGGTTGTCAGCCCTGCGTGACGGCCGCCTTTACCCCCAGAACAAGCGTCTGGTACTCATTTCCGTTAGAGGCTGAGTCGACCCCAGGGCCATAGTGCCGCCAGAGGATTTGGGTCAGTTTAAAAATCCTGACCCACAACGGGACTTGAACCCTGGACCCTCCGGCTTGTAGCTCAGTGCCTTAACCACTACGCTACGGCGTGCCCCAAAACGCAATATATATCTTACATAAATACATAATAATAATAATAATAATAATAAAATGCTTTATTAAAGCTGGCAGAGTTAAGGCCATAAGGCCTTCTCATCCACTCAACTAGCGAATAATAAAAATCTTACAAAAATTACATACAAACTTATTACAATTTTTAAAAAAATATTAAAATATATGCTAAACAAAAGGCAGTGCGGATGTGGTATAATATTAGCTAACAGTAATAAAATAAAATTAGAAAAGCTTCGTAGTTGAATATTTATCGGTATATACAAAATGCTGAAAACAGTTATTATGCAGTTAATATTTTCATTATATGTTAATTTGGATTTAAATAATGATACTGATGACATGATTAGGAAGTAAGTTTCATGCTCTAGTCATAGGTATTGTGTAAGATTCATAGTACAGACATATCCTATTCTGTGGTATAGAAAGTAACTTGTAATCTTGTGACTAAATTGTGATGAGCCGATAAATTTTGAAAACGCGTTGATAAATGACTTGGTAAATATGTCTGCAGAATTTGGAATAGCAAAACATAATTATGAATGTAGAGTTCTGTCATTTAGACATAGCCATGATACGGCCTGAAATGACGGAGACACGTGATCATACAAAGTTGTATATTGTTGTAAAATTTAATTTTTATAAGCGACTTTAGTTATTTAAAAATCTCTAATTATTAAAATTCAAGCAAACATAATAATGGAGGTGCATTAGAAGACGTCCAGAATCTGTCCACCTGTACAGCGTGAAAGAATAAAAATATTTCAATAAAAACAAAGAACCAACTATTTAACACAAATGTAAAATCAGTTTTATTCCACGGATGTGAAACATGGAAGATGACTAAAGAAATAATTAATTTGCTCCAGGTGTTTGTGAATAAGTCCTTTACTCGGATATTAAATGCCAAACCATGAACCATGGCGCAGAACTGAACAAGCACCTATAGAAAAACAAATAAATGGCGTTGGATTGGACATACTCTGCATAAACTTTAAACTGCAATAGAAAGATGTGCACTAGACTGGAATCTTCATGGTTCATGGAGGAGAGGAAAACCAAAAATAACTTGAAAAAATACGTGAAAAAAAAAACTCGGTTCACAGATTGTAGAGCTAAAAGGAGAAATTTCATTAAGGAAATAATGATGAAACATAATAAGACAATGAGGTGTACCAATTTTACATTTTTACCCCCCACAGGACACTAACTTTAAGAATCAAAATCGTACAGACCTTTTAATTCACAATTACGATCCCTTCCACAATGTGTAGGCTATGCATTTGTTTACATGCGTTAGGCATGTGTCGGTTTGAAGCAATCACGGTCAACTATTATTGAAATATTATCGTCATGAAATTGTCTGACGTGACACGCAATTGTTCGGAAATTGAAGAACCTGACATCTGATTTGTAAGTTACAGAACATAGAAGGCCGTTCTACCAAAACATGGTTACATAATAAATGAAATTAAGTAATATCTTTAAAAAAATACGTAACATATTTTCATTTTATTAATAAATGTTTATTAAAAATCCGATTCACTTTTTTTTGAAGCCTCATCCCTCGGAAATAGAGGCAAGGAACATAACCACTATTCCACAGCGGCAGACAGTTAAATGAGGTTATATGTTAATATTATTCGTGAACATAATTATGAATTGGACGGCCTCAAGCTATAGTGGTGTAAGTCGCATTGGTTTGTTTTCCAGAAATTAAGACAACGGAAAACTACTGTAATAAATTCGGGAATACAAATATTGTAATGTTATTTTAAATCCAAATTTAACATAAAAAAAAGAGATTTGAATTAAATCTGTAGTTGTACAATCTTACAGTTTAAAAAAATGACTCTCTCTCTCTCTCTCTCTCTCTCTCTCTCTCTCTCTATTTTTACGTTACTTTAACTTCTTCCTTTGTAGGTAATTTTACATGCTCGACGCCACTCATCACAAGGAAACTACCTGATGGGAGAAGATTTTTAACTCTGGATCACACGCTTTTTTGACAACATAAGGATATGAATATGATAGGACCACCTCCGAGACAACACAACATTAAGACTAAAAACACCTTCATACTAAACATAGCGAATACGATGAATTATTATCATGGCCACATGATGTTCGGAAGCTATTTGGACCTTGAAGTTTCCTGGCATTTGTCTGACAGGCGAGGAAAAACCCTAAAAAAAAACCACCCAGGAACTTGTCCCGACCGGGGATCGAACCCAGGCCCACTGCGACGCTACCCCGAGACCACAACGGTGAACATTTTTTAATTAAAAGTCAAAATATTGTCGATCGATAAACATCATTGGCGGTCTAAGTGTGCAAGCGACTATGTTCCTTGTCTCTAGTCCCGAGAGTCGCGGGTTTGAACCCAGCAGGGATTAACGGATTTTTTACGATGGAAAATCCTAATGACAAATTCTCCAGTAGGGACTTCAAGCCGTGGGTCCCAAATCTGAAAACTTTTGAGCTTATAAAAGAACCTCAAGCCTAAATTAGTGCCCCTGAGCAAAATTCAACCAGCCTTCCCGATCCACGTAATACTTCAGTTGCAATACAATTTACTCATTCACACAATGCGAATTTGATAATGAAAATGATGGCCATTGATATTTGAGAAATAAGACCATAGGAGAAACTCAATTGAAATTCTATTCTGTATTTAAAACCAGTTGATAGAGATCCTCCCTTCACTCACTCCACTAGCAAGTACAGGCAGAGTAAAGGAGAAGGTACTACTCTCTGTTACAAATACATCAGTCTTCTAAATTATGTTATGAAAATAAAATTATATTGGATTATATACTGAACAATTTGAAAATTTATAATAGTAATATAATATATAATAGTTATTTTGAAACTTATACCCATATATACATTTTTTTGTTCCTACTTGTTTAACATCTCCTTTGTATACATATTTAGATCCCTGCTTCTACTGTGTCTGAATTATGTTCAAATGTATATCGAAACTAAAATATATATATATATATATACACAGTCAAACATTTAACTGTGTTTTCCTTATATCTACCACACAATAACTAAGCACTAAGTATTACTAAAAAAAATAATTATCTAAATATTTTTTAAAAAATGTATAAAAAAATGTATTAAACGCTAACTAAACACTTAATTCTACTAAATAAAATTATATATTAACTGAATTTTCAAGACAATTCTAAAATCCACCACACTGCTAGAACTTAGAATAGTCTACTGAGAAAGACGAATGTTTTTTGTGCTGTTAATACAATGTCAGTAGTGAACTACACTATTAACAATAGATGGCCCTCCGCCGGTCTGCCACCCCGCAAATTATCATACTAAAACTGTGTGTTTTGTATTATATTAGTTATAGAAATCGTAATATAAATTCGAAGTATAACAAAATAAGTCAGGAATTAAAAAACTATATCATATTTTTTTACAAAAATCCTCTGAAAAAAGAATAAATTGTATATTTTATTTTCTGGTTTTCACAGCTTTGGGGAGTTGGTTTATAACTGGTAACAGCCACATTCCTAGCTTTGGTCTAGTTATTGTATGCACCCATACAGTAGTGGGGGTAGTAACATGACGTCCCTTCTATCAACTCCGTTGACATAGATAATACAAAACAGTAGCCGTTCCAACGTTAACTTACGAGTCCGAGACCTGACATTTAACGACCTCTGATAAACATAAAATTGAGACAATAGAAATGAGATTTAAGATCCGTTGCAGGTGAATCTTTAAAAGATCAAAAGAGAAGTCAAGATATCCCAGATGAATCATAAATATATAATATAAAGGAGAGAAAGAAATAAATATAAATAGTTTGAATATGTACAAAGAATGCCAAATAATCGTGTATCAAAACAGATACTTTATTACAGACCTTAAGGCCGAAGATATGTAGGAAGACCGAAACGACGTTGGGAGGACGACCTGTGCGCGGGGAGCGGAACGGGCCAATAGGCCCATACCTTGAAGATGGTGGTGATGATAATGACGGCCAGATGATGTTCGAGGACCATTTGGGGCTTAAAAAAGTTTCCCCGAGATGTCTTCCCCCGTTGCAGGCGAATCTTTAAGAGATCAAAAGAGAAGTCAATATACCCCGGATGAATCATAAATATATAATATAAAGGAGAAAAAGAAATAAATATAAATAGTTTGAATATGTACAAAGAATGCCAAATAATCGTGTATCAAAACAGATACTTTATTATACTCCTTAAGGCCGAAGATATGTAGGAAGACCGAAACGACGTTGGGAGGACCACCTGTGCGCGGGGAGCGGAACGGGTCAATAGGCCCATACCTTGAAGATGGTGATGATGATAATGACGGCCAGATGATGTTCGAGGACCATTTAGGGCTTAAAAAAGTTTCCCCGAGATGTTTTAGAGGTGAGGATATGTCACGAAAAAACTTCGTCTCCGCCGGGATCGGTTCAGAGCCCGCCCGCTGAAAAACAAACTCTAGACCACTAAAATTTCAAGCATCCAATTAATGGCAATCAATGGAAACATGTGCAAATACGTGAACTTACATCCCGTATCGTATGCCCAAGAGGTAAACAGCAACTAACCCACATAACGCAATAAATTGGAATTCAATAGTACACTTTCAATCCTTGTTTCGTTTTGCGTAACGTTTTTAAAACAGACTGACATTCATTATTTAAGCTTGCTGAGTAAATGTAAGACAAAATCTCTACTACCTCCTTCATGCAAGAATTAAATATGGCCGTCAAGTAATTGCCATCATTATAAATTGTTCAGTTTACGCCTTTGTTAATGGCAGGAAATTCACGACAAATTGTCTTCTTTTTGGTTAGCTTAGTACACAATAATCTAGGGAAAAGGTGCTACGATATAAAACAGACGTGGCAATAAAAACTAAGAACGTGTTTTTAAACAAAACTATAACCTCATATGTGCATTGTGTTGGTTAAAATTACCATCTTTAAAAGGTTAATTTTGATAAATTAATAAATAAACTTCCTACATATTTAAAACGCTACCTGTGATGACAGACATCCTCACCAAATAAAATTGTTTAAAATAATTAGCTAGGCATTTCGGAACCGGTTCCATCTTCAGAGCTGTTCTTTCGGGTACTGATTGTGTTCAAAGTTTATTATATTCTACAATGTGCAAATTTCCGTCACGCAGGAACTGCCTAAACTAAGCGAATTCCTCAGCAAGTCGAATTTATGGCCTGATTTTGCTGGTTTACGGAATATATATATTTATTTTGTTGAATTGAAGAAACTCTACTTCTGATCCCAGTTTATTTAAGTGTTTATACGAAGCCAGATATAAAAACAGTTAAGTCTCGTAGACTACGATGGGCAGGACATGTAGCACGAATGGGGAATGAAAGACGTGCATGGAAGCTTCTTGCAGGAAAACCAGAGGGAAAAAGCCCAGTTGGTAAACCAAGAATGCGATGGGAGAATAACATTAACTATGATTTGAGAGAAGTACATTATTCAGGGAATGACTGAAAAACATTAGCTCAGAATAGGGATGTATGGAGATTATGTCCGCGCTGCCAATGAACCTATGGGTTCGATTGTGCCAGTGAGTTAGCTTATTTAAGCAGTAGACTGCAGTGAAAATAAATTACGCATAACAGTAAATTATTACCTATATGCTTATAGTATAATTTGACATAAAAATAAATATCTACAGAAGCATTTTTCCATCGTTTTATAAAAGTACTAAATTAATTAAATTAGTATATGTATTATAGGGCACATTGCCTATTTAAGGATTCATTAAAGTGTACTGAGTACATTGCGATGAACTAAACATAGCGGTTGCTGCGTCAATTTTTAACTTCAGTTTCAGACAAACCCATAGATCTAATAGACGGTTTTCACTAATTTAGGGAAAAATGTTTCTAGCTTTATTTTAATAGTACACACTAAGTTTCGTTGTGAAACATCGAAAACTTGATCGCTGGAGCGATTTTTTTTAATTTTCAGGCGAACTTTTCCCTTAATAGTCCCATTTTGCTAGTTAACGAACTCGACCTTACTTTTGATACACACATATTTTAATACATCATCATCATCAACAATCACGGATTAAGCCCTTGTGGCTTGTTCCGGTCTCATAGATTCTCATTCAAAATTGGATCCATCTCTTCTTCGGTCTACTAACATTCCTGCGTCCTTTTGGTTTGTATTTAAGTATAATTTTGGGAATGCGATCATCTTCCATTCTTTGAACATTTTCTTTCCATTTTTTTCTAGATTATTTTATTCTATCTAAGAGTTTAAAGATATTTAGCTCATTTCTAATATCTTCACTCCTTCTCTTATCTAGAAGTTTGCAACCAGCCACACTTCTCAGAAATCTCATTTCAACTGCTTCTATGATCTCTTCTCTTTTAGTTAAAACCCAAAATTCACTACCATACAATAGTAAGGGGACTGCCACTGCTTTATAAAATTTTAGTTTTGTTTCTTTTCTTGTGCTTTTAATTATCCTTTTGATTGTTCCACATATATAATTAAATTTATTAAGTTTGTTAAATAGATCTTCATTTTTAAAATAGGAGATTTCATAACCCAGGTATTTAAAATGGTTCACTTGTTCAATGGGAGTCCCCTCCAGAATTATTTTAGCTCTTACGGTATCTGATCCCTTAAAAGCTAGGATTTTCGTTTTATTTATTGATATTTTGAAATTATATTTCTGTATAATGTTATTTAACTGAAAGAGCGATTTCTGTAGACCATCTTCCGAACTAGATATTAGAACTTGGTCGTCTGCAAAACGTAAGGTATCTAACATCTTATTTTTCATCATCATCCATGTATTAAGCCACGTGGTCTATTACGGTCTCAAAGAGGAATTTTCCATCCAGGGCTTTTTTGGACGTCCCAGCGATCTTTTGCCTCGGGGGCAGTAATGAAGCATTGCTTTTGGAATTCTATGAGACGGCATTCGTTGAAGATGGGCTTTCCTGTTCTGGTAGTTTTGTATATGGTGAGTTCTATATCCAACTCTTCTATAATTTCCTCATTTCTTTTATGGTCCCACTTTGTATAGCCTGCTGTACGGTGCATAAATCGCATCCCATTTGCTGTAATTCAGCTTTCATCTCTTCTTCGTATTATCCATGCTTCACTACCATATCTTAATACTGGTCTTGCGAGAACCTTATAAAGCCGTAATCTTGTGTTCTTTTGTACTAAGATGGTGTCATTATATTGCTAATTATCCCCGTTGTTTTTGTGAAATTTGTGATTTTCTTTGATATATCAGCTTCATTTTGAAATGTTAAATCATCACCCAAATAATTAAATTCAATTACTCTTCTAAAATTTCATCGTTCAAAACAATTTTGCTAGGCATAGGGTTCATAACTTAGTAATTCTCTGAGTTCGCTAAGATCATTTAAAAGTATAAATTTATAATTATTTTAATCTTGTCTTGATCGTTATCTTCACATGTAATGTGCATGTATTAATTGGTGTTTCTTCTTCTACGTCGTGGAATTAGGCCATAGACATGTATCCACATCAAGAGACCGTATCCATCTATCTAGTTATGGGGCGTCCAATATTTCTTCTTCCTTTGGGTTGGTAGTGAAGCAAAATTTGTGGAAATATATTGGGTGTCTTTCTTTCTATATGTTGTATACTATATTGGTGTTTCTAGTTTAATTTATTATATTACTATAGCTCTACATATAGGACATAGGTCGTTAAATGTTATATTAAATGTAAAATACAGATAGCCTAATGTCTACATTGAAAAATGTTTGTTTGGGTAAATATGAAACATAAATATTAGCAAAATATATTATTAGGGTAAAACTTAATATTAATATATAAAGAATATTATAATTAAATGCGTCCACCGCTGTGGTCTCGATGTAGCGTGCTGCCTTGTCACGCAGTGGACCCGGGTTCGATCCCCGGTCGGGGCAGTTTTCCTGGGTGAGGTTTTTATTGGGATTTTTCCTCACCTGTAAGACGAATGTAAGGAAAAACTTTAAGGCCCACACGATCCCCGAAATCATATGGCCATCATCATCATCATCCTTCACCGGTGTGGAAAGCAACGGGAAGCTACCACACCTACAATTCCCTAGTAAAGCTGCAATCATAGCATGGAAATGCTATGATTGCAGTGAAGGGCCTGCCCTATGGCAGAATTACTATGGATGATGGATAATTAAATGAAATAGTGCAGTGTTAGGTATGTGAAAAAAGACAAATTATAATAAAGGCTGAAGGTATAGCTAGAATAAATTGTATGGAATAAAGTAGTATAGAAGTTTAGAAATACAGAAGAGGGTAAAAAAAGGTCTGGAATAAAAGAAAGCAAACGTTGGAAGAAAAAGTTTGAAAGCCATTTAAAGGAAATCTTTTGTTCAAAAAATGTGAACAAGGTCAAGCTAAAGGTTGGAGAACAATGTTCAACTCGACTGGAAAGGAAAGGTTGTACAGTACGGTCAGGATACAGTAAACACTCCTGGAATTCAAAATTATGGTAGCACTTTTAAAAAATGTAAAAAAAAATAAGGTCTGTAAAGTTGATTCTAATCATTAATGAATGGGAATGTGTGATCCTTTTTTAAATTCACAAGATTGAAAAGGTATAACATGTTTCATGACGCCCTTTAACCCTTAATAGCCAATGCATCCTATAACATACATCGATTTAATTTATTTAATATTAGCTATACCTGGCCACACGCTGTGGCTCAGTCTGATTAAATGATCATCATCATCATAGTACATTCACGAATTTAGGCCATTTGTTGACCTGTTTCGGCCTCAAGAGAAACACCATCCAGAAGTCTTTTGAGTGGACGTCCTGGTCTTCTTCTTCCTGATTAAATGAAAATATTGTTATTCATTGCCGGGATCTGATAAACCGGCGTTGCTCGGGAATCTACCTATCCCGATCTTTGTGGCATTAATGAGCTGAAAGACAAAAATGGTTATTGTGGGTTATCCTTAAAAGATAAGACATATGATGTCCGGACTTTTTGTATTTTTTTAAATATTTGATTCTGTGTACAATAATTTGCTGTATTTGTTATGGTTTAGTCCACCGCTGTGGTCTCGAGGTAGCGTGCTGCCTTGTCACGGAGCGGGCCCGAGTTTGATCCCCGGTCGGGGCAGTTTTTCTGGGTGAGGTTTTCATCGGAGGTTTTCCTCACCTGTAAGACAAATGCCAGGAAAACTTCAAGACCCAAACGGTCCCCGAAATCATATGGCCATCATTATCATCATCATCACCATCATCTTAATAATCATCCACCGGTGTGGAAAGCAAAGGGAAGCTACCACACCTACAATTCCTTAGTAAAGCTGCAAGCATAGCACGAAAATGCTATGATTGCAGTGAAGGACCTGCCTTCGGGCAGAATTACTATGGATGGATGGTTAAGGCTTAGGCAACCTAAGCGATTTAAGCGTCCACCAAGTTCCGGCCCTATAGTACGTACTGTAATATGCTATATATGTTAATTGTCCCAAAAAATACATACATGTATATTTAAATGATGGTAAAAAACCCCATTCAAGTACTAGTTTTTGAGTCCATAAAGGACAAACAGACGTTCATCTTTATAATATACTAGCTAATACCCGGCGTGCGCTACTATGCCTAAATAAAATGTGTTTTTATATCTAGTTGAATAAGTAAAAAGAAAAATTATAAATTTATATCGTAATTATTTTTAGATACCCCGTGCTGATTACCTGGCGTTGCCGGAAATATACTTAACCCGATCTTCTTCGTATACATAAATGAGCCGAAAGACAAAATTCGTATTTGTGAGTTATCCGTAAAAGAATACTCACCATGCGCTGATACGCTTGTCCGGGAATCTACATATCCCAATCTTCTTGGCATCAATGAAAGACAAAAATGGTTATTGAGAGTTATCTGTAAAAGATAAACATATGCTGTCGTGGACTTCTTTGCAGAGTTTTTGGAGATATTCAATTCAGTGTACATTAATTTTTTGTAGGCTATTTGTAATAGTTTAGGCAGCTTAAGACATTTAAGCGTCCAGAAAGCATTTTTTTTCACTTTTTCACTATAAAGGTAGTTTTTTAAGGGTGAAGGGGTGAATATTACAACTCTCTTATAGCCTATAACCTTCCTGGAAAACTCCTAAACATTTTGCAAAAAGCCCCATCACAATCGGATGAACGGTATGGCAGCGCATAAAATACGAACAAATTATATAAATTACTTAAATGTGTGAAATTACGTAACTTACAGTTATATATGATTTTGTTTTCATTGCGGTCCGGAACATTTAAATAACTGTCAAGAGAAATTGTTTTGCTAATTTAAATAACTAATATCAACAACACATTTTTTAGAGGCCGCTTTTCCATGTAATATATTTTTTCCTCGGTATGAATCAATCTAAGAACTTACAATGATGAGGTATGAGTTAGGCTACTACAGCTCTCGGCACGAATGAAGGCGGGTCTGGCACATCACGGGAGTAAAACGATTTCGATCGATCAAATGCAGACGTACAATTGTTTAAAATAGGCGATTGACTTTCTGAAAGCATTGTGATGTAATTATTCTCCCACCTCATTCTTGGACTACCCATTTGGCGTTCCCTTGGTTTCCTTAAAATAATATTTCCATGCCCCTCTTTCATTCCTTATTCGTACCGTGTCCTCTCTCCATGACAGTCTACGAGACTTGGAACTGTTATTACATATGATATCCCATAAGAGCATACACCTCACTGATATGCTTGTCCTCTGCATTCACCTGTCGGTTCGTCTCTCCCTGGTCCAGAAAAGTTCCCTAAGAACTTTATACTCAAATACTCGTAATATTTTCTCCTCCCTCAAAATAAGAGTCCATGTTTCGCGTTCATATAATTGTAAGAATAACAATTTAGTTCGAATTTTTGAGAGACAAGAGTCTCTGTAATGTACTGTCCTCCTACGACGAGTTTAGCGCTCAAAGGAATGTGGTGTGGGGATGGATACTGGATGACAACACCAGTCAGGAAAGAAGTACATTCATATTGAAAACATTCGCACTATTTACGAAAGACAGTCACACAAAACCCCAAACTGAAAACTGCACATTTGTGAATGAATAATACTTTCCTTCGGCTCGGCTGTAGGAACAAAAGAAACTACCTGCAATAGTAGTAAACCGAATGGCAAGAATACAATACCTCCCAGTGCTAAACTCGAAGGAGGACAATAGTATGCTTTCCGGAGTTCAGCCTATGTTTAATTTTAACAACCTCAATAGCTTCAGTCTTTCGGAATTCGATGCTAAAAACAAAATTATAGCTCTGCATATCAATTCTGGACTCTCATAAAGACTTACAAATTTAACAACTAAATTAGTATCACTTTGAACTTTAAGAAAATTAATCAAATACAAAAATAAATGTTTTCTTGTAATTCCACTTGAAGTGTGAAGAGGATTGAGGAAGTTGATGCAATGACTGGAGATATTGCGAACAAGATACCATACTAAGTAAATGTTACTATCAGAGCTATAATCTTATCTTTTAGCACCTTACAGTTTGAGACTCACTTCACTTACAATATTAACCTACTCCCATCTTGATATATCTTAAGAGGTGTTACAAATATTTAGCAATTGTCTGATTGATAACTCATCATCCCCCTATTCAACTTGGTAACTAACATTTCCTGATACCGTGAAGTCTTTAATTGGCAATGTATATCCTATAAGATACATCAATTGGTTCGATTTATTTAGAATTTTTAATGAAATCGAAAAAAAAAAAACGAACGAATAATAACTTAAATGGGTGTCGAATTACACGATAAACAGTCATGCATGATTTTGTTTTCAGTGCGGTCAGCCACACTGAAATAACTGGCACGAGAAATAAGTGTTTGCCAATTCATAACCATCATCTTAACGCGCAAAAAGTTCAAAGGTGAAAGTTTTGGCCTTCTCAACAATCCTCTTCCATTGCCAATTAAAGGGTTAAATTAGTTTCACTAGTTTCAGGTTAGAACAAATATAATTCGGAATGAAAATGGGGATATGATTGCAGATTCCAGGAGTATATTAAATACATGGAAAAGTTACTTTAATCAGCTATTAAATGTACATACAGAACAGGACATTGAGGAGGATAATTTACAGACAGCAGAAATGCTAGTCGCAGAACTAAGTGCATTAGAGGTTGAAATGGCAATTGAAAAATTGAAGATGTATAAAGCATAAGGTTCAGATGAGATCCAGCAGAACTGATAAAATCAGGAGGAGAAAAATTGATGGACAAGATACGCTGGTTGCTTATTATGATTTGGGAAAAATAAGCTCTTCCAGATGAATAGAAAGAATCAATTATCGTACCAATTTATAAGAAAGGAGATAAAACTGATTGCAACAACTACAGGGGCATCTCATTACTTTCAACTTCTTACAAAATTCTAACAAATATATTAGTCAGCAGACTTACTCCCTATATTGATGACATTCTAGGAGATCATCAATGTGGATTTAGAAGAAATAGGTCTACAACAGATCAGATTTTTAGTATAAGACAGATTTTAAAAAAGAAATGGGAATATAATGGTACTGTACATCAACTATATGTAGACTTCAAAAAAGCATATGATTCAATTAAGAGGGAGAAGTTATATAGTATCCTGCTGGAGTTCGGAATTCCTAAAAAGTTAGTTAGACTTATAAGAATGTGTCTAAATGGCACAAAGAGAAGAGTAGGGTGCGTGTAGGCAAACAGTTTTCGGACACTTTTGAAATCCAAAATGGGTTGAAGCAAGGAGATGCACTATCTCCTCTACTATGTAATTTTGTACTAGAGCATGCCATCAAATCTTTAGAGAATGAGGAAGGCTTACAACTCAATGGTGTTAATAAGCTGTTAGTTTATGCTGATGATGTAGCACTATTGGCCGATAGCGAGGAGATACTAAAGAGCAACACGCACACACTATTGGGTAACACTAAGAAATTAGGACTGGAAGTAAATATCAATAAAATTAAATATATGGTCACACGTAGAAATACATTATATAATGGAATTGGACAGCTAATGACAAATGAGGGAAATTTTGAGGAAGTGGCTGAATTAAAATACCTAGGAACAATAATCACAAATAGGAATAAGATGCACAAAGAAATTAAACATAGGCTCAATTCTGGAAATGCGTGCTATTATGCATTGCAGAGACTTTTGATGTCCCAACTCCTTTCAAAAAACGTTAAACTGAAAATATATAAAACTATTATTCTACCAGTTACATTATTCTTCTTCTTTCTTCCAAGTATTAAGCCAAGGTCTGTTAGGATCCTATAAAAAATTTTCTCTCCAGCGTTTTGATCGCTAACCTCTTGTTTTTTTCGACCCCGACGCTATTAGGGCATCTGAGGGCTAGGGAGTCTTTACTTTCTTCCATTTCTTCTTTCCTTTATTTTCTTTTCTTCTCCAGAAAGCCTGACCAGAGGCTATAAAATGGCAGCTCCATCACTGGTCTTGCCTTCCTTTGGCCAGCAACCAATCGAAGGGACTGTTATCATGCTTTCAAGTCTTATACGACAATTTCCCAGTTATATTATATGGGTGCGAAACATGGACTCTTACTTTAAGGGAGGAAAGGAGATTACAAATATTTGAGAATAAAGTACTTAGGAAAAATTTTGGACCAAAGAGAGATGAACAGACAGGTGAATGGAGAAAGAAGACTACATAACAATGAACTACATGGTCTTTATAGGAAGTCAGATATAATAAGAACAGTTAAGTCTCGTAGGCTGCGATGGGCAGGACATGTTGCACATATGGGGAAAGAAAGACTTGCATGGAAGCTTCTTGTAGGAAAGCCAGAGGGAAAACGCCTAGTTAGTAGACCAAGAATGAGGTGGGAGAATAACATTAACTATGATTTGAGGGAAGTAGATTATACAGGGAATGATTGGAAAGCATTAGCTCAGTGTAGGGATATATATGGAGAGCTTATGTCCGCGCGGCCATGAACCTACGGGTTCGATAGTGCCAGTGAGTAAGTAAGTGTTCGCCAAGTGGTTGAAATTCGACCATAATCATAAGTGAATAAGACATTTTTATACCTCAAAAATATGTATATTTATGTTCGAGTGTAATTGATGATGGGGTGATATTCTAAATTAGCACCCAGCATCGTGAGGAATTTGGATAGCTACAATATATAGCGGCTCCACGTTGAGAAAACCAGCTACAACGGCTGGGAGTCCTGACATGCTGTCCACATGTCACCCCTACACTGGCAGCTAAGCTACTGCAGAATTATCGAGTGTAGCATGTGATAGCAACTATCTTAACACTGATACAACAACACAGGATGGTAAATTGTCATGCGACCTGTGTGAACAGGCGGTGAGCCCACTGTAAGTGGGCCATGGGTTCCATTAGCCCCGGATAATTTTGATTAGAGTTTGTGCGTGAGCTTATGGAATTAATATATGAATGTGCGATGGCTGATGGCAGCACGCAGTAAGTGCCCTGGAGTTTTCTTTCAGGTATATATGCCTACTAGGGATTGGAATGCAGAGTGAGAGGTAGCCCTTAGGCTAACCACCAGTTAACAATACGCGAATTGTATTACTCTACCTGTATGCCAAACTGTAAAGGTATACAAAATCATGATTAAACTGTTTATTTTACTATTTCACACTTCTAAAAGTCATTTCCATGAAAAATCCTATGATATCAGTAACTCCATTTCGACAAAAAAAAAAAAAAGCGATTTACATGGTTCTCTCCTTGGATTCCTCAAATGACCTTCAGGGTGAAGTGTTGAGTTACACTTACCTATGAATGTACACACTACAATGTTAACACTAACTCACTGGGTCTATCAAACCCGTAGCTTCATGGGCGCGCGGACATAAGCTCTCCATACTTCCTATCTTGAGCTAATGTTTTCCGATCATCCCCTATATAATCTACTTCCCTCAAATCATGGATGTTATTTTCCCACCTCATTCTTGGTCTACTAACTGGGCGCTTTCCCTCTGGTTTTCCTACAAGAAGCTTCCATGCACCTCTTTCATCCCCCATACGTGCCACATGTCCTGCCAATCGCAGTCTACGAGACTTAACTCTTCTTATTACATTTGACTTACTATACATATCACTATTATGTAGTTTTCTCCATTCACATGTCTGTCCATCTCTTTTTGACCCAAAAATGTTCGTTAGTCTTCTTCGGCTTTCCCCCACTTATAGGTTTGCCGTCTTCAGTTTCCATTTATCTCTATAGGTACGTACACATATGCGCGCCGCGAACATGAACGGCGCATGCGCGGCGCGTGTTATGTTCGTCGTAATGATTAATTTCAACGAACCTCCTGCGATCCATAGGAAACCCACAAATCTTCAGTAGACATTTTGCAGAGCAGGTGTAACCAACCATGTCTATTCCCTTTCCGTTATCCCGCTTGTCCTGCATTCTTTCCCAAAAATAGGGACTCTTTTTTAAAATGCCGCGGGACAAATTGTTAAAAAATCGGGACTGTCCCGCCAAAATCGGGACGTCTGGTCACGCTTATTACTTATTACATCTTATAACTGTATTTATACTTTTTCAAATATTATAGCATTAAAGGAATTAAAAAAATGATTTGTATATATTTATATGTTTAAAATTATTAAGAATCTATCTCACCATAACATGACCTTAATTTTTAATAAAGATGTACATGATTATTATACTAGAGGTTGTACTTTATTGCACAAAGATACTAGTTTCTCAAAAAAAAAAAAAAAGGTATAAAAGGGATTCGTTATGCATTAATCAACCATTACAATAACTTACCTATTGAATATCAACATTTCACGAATGTTAAACATTTTTCTAATTGTATTAAAAAATATTTTTTCTCATTGCTTTCTTAGTTAATTTTGTTAATTTTATTATTATTAATATTATCCTGTTTAAATATTGTATTTATATGTGTATATATATTGTGCATCTATAGTAGTTTGTAGCCTATTACTTAAACTTATGCCTGAATTTTTCTTGTTAATTGTTTTATGGCATTTTATTTTTTGTATATTGCCCCTTAACATGAGCAGTCTTGCTCTTTGGAGCCTTTGAAGAAATAAATAAATAATTAGTAATAAATGTGTTTATATATTGTATTGTTTTGTGATACTTCATACATAATATTATGAAATGAACGTCTTAAATAAATAATGTTTTCTAAATAATTCTAATTTATTCATACAATTACAGCACACACGAAAAAAAAAACACATAACATTGAAAAAAAAAACATCTGATTTTTTAAAATGATCCTTATGTTGAGGATCCCACAATAATTGCTTGCTTCTATAAATATCAATAAGTTTTAACGTGTTTTCCTCTGACCACTCCATACTCAAATAATAGGTGCGCACCGAAAACAACGAACCTCTCAGGTACCCGTCCAAATCTAAACAGCGAACCATCAAAGTGTTCGTGGAAAAAACCGATAATGAGTGGATCGTGGTGCGAGACGCGCGCGCGGCGCGCACCTTAAAACCCCGTCCAAATCTGACGAACATGGTGCGCGCGCGCGGCGCGCAAGTGTGTACGTACCTTATCATTCCAATCTCCCTCTTCCAAATTCCTATCATCCATTATTGTTCTGACGTAGGTTTTCCATTTCCATCTAGGTCTGCCACGTTTATTTTTTCCAGGGGGTGACCATTGGTATATATTTTTTGGCCATCTTTCATTTTCCATTCTTTGTATATGGCCATACCATTCAAGCGTTTGATTTTCAATCCTCTTAACAACAGACGTGGTGGTGACATTCATTTCTCTCCAAAGGAATTTATTTATTTTATCTTGTCTGGTTTTTTGGAGGCTTCTTCTAAAATAATCAAATTCAACTGTTCTAATTTTATTCTTTTGTAATTCCGTCAAAGACCAAGTTTCACTTTCACATGACGAAATATTCTGTATTATGCTCTTATAAATTTTCATTTTAGTTTCCTTTGTAATATTTTTGTTCCAAATTACTCCATGTAATGTCTTAGTTGCATTTTTTTGCCATTGCAATTTTAGTCCGTACATCTCTCTCACAGGTACCTAAACTTGTAATTATTGACCGAAGATATTAAAAAAAATCACATTTTTTTTTATTTTCCCTGTTTCAAGTATGAGGCCATCCACATCCTTTCCCAAACACATATTGTTTTCTGTAAATTTATTCTTCCATTAGTTTATTTTATCATATGCTAGCTGTTAAAAGTAGTTGGTACAATGCATATCGACTCTAACCTCCTGGTAGCCTTAAGCGTCAGATGACTACCTGGAGTGTTAACCTGAAGTTCGTACAACCAGCCCTTAGTTGAATAAGTAAGAGGAAAAATAATTATAAATTTATGTTTTTTTAGATACGCCGTGCTGACTACCTTGCGTTGCCCGGGAATTTACTTATCCCGATCTTCCTGACATGATGAGCTAAAAACGAAAATTAATGCGTTTTATGTTTAGTTAGATAAATAAAAGGAAAATTTTATATCGTAATCATTTTTAGATCCCCGTGCTGTTGACACGGCGTTGTCCGGAAATCTACTCATCCCGATCTTCTTGGCATAAATAAGCTGAAAGACGAAAATTAATGTATGTCTTATGATTAGTTGAATAAGTAAAATGAAAAATAATTATAAATGCATATCGTAATTATTTTAAGATTCCCCGTGCTGATTACGCGGTGTTATCTCGATCTTCTTGGCATAAATGAGCTAAAAGACAAAATTCGTTATGTGCTGCTATGCTTGCACAGGAATCTACGTAGTTGTCTCGATCTTCTTGGTATCAATGAAAGACAAAAATGGTTATTGTGAGTTATCCGTAAGAGGTAAACATATGCTGTCGCGGACTTTTTTCTAGAGCTTTTTGAGATATTCAATTCTGTGTACATTAATTTTGTGTATTTGTTATGGTTTAGGCAGCGTAAGCCATTTAAGCGTCCAAAGAGCTACTTTTTCACGTTTTCCACTACAAAGGGCGATTTTTAAGGATGTAGGAGTTGAGTATCACAACTCTCTTATAGCTAATGTTCATCCCGGGAATCTCCTGAACATTTTGCAAAAAGCCCCATCACAATCGGATCAACGGTATGGCTGCGCATAAAGTACGAACAAACGAACATTTATTTTTATATATTAGATTTCATATCATCTTCATCCCTTGCAAAAATTATTTGATCTGCATACAACAATGAATGCAGTACTTTTCCTCCTATAGAAATACCCATTCCAGAATATTTTTATACCATAAAAATTTTCCTAAGAACTTTATTGTCAAATACTCGTAATATTTTTTTCCTCCCTTGAAGTAAGAGTCCATGTTTCGCATCCATATAACATTACTAGGAGAATAACTGTTTTATAATATTTTCAGTTTAACATTTTTTAAAGGAGTCGGGACGACAAGAGTCCCTGTAATGTATAATAGCATGCATTTCCAGAATTGAGCCTATGTTTAATTTCTTTGTGCATGTCATTCCTATTTGTAATTATTGCTCCTAGATACATGAAACCTGCCACCTTTTTTTTTCTTTCAAAATGTCCTTTATTTGTTATTAGTTATCTGCATTATATAACGCATTTCTACGTGTGAACATATATATTTAGTTATATTGATGTTTATTTCCAGTCCCAATTTCTTAGTGTTACTCAATAGAGTGTGCATGTAGGCCCTTAGTATCTCCTAGTTATCGCTCAATAATAATCATCAGCACATTAACATTGAGTTGTAGGCCTTCTTCATTCTCCAAAGCTTTGATGACATGATCTTACAAAATTGAATAGTAGAGGAACATTGTTAACACTACTATACATTACTTAAAATAAATCTGAAAAGAGTAAAGGGATCCCACTACAGGCCTTAGGAGGTCCTTGGGATAGTAAGAGGCTAAGACTCCCAGTTTTCTAGACAATAGGCACTTGATCTCAGTCGGTATATGAGCCACGAGTGAGGGCCATCTTTACCTTCAGAACAAGCGTCTGGTACTCATTTATTTAGAAGTTGAGTGGACCCCAGGGCCATGGTACCACAAGAGGTTTGGGTCAAATTAAAATCCTGACTCCACCGGGACTCGAACGCTTTACCAACCGGCTTGTAGAGTATTGTCTTAGCCCAACTATGCTACAGCATGCCCCTTCTTCTAATAAAAATACATTTGTCTCTAAAATTTGTAGGAAGTAACACTATGGTGGCCAAAAATCGTATTTTATTAAAATTACACCACATTTCAAATTTTGTCTTCCTTTTTAAGACGTTTCGGAGAAACCAATAATCCTAGATCTTCAGTTTGAGCTAGACTGATGGTATTTTAAAAAATGGCTAAATACAGTAAAACTTGTTTAATCCGGAACATGAATAATGCGGAAATCTGTCCAATATGAACAAATTTATTGGTCCTGGCGAAATAATGGTAATTTTACGTGTATTTATTTTGCACCAAACGGAATCTGTCCAACGCGAAAACGGAAGGACATTTCTACACAATTCTGGAAAAAAATTATAAGGCGGAAAGATACAAAAATAAATTAGTTTTCACTTCATTGAATTCCCGTTAGGCCAAAAAATAATACCTAAGGAATGATTCCTGCCGCCGGATGAAGTAGAGATTCTACCTGTACCTGAAATTTTATTTCGCACACCCGTTATGCGAAATACAGGTACCTGTTTTACAAATAACCATTGCATTGTAAAATCTTAAAATCTTAAATTAGTTCTGAGACCGATCTTTCACAGGTAGCGTTCTGAATTTACGGAATAAAGATGGCTAAAACGTAAGTATCATGTCATTAAACGAAAAAGTGAAAGTGATTGAAGATAGATAAATCTCCAAATTTTCGGACCGATCCTCCAAAGTCAAGCTCTAGCAGTTGCAATCCCTAGAGAGTAACGATTTCAAGGCATCTTCAGGTTGGCTGGACAGTTTTAAAAGACGATACAATGTAGTGTAGAATGAAGTTTGCAGGGAAACAGAACGATATGGACAAAAGTGTAGTTAGTGAGCGGAAACCGAATCTCGATACTTTAATTTCAGGATTCGCTCCTAAGAGACATTTTTAACGTTGACGAAACGGGACTTTTTTCGCACGTTACCGTCGAAGTCGCACGTACATACTATACTTCACTTTTCAAAGACAGCGGAACTATAATTAATCCACGGTACGTAAAAAGACATCACGGTACTCTATAATCTAAGATTATTATAAGTTGTAGTTTTTTATTAATACGGAATTTTGTCTAATGTGAAAAACATGGTCCCATGCGATTCCGCTTTGAGCAAGTTTTACTGTATGAGATGAGGTGTATTTTCAATAATATTTGACACTTTTCCTTATTTATATTTTCGGTACTTTTAAAATGCATGATATTTACATTATTTATCTATAATGTAAATGTAAGATGTGTAGTATAAATGTAGTTTTGCTAGATCCCACACAAAGTATTAAGAAATTATTATTTGTAAGTTATATCATAAAAAATATATTTATTGGAAATAAAAACATTACATAAGATAAAAGTTAGAAATTAAAATGTACCTGTTGGTAGGCGCCGTCGTCCTCAACTTTGTTAAAATGGTGTGTATATATGTATATATATAATATATATTATATATATATAAACAGTTAATTTTATATACACCATTTTAAGTTGAGGACGAAGGCACCTGCCAACAGGTACATTTTAATTTTTAACTTTTATCTTATTTGATATGAATTTTATTAGTATTGACTTATTATATCAATTTTATCACTATACTATGTTGCCATCTTAACTTTTAGAACCTAAATATCCACTCCCTAAAAATCAGCAATACAACGTTAAAATAATAAAATGAGTACTTGATAATCAGTCGTCTTCAACTAAAATTAACTTCTGTTTGAAAACTTCGTTAAACAGAAGTTTATTTGAGGACTGGTGTATCAGTTTACTTATTTTAACACTTTACTTTCATATTTTGTAAAAAAAAACAATAGAATGGATAACAACAGAATCCCGAAACAGATTCTTCACTGCAGACCAGTAGGACAAAGAAAAGTGTGAAGATCCAGTAAAACATAGACAAGCCAATTCTAACATGACATCAGATCAAAAAGGTCTAATCCTTGATGCTGTTGCTGATGAAAATATTTACATTTGCACGGTTTTATTTCTGACCAATTTCATATTCAAGTCCACCGCTGTGGTCTCGAGGTAGCGTGCTGCCTTGTCACACGGCGGGCCCAGGTGCGATCCCCGGTCGGGGCAGTTTTTCTGGGTGAGGTTTTTATCGCGGTTTTTCCTCACCTGTAAGACAAATGTCAGGAAAACTTTAAGGCCCAAACGGTCTCCGAAATCATATGGTCATCATCATCCTTATCACTATCATCATCAGCATACTCCAACCCGGTCTGGAAAGCAACGGGAAGCTACCACACCTCAAATTCCCTAGTAAAACTGCAAGCATAGCATAAACATGCTATGATTGCAGTGAAGGACCTGCATTCGGGCAGAATTACTATGGATGGATGGATGGATTCATATTCAATTGACATACCAAGTCCTTCCAATAAAGTTTCAGCCCTACTGAGTTTAAATTGTAATAAACAGTTTCCAGAAATTACAATTAACTGCCATAAGCAATAATAACTAACATAGCTTCTATTATCAAATATCACTACACGACAGATTTCAGAAGTAGAAACAGCATCACGAAAATAAAAATTCATTATTCAACTCATTTTAAAAAGAGCAGTATTATTATTTATTCCATATTTTCAGTTTATTTACTTTCATTTTGGCTGTGTTCCCAAAAATTACCATCTCATGCAAATGCGTGGATTGTACCATCAGTGGAGCCGGCCTTGTTTTTTTTTTGTATAAAGCTGCCTGAACTCAATTTGTTGGTGCTTATATTTCTTTTAATGCTTCGTGAACAAATAATCAATTAAGTATTACGAGTTAGGGATTTTTACTCATAATAATTAAAAGAAACCTCAAGTGTTACTTCCTTCAAATATTAAGGATTAAATAATTAAGTGCTAACATTAGGATTGAGCTGTAAAAAAATTGAAAAAAAAACTAATTGGGTAAAATAGAATTATGTGGAAATCAAAATTGAAGAAAGGTAAGACGAACAAAATACAATTCACATTGCTAATGTGCTTTTCTTCTCATATTAATTTTATATCTATATTTTTTAAACCTTTATTCTAATTTTGGAGTAAGTAAATAGCACTTATATAGGTATTCTGATGGAACACTTGTAATTTTTATTGTGCCATTAAAGACATATTTCTCGTATTTCTAGATTTTTGGCCATATTTGTTCTAATTCTGTAACAATATCATATTTAGTCATATTTCATGGATTTATAATTTGTCAACCAAGTTCAAGTAAGCAACATAATCCACGTAAGTCACAAGCTGTATAGCCACTTGTTTGAATATTGCTTTTTATTCTTGGAAATCCTTTGAAAGTCTGGACTGTTACAACCCCACTTCCACTGTATGATGAAAAGTTGGAAAATATACATGAATGAACAATAGGTATAAAATATTCTTCAAAATATGTACATTTTTTTGTCTTTTTGAGTCATACTTAAAGTTTTTAAGTCATAAATGCTTTCATATTTTTTTTTTGTCTCCTATAAATCCACCTTGTATTTGTTTAAATATGTTTGAAAGGAAGGTAAAGGTAAAGTGATCCCACTACAGGCCTCAGGAGGCCCTTGGGGTAGTAGGTGGTTAAGGCTCCCACTTTTTCTTGACAATCGGCACTTGATGTCAGCCGGGTTGTCAGCCCTGCGTGACGGCCGCCTTTACCCCAGAACAAGCGTCTGGTACTCATTTCAGTTAGAGACTGAGTCGACCCCAGGGCCATAGTGCCGCCAGAAGGTTTGGGTCAGTTTAAAAATCCTGACCCCACCGGGACTCGAACCCTCGACCTTCCGGCTTGTAGCGCAGTGCCTTAACCACTACGCTACGGCGTGCCCCTTGAAAGGAAGGTACTGAGACGAATACTGGGATCATTTGTATATTCAAATAATAATATTCATAATATAACTGTTCATTAAATTATTGACTTAATAGTTGGGAGGATGATATACAAATGAAGACTTAGTGGACGTGATGACGAATCTGCAGTTAAAAATGTGGGTTATTATGAACTGACCTCCATTTCAGTAAATAATAAATTATCAGTGATTTTTAAGTATGATAACTGGGTTAGATATTGGTTATATGATAAAAGTTAAAATGTACCTGTTGGCAGGTGCTGTCGTCCTCAACTGTTCAAATGATGCATATAAAATATTAACTGTAGGCCTTTCGGAAGTTAACTTCCATCAGCAGGATGAGTATGCGCTACTAGTAGTTACGACGCTGTAGACATTGCAAGTTCTGATGCGTCTCTAGTAGGATGCATCAGGACCTGCAACGTCTACAACGTCTTAACTATTAGTAGCGCATACTCATCCTGCTGATGATGGAAGTTAACTCCCGAAAGGCCTACAGTTAATATTTTATATGCATCATTTTACGAAGTTGAGGACGACGGCACCTGCCAACAGGTACATTTTAATGTTTAACTTTTATATTATGACTTTTCACCTCAACGGAATTTGATATGAATTTTATTAGTATAGATATTGGTTACGTTTTAAGGTTGTTTAGTTCAGTTTTTAAACTTAAATTAGTTGCAAATAATTCATAATTGTTAATATATGAATAATTTAACCTGGTGAAGTGGGAAAAAAGATCTTACTGTCTTAACTTTATCAGGTAAAATAAAGTATAATTATTATTATTATTAATATTACATTAAATATGTGATTTCATTACCTGCTCTAAATTGTGTACCACGTGTTGTTTAGTTATACTTAATTCATAATTGAAGAAGTGGCACAGAAAAGGATGTAAGTGCCAATTATAACATTTTCGCAAAGGAAAAAACGTAGTTGGAATAAAAAAAAACTTTGTGTGTGTCATATTCAAGGCATTAGTATGAACTTCTAGAGTGTTTTCTGCACTTCCATCTTTTACCAGGCTATTGGCGGTAGTAAGAACATAGATTATTATATTACTTACTTACTTACTGGCACTATCGAACCCGTAGATTCATGGCCGCGCGGACATAAGCTCTCCATACATCCCTATCCCGAGCTAATGCTTTCCAATCATTCCCTGTATAATCTACTTCCCTCAAATCATAGTTAATGTTGTTCTCCCACCTCATTCTTGGTCTACCAACAGGGCGTTTTCCTTCTGGCTTTCCTACAAGAAGTTCCCATGCACGTCTTTCATTCCCCATACGCGCAACATGTCCTGCCCATCGCAGTCTACGAGACTTAACTGTTCTTATTATACCTGGCTTCCTATAAAGACCATGTAGTTCATTGTTATTTAGTCTTCTCCATTCACTTGTCTGTTCATCTCTCTTTGGTCCAAAAATTTTCCTAAGAACTTTATTCTCAAATACTCGTAATCTCCTTTCCTCCCTTAAAGTAAGAGTCCATGTTTCACACCCATACAATATAACTGGTAGAATAATAGTTTTATATATTTTCAGCTTAACGTTTTTTGAAAGAGTTGGGACACCAAAAGTCTCTGCATTGCATAATAGCATGCATTTCCTGAATTGAGCCTATGTTTAACTTCTTTGTGCATCTCATTCCTATTTGTGATTATTGTTCCTAAGTATTTGAATTCTGCCACTTCCTCAAAATTTCCCTCATTTGTCATTAGCTGTCCATTTCCATTATATACTGAATTTCTACGTGTGACCATATATTTAGTTTTACTGATATTTACTTCCAGTCCTAATTTCTTAGTTTTACCCAATAGTGTGTGCGTGTTGGCCTTTAGTATCGCCTCGCTATCGGCCAGTAGTACTACATCATCAGCATAAACTAACAGCTTATTAATACCATTCAGTTGTAAGCCTTCCTCATTCTCTAAAGATTTAATGGCATGCTCTAGTACAAAATTAAATAGTAGAGGAGATAGTGCATCTCCTTGCTTCAACCCATTCTGGATTTCAAAGTGTCTGAAAACTGTTTGCTTACACGCACCCTACTCTTTGAGCCATTTAGACACATTCTTATAAGTCTAACTAACTTTTTAGGAATTCCGAACTCCAGCAGGATACTATATAACTTCTCCCTCTTAATTGAATCATATGCTTTTTTTGAAGTCTACATATAGTTCATGTACAGTACCATTATATTCCCATTTCTTTTCTAAAATCTGTCTTATACTAAAAATCTGATCTGTTGTAGACCTGTTTCTTCTAAATGCACATTCATGATCTCCTAGAATGTCATCAATATAGGGAGTAAGTCTGCTTACTAATATATTTGTTAGAATTTTGTACGAAGTTGAAAGTAATGAGATGCCCCTGTAGTTGTTGCAATCAGTTTTATCTCCTTTCTTATAAATTGGTACGATAATTGATTCTTTCCATTCATCTGGAAGAGCTTCTTTTTCCCAAATCATACTAAGCAACCAGCGTATCTTGTCCATCAATTTTTCTCCCCCTGATTTTATCAGTTCTGCTGGGATCTCATCTGAACCTGATGCTTTATACATCTTCAATTTTTCAATTGCCATTTCAACCTCTAATGCACTTGGCTCTGCGACTAGCATTTCTGCTGTCTGTAACTTATCCTCCTCAATGTCCTGTTCTGTATGTACATTTAATAGCTGATTAAAGTAACTTTTCCATCTATTTAATATACTCCTGGAGTCTGCAATCATATCCCCATTATCATTCCGAATTATGTTTGTTCTAGCCTGAAATCCTTTCTTCTCTATACTAATTCCCTGATATAATTCTCTAATGTTCATATTTTTTGCATTCATTTCAAGATCATTAATCTTTTCTCTCAAATATTCCCTCTTTTTACTCTTTAGTAACTTGGTGGTTTCCCGTCTAATACTACCCAATTGCTCTAAATTTACCTCATTTGGCTCGTGTAACCATTTCATTTTTGCTAGCTTTCTTTTCTACAATGTCGGCACATTCGTCATCAAACCATTTCTTGTTTTGCCTCTTTTTTAAACAACCAATGCTTTCTGATGCTGACAATTTAATAGCATCTCTTATAGCCTCCCATTCTTTATTTATATCAGTTTCTTCTTCAGTTGCCACATTGTCATCTGAAGATTCCAGTACTTCAAATCTATTAGCAATTTTGATTTGGTATTATTTCATCATTTTTCAAGTTTTTTAATTCATATTTTACAGAATCATCTTTAGCATTTGTTCCTCTCATAAGCGACAGTCGTCTGATTTTCACTCTGACCAGATGATGATCCGAATTGCAGTCTGTCCCTCTAACTGATCTAACATCGGTGATGCTACTGTGCCAGCGTTTATCCACTAATACATGATCTATCTGGTTCCGAGTTTCTCCATCTGGGGACGTCCAGGTGTATTTATAAATATCCTTATGCTGAAATGTTGTGCTCGTAACAATGAGATTCTTTGATGTGGCAAATGTGACTAATCTAACCCCGTTGTCGTTACTATCTTCATGAAGACTGAATTTGCCTATTGTTGGTTTGAATATATCTTCCCGCCCCACTTTTGCATTAAAATCTCCTAAGACAATTTTCATATGATATCGTGAAAGGCTATCAAATATGCATTTATTATATACCTGCAAAATTTATTTTCTTACAAATTTGGTACTTACATCCTTTTCAATGTAAAGTCTTTTTTTTTTTTTTTGCAGCCCTATATAATGCCCAGGAGATAGGCCAACAACCATGATTGGAGGGAAGTAAATTATACAGAGGACCATTCAAAAACATTACCTCCGGATAGTGATACATGGAGAACTTATGTCCAAATAGGCATAAACCTCCAGGTTTAATAATGTTAATGAGATACTTATTAATTCACTAATATCTCAACAGAATTTTATTATATAGTCGATGTTTAATATTAAATTTATCACTTCTCACCAAATGACAAATTTAATTTAAAGAGGAAAATGTATGCCTAAATCAGGATTTGAACCAAATATATCTGGTTCTGTACCCACTGCTCTTATGTATAAGTGCTGTCAAACAAAACCAAGGATATTGAAGTATAGTTTTCCCATCAAATTTATTACATAGTACCCAATATACAACTTTCTAAAGGAATATCATTTAAATGTAAACAGATGTATCAGAAGTTCTCATTTTTCATGTCCCCGATGAATTAATTTGACTTAAGCAATGACATAACCAAATGAGTCACATCCTGCTGTCAATGCTATTTATTTACAATAGCCCATTACATAAGAATTTTTAGTAATGCAGTAACATACCCAAATACATGTCCTATCACAAATTGCACATATGACTTCTGATAGTAACATTTCCGTATCACCAGAAAAACAAAATGGATCATATAAATAGAATTGATATGCTATTGGCAAAATACAGAATTCAGCATTATATAAGATTCCTGAGTATAAAATGCAGGTCAATTTTTCACTAAGTATAAAATTAAATATCTCTGTTAGACTTTTCCATGGTATTGTACATTAATCTAGGCATTATATATACAAATTAACTATTATAGGAAATATCACTATGAGGTTTAACTTGGAATAAAATTATATTCAACTCACCTCATATACAGGTTATGAGGTGAGGTAAAAAAAAATATTTTAAATATTAAATTAAACTTCATAATGATATATCCTATAATTCATCCATAGTAATTCTGCCCGACGGCAGGTCTTTCACTGCAATCATAGCATCTTCACGCTATGCTTTGCAGCTTTACTAGGGAATTATAAGTGTGATAGCTTCTCATTGCTTTCCATACCGGTGAAGGATGATGATGATGGCCGGATGATTTTCAGGGACTGTTGGGCCTTAAGCTTCCTGACATTTGTTTTAGAGGTGAGGAAAAACCCCGAAAAAACCTCACCCAGGAGTTTGTCCCAACCGGGATTCGAACCCGGGCCCGCTGCGTGACAAGGCAGCATGCTACCTTGAGACTACAGCGGTGAACATATCCCATAATAGTTCAAAATGGCCAATCGAGAATTAACCTCAACATCTGATTACAACATACACAGGCAAGTCAAAAGTCACTCCAGAGTTTTGTGGATCTGTAGAACATTAACCATAACACACATTGCAAAAGCACTTGTATCATCTGAGTGAAAAGTATATTTCCAAGTTTTCATATGTACTTGTTAACTCTTACATTCGTAATATATCCATTAGGATACATCAGTTGGTTTAATTAATTTAATATCTTAAATAAATCAGAAGAAAACAAACAAGAAGAAACCACTTAAATGTGTGTCTAATTATACAATATACCTAATAATAACAGTTATACAAGATTCCGTTTTCACTGCGGTCCGCCACATTCAAATAACTAACACAAGAAATTTGAGTTTCTGATTGGAATGTCGACTTGGCTTCCCGCTCTTGCCCTTTTGAGGGTTGGCGGCTTCTGCGATGGTGGCAGTCTTCCTCCTGGCGGCTTAGTGAGTCGGCTAGAACATCATCAGGATCATCAGTGTCAGAAAGGCTTGTTAATGTCCGACCACTGGATCTTTGTCTCCTGATCTGCGTCTGGTCAGCGCTGGCGATGGATAAAATCACTCACCATCATCAAAGAGAGAAACTATATCACAAGAGCTAAAGAGGGATAGAAAATCCTAAAATAGCTGGAAGTTAGTTTCATGAAAGCAGATTTGATTCCCTTCCTAGCTGTCGAGGACACTTCCAGAAAACTGGATGTTTCCTTGACGAGATCTGAAGGAGAATACATGTTTGAAAAGTGATCCTACTTCCATTACAAAGTCGAGTCGAGAGTTTTACCAATTTAAGGGTTAACAAAGTGTAACTGTAAATTTTACCGATAGAGGGCAATCATACCAGTTGATGAAATATGGTATTCACTGATGCACAAAAGGCGTTTTGTGACCTCCAAGGTCACCTGACCTAACCCACATGTGATTTTTTCTTATTGGGTTATGTCAAAGATCACACGTTCATCCCCCTTATGTCCCTCAATTTAACAGAACTGCGACAAAGGAGTGAGCATGCTGTTGCAGGTATTGACCATGAGATGTTGGTACGTGTATGGCAGGAGGTGGATTATAGGATCGATGTCTGCCAAGTCACCAACGGTGGGCATTAGGAACACCTAAGATACATATGAAGACTTGGAAATATACTTTCCTCAATACTTTTAAAATTCATATTTGATGAAGTATTATAATTTAGTTGAGGACGACTGATTTACCAGGTACCAATTTTGTATTTTAATACTCTTCCATCTGATACAAGTATTTTCACCATGTTTGTAATGGTTACCGTTATACAAACCCACAAAATCCCGGAGGGACTTTTGATTTGCCCTGTATTTTCTGGATTTAAATAAAAAATATTACAGCATATGAGGTGAGGTAAAATATATATATATGCCAAATTCTGTCACAGTAATGTATCTAATTTTTTTTCTTAACTTATTGTAGAAAATAAAAGGGAATATGACACCGTGCAACAATTATAAGTAGATTTTAAAAAGACATACAATTAATTTAAGATGGAAAATTTATAGTATCCTGCTAGAGTTTGGAATTCCTAAAAAAATTAAGACTTGTTCAAATGTGTCTAAATGGCACAAAGAGTAGGGTTCATGCAGGCAGTTTTCAGATACTTCAGAAATTCATGCGTTAAAGCAAGGATATGCACTAACTCCTCTGCTATTCATTTTTGTACTAGAGCATGCCATCAAATCTTTAGAGAATGAAGAAGGCCTACAACTCAATATTATTGATTTATGCTGATGTTGTAGTATTCCTAGGCAATATGAGGAGATACTAAAGGCCAACACTCTCACTCCATTGAGAAACCCTAATAAATTGGAACTGGGTGTAAAAATTAATAAAACTAAATAGATGCTCACTCGTAGAAATACATTATATATTGGAAATGGATAGTTGATGACAAATGAGGGAAGTTTTGAAGAAGAGGTTGTATTCAAATACCTAGAAACAATAATTACAAACAAGAATAAAGTCCACAAAGAAATTAAACATAGGTTTAATTCTTGAAATGTATGCTTTTTATACATTATAGTGTCTCCTGTCATTCTAACTTCTCTAAAAAAACATTAAACTGAGAATATATAAAACTATTATTTTCCCAGTTATATTATATGAATGCAAAACAAGGACTCTTACCAGTACTTTAAGGAAGGAGTATTTGAGAATAAAGTTCTTAGGAAAGTATTTGGACCAAAGACAGATGAACAGGAAATGGAAAGGATGGCATTAACAGTGAGCTACATGATCTTTATAGGAAACCAGATATATTAAGAACAGCTAACTCTCATAGACTCCGATGGGCAGGACATGTGGCAAGAATGAAAAAGGTGCTTGAAAACCCCTTGTAGGAAAACCAGAGAGAAAGCACCCAATAAGTAGGTCAAGAATGGGATGGGAGAATAACATTAACAATGATTTGAGGGAAGTAAATTATACACAGAATGATTGAAAAACATTAACTCAGGATAGGGATATAGAGAGCTTATGCTCGTGCGGTAATGAACCTATGGGATCAATAGTGCCAATGAATTAGTTATTTTATTTATATTATTTTTGGTCTGGACATCTTACCTCAAATATTAATGTTGATTTGTTCTTGGACATGTTTCAAAACAATTCTCTGTTTTAATCTTCAGCTTTCCCAGACTGGTTTTATTTATGTTGCATTATGTTGCACCACCTGGATGTCGATGTCAGCTCCATCCTGTGGTTGGCCAAAGAACCTCCAAACAGGTCACCCTCCATCGAATATCAAAATTCATAACTCTGTTTCTGTTTTCTGAATATAAATTTTTTCCCAAATAGTCAGCTCGTTTGTATTTTCTAACTGTTTTAATAATTTAGTGTCTGAATTTATATTATGTTTTTCAGACCAAACATGAGCAGCAACTGCAGATTTTTCAATTTCTCCATTTTTTAATATTTCTTATGTGTTCCTTGGTTCTAATTTTTAGGTTTCTTTTTGTTTTCCCTATATATTCTTTTCAACAACCCATGCATTCAATTTGATATATTCCTGACTTTTTATTTTTATCAGTTTTTTTTCATTTTTGTTGGTTTTTATTCATTGGTTTATTAAAACTGTAGTTATTTTTTGGTGCTAATTAATATTAAACTTCTCAAATATATTTTGAAATTTATTATGTACCCAGGGTGATATGTGAATTTCCCATATTTTTTTCATAGGTGGTTCTTCTTTTTCAAGATTACTTCTGTTTATCATTTTTTGTTTTTTTATACTTTCTATCCTTTTATGTACCATTTTTTTCATCAAACCCATTTTCTCTTGCTACTTTGATTATGTGTTTTTTCTCATGTTTGAAATCTTCTTCGTTTAAGGGTAAGTTTACCAATCTATGAGTTAAACTATTAAATGCTGCTAATTTAATGTCCAATTGGATTGAACCCTGTTATTTTATAAAATTTTCCGTATGAGTTTCTTTCCTATGAATCCTGAATTCAATTTTTCTTTTTTCTTCGTTTCTGACCAATTTAAGATCCAAAAAAGGTATTTTGTTTATTGTCTTCATATTCTCTTTGGTGAATTTAATGTTTGTACTCTGTAAATTTAATAGTTTTAGGGATCTTCTACATGTTTTTTCTTTAACAATACAAATTATATCATCAACATATCTACTCCAAAATTCAAACATTGTGGGATGTGCTTGGGTGATTTTACATTCAAAATCGCTCATAAATAAATTTGCCAGGAAAGGTGATAATGGGTTTCCATTGAGAGCCCTGATTTTTTGTCTATAGAAATTCCCATTGAATGTAAAAAACATTTGGTCAATGCATAACGCAGTTAATTTCAAATAATCTTCTTTGATCTCTCTGTCTATGTTGTTTTTTCTTAACCAATTGTTCAATACCTCCAAAGTTTTTTGTTTCGGTACATTTGTGAATAGTGAAACTACATCAAACGAAACCAACCTATCTGTGGGTTCAATTTCCCAAATAAAAAATAAAATAACTACAGTTTAAATAAACTAATAAAACCAACAAAAATGAAAAAACTGATAAAAATAAAAAGTCAGGAATATATCAAATTGAATGCATGGGTTGTGAAAAGATTATATAGGGAAAACAAAAGAAACCTAAAAATTAGAACAAAGAACACATAAGAAATATTAAAAATGTAGAAATTGAAAATCTGCAGTTGCTGCTCATGTTTGGTCTGAAAAACATAAATATAAATTCAGACACTAAATTATTAAAACAGTTATAAAATACAAACGAGCTGACTATTTGGAAAAAATTATATTCAGAAGAACAGAAACAGAGTTATGAATTTTGATATTCCGATGGAGGGTGACCTTTTTTGGAGGTTCTTTGCCCAACCACAGGATGGAGCGGACAATCGACATCCAGGTGGTGCAACATAATGCAACATAATAAAACCAGTCTGGGAAAGCTGAAGATAAAACGAGATTGTTTTGAAACATGTCCAAGAACAAATCAACATTAATATTGAGGTAAGATGTCCAGACCAAATAATATAATTAAAATAACCTCAAAATATAACTTCCTAAAATTAAATATTAGTTATTTTATGCTTTCAAAGTAATTCTTTTCAGATGATCATTTAAATTTATTTTACTAGCATCTTATTTCAAGACTGGATTCTTGAAATTCTATAGAATGTTGAAAACAAATTTTCTTAAATTTTTTTGTTTTTGTTTTCTCGGGTCAGCAATCAACCAGCTGTAACAAAATATTTTTTTTAACCTGACCACTATAGCAGATCTAGTCCAGGCAATTAGCAAAGTGGTGACAAAGCCACTGTAGGTAAGTCATAGGATTTAAAGTTTTCGTAGTTCACGAACTGTCAACAGTCTTTTATAAGCTTTGAATGCATCCTCAATGTGGTTTATACATTTGTTCATTCGGCATATTTAATTGTTAAAATACCACCACATTATAAATTGTCTGTAAAATCATTAATGTATGTAAGTGATTTTACAAATGAAGGAATATCAACAAATGGTAATGTTTTGTAATATTTGCCAGAAAACTTTTGCACCATTTCTATAAAAAATATTAGTTCATATTTTGATAATCTTTAGTCCATATGTAGTGTAAATATTTAGCCATTTTTATTATATATAAATCCTAGCCCTGGTTATTATGTAGAATGTCTGATTTTAAACTTTGCCATTAACATATACTTAGGAGCATGAGTATATTAACAAAGTATAAACTTAATTGCATAATAATAATAAAACTGCAAAGGGTTTATACTAAATGGCTTCAATGATGCTCTTAGCATATACCTTGGAGCATGAGTATATTTACTGAGTCTAAACTTAATTCCATCATCAACATCAGCACTACAACCCTGGGTGGGTCCAGGCTTCACTATTCTGGTAACCATCCACCAATTCTTAAGTTTTAAAGATTTGACATTCTATAGTACTCCATCCATCCATCTCAAATTTAGTCTTCCATCTCCCTTCTGGCTTACCATCTATAATTCTTCTAACTACTTCATTTTTGGTCATCCTCTCCGTTATTGGCATATTAAATTCTAATTTATGGAATAGGAATATAATCAAGAGGACTAAATTATTAATATATAACACAATTGTGAAGAGTATTTTATTATATGGTGCAGAAACATGACGCCGAAGCAAAAACATAGAAATAAATCATTAGTCACAGAAGTGGACTTTTTAAGAAGATCGGCAAGAATATCAAAATTAGACAAAATAAAAAATAAAACAATAAGAAAAATTATGTATTAAAAAAAATATTGTACAAGACATTGAAGAAATCCAACTAAGATGGTAGGGGCATATAATGAGAAGAAGGGACACAGAAACAAACAGACATAAATTGAGTTTGTATTTTTTAAACATTCTTACCTCATATGGTAGTTTTGTGACAAAACTACCATGAGGTAAGAATGTTTAAAAAAAATACAAACTCAATTATTAAATTAAACCTCATAATGTTACTTTATAATGATTTTAAAACAAATAAGTATTGAAATGGATACCTCCTGGAAAAGGGAAATGTGGTAGACCAAAGCCAATGTGGATAGAGGGAATTCAAGACAACATGAAGAAGAGAAATATGACAGAAGCAGACACGCAAGACGGGAAGTGTGGAAGAAAAGAATTATATTTTTTTTTGTTGAGGATACCTGTGTACATAACAGAAACAATCTTGAAAATAAGTTCAAATATCCTC
Source organism: Diploptera punctata (assembly GCA_030220185.1). Taxonomy (NCBI): domain Eukaryota; kingdom Metazoa; phylum Arthropoda; class Insecta; order Blattodea; family Blaberidae; genus Diploptera; species Diploptera punctata. The sequence continues at coordinate 6,176,388 of JASPKZ010009355.1, read as the reverse complement.
CTGAGTATCTTTCTTTCAAAAACAGCCAATCAAGCTGTGTTCAGTCAGAACCCAGGTTCCATTCTCGTAAATTAGCACTGGTTTAATTATTGTTTTATACAATCTGGTTTTATTCCACGTGTCAGTTATCATAAACTTAATTTCATAATGATAATAAAACTGCAAAGAGTTCATACTAAATGGCTTCAATGATGCTCATTGGCTCACAACCACAATCTACTGATTATATTGATTGTAATTGTTGTCTTCCTGTGCTTTGGAGTTTTACATTCGTTACAGTTGACTGATCTGATAATTATGTCATCAGGCTCAGATATACAAAAATATTTTCATTTTAATGAATCTCCTCTTCTTTCTTTGTTCTGATAAAAATACTGGGTATGTCATTTGTTTGTCAGCCGGTGAGCAGTTAAAGCAACTGGCTATTACAACTGATGGCGCTTCACTGATTTAAAACTTACATGCATATTCATTAACCATAGCATTTCCGTGCCATGCTTTGCAGCTTTACTGGGAATTATAGGTATGGTAGCTAGGCATTGCTTTGTTGTATTTTATATTACTTATGTTAATATTAATTGTTATATATTTAATATGTTTGTTAAATATTATTCCCCGAGTAGTTAATAATAATAATAATAATAATAATAATAATAATAATAACAGCAAGAATTAATAATTATCTCGGTCAAAAAATTAATTTATTAAGTCCATGTTTCAATCTCCGTGTGTGAGATCATTTATAATATGTAGTTACCATCAACAAGATTTTTTTTACGAATTTAAATGAACAAATTTAAAATTCAAATTTATGAATGATTAAAAATATTTTAAATTTTTTTACAAATTTAAATTTGTAAAAAAAATTGTTTTGGTGATGGTAACTATGTATTATAAACAACCATGTCTCGAAAACGATCTCACACAAGGACATTGAAACATCAACTTAAATCAATTTTTTGACTGATATAACGATTAATTCTTGTTAACTAACTAACTAGTTAACTAATTGGCACTATCGAACCCATAGGCTCATGGCCGCATGCACATAAGCTCTCCATAAATCCTTATCCTGAGCTAATGTTTTGAGTAATTCTTGTTATTGTTATTAATTGTTATAGTTATATTCATTAGAATTCACAATATTTTCTCCATCACTTTACTGTTTTTGTACTAGAGCATGCTGTCAAATCTTTAGAGGATAAAGGAGGTCTACAACTCAATAGTATTAATAAAGCTGTTGGTTTATGCTCTTAAAGTAATATTATTAGGTGATACCAAGGAGATACTAAGTGTCAACGCACAATTTATTGAGTAGCATTAAGAAATTGGGACTGGAAGCAAACATCAATAAAACTAAATATATGGTCATGCATAGAAATACATTATATAAAGGAAATGGACAGTTAATGACAAATGAGGGAAATTTTTAATAAATGGCTGAATTCAAATATCTAGTAACACAAATTACAAATAGGAATGAGATACACAAAGAAATTAAAACACAGGTTCATTTCTGAAAATGAATGCTATTAATCATTATTGGGAATCAAGTTGTCCCAACTTCTCTACATAAAAAAAAATTAAACTGACTATTTAACTCATGCCCCAAAGGGGACCAATCACATTTCAATGATTTTTTATTTACAACCAATCACAGTCGTGTTTCCCTTAGAATTTACTAACTCTTATTCTTACAATATTGCATTCCTTTGGCAATAAATAATATGATCTGGTTGCAGTGATGAACAAAAGAAGCAAATGAAGCGTACAAATCGCTTCTCATTTGTTTTCAAACATCGCCATTTACATTAAATATATAAATATTTTAAAATAACTATATTTAAATAATGATTTGTGAGTAAACAGCTTAATTTTATTCGTTAAATAGTACTAACAAATGCCACTCTTGATTTCCAAATTCTCTAGACAAATTGGAATAACTATATTTAAATAATGATTTGTGAGTAAACAGCTTAATTTTATTCGTTAAATAGTACTAACAAATGCCACTCTTGATTTCCAAATTCTCTAGATAAATTGGAAATCACTCGTGGCATTACTTATGAATATATATTTTAAAAAATTATACTACATAGATGTGAAACATGGACTCTTACTTTAAGGGAAGAGAAAAGATTGCCAGTATTTAAGAATAAAGTTTAGGAAAATTTTTGGACTAAAGTGAGATGAACAGACAGGTAAATGGTCAAAGCTACATGGTCTTTATGAGAAACCAGATATAACAGTAAAGACTCTTAGACTGTGATGGGCAGGACATGAGGAACGAATGGGGAATTAAATAGGGGCATGGAAACTTCCTGTAGGAAAATCAGAGGGAAAATGCTCAGTTGGTAGACCAAGAATGAGATGGGAAAATAACATTAACCATAATTTGACGGAAATATATTATACAGGGCATGATTGGAAAACCTTAGATCAGTATAGGGATGTATGGAGAGCTTATGTCAACACAGCTATTAACCTATGGGTTCAATAAGGCCAATGAGTTAGTTATTTCTTTTTGCAGATGACAAAAAATTGATTGAAGAATATAAAAAAAAGATTGAATATTGATTTAAAGAAAACTGAAAACTTAATGTTGAAGACGGAAGATATGAAAAGCTGGAGATTGAACAAGAAAAAATTCACTATCAATACATTAAAATATTTGGCATAATTTTTAGAATTAAAATATAAAATTATGAAATATTTACCTAAAAGGTCCGTCTCCTTATTTATCTGTAGCGCTTTCAGGACTAGTCCCATCATCAGCAGGATTCAATACTGGTGTTCCACTGAAGATCTGGTAGAGGGGGTTACACATACTGGGTGCGTTTTCATTTATCAGATGGTCATTGTTAACCCTCTGCATGCCACTGGTAAAATCTCTTTGTGTCAGAGATTTAAATTGCACCCGCCAATGTGATCGGCTTTGCAAGTAGTTTAAGTATATTGTCTGGCAGGTAATGGACAGGAACACCAGAGCGATCTAATCGGCTCATGACACCTAAAGGGTTAACTGCCTTCAAAATTTCTATCTCCTCGAGTGCATTTATCTTAGCTGGATTATTTTCTCTGTGCATTATTGTCAGGGTGTTTTCAATATCCAACATACGATGTCCTTCATGATTAATGTGTTTTGCATAGCTTTATTTTCCTTCTGCGTGAATAAAGTCTCGAAAAATGTTCTTTAAATCTAATATTAAAACTTCTGTTTGTTCTTCCTATATAAAATTTGTTACAATCTCTGTACTTCAATTTATGTACTCCTTTACTATTGAAATTTTGAAGGCAGTTAACCACAACCACCATGTGATAAATGAAAACGCACCCAGTATGTGTAACCCCCTCTACCAGATCTTCAGTGGAAAACCAGTATTGAATCCTGCTGATGATGGGACTAGTCCCAACAGCGCTACAGATAAATAATCTTTAAGTTGAGTAAGTATTTCATAATTTTGTATTTTAATTTTGAATTATACCTCAACGGAACTTTATCATGAATTTTATTAATGTTGAATACTTTTTAAAAGCTGAAGCTCATTCCAAATCCAAAGAAGAATATATACTGGTAGAAAAATAATTGGTATGCTGAAGTCTGTCCTTTTGAGCAAGAATATTGTAAATAACACAACAATTTTAATTTATAATTCATACTATAAAGTGTTATGTTATATGGAGCTGAAATTTGGATATTAGACAGGTCACTAACTAACTAACTAACTAACTCACTGGCTCGAACCCGTAGGTTCATTGCCGTGCAGACATAAGCTCTCCATATATCCTTAACCTGAGCTAATGTTTTACAATCATCTGTATAATCTACTTCCCTCAATTCATGGATAATGTTATTCTCCCACCTCATTCTTGGTCTACCAACTGGGTGTTTTCCCTCTGGTTTTCCTACAAGAAGCTTCCATGCACCTCTTTCATCCCCGATACGCGCCACATGTCCTGCCCATGGCAGATTATGAGTCTTAACTGTTCTTATTATATTGGCTTTCTATACGTATCATGTAAAAAAAAAGTAAAGTGATCCCACGACAGGCCTCAGGAGGCCCTTGGGGTAGTAGGAGGTTAAGGCTCCCACTTTTCTATACAATCGGCACTTGATGTCAGCCGGGTTGTCAGCCCTACGTGACGGCCGCCTTTACCCCAGAACAAGCGTCTGGTACTCATTTCCGTTAGAGGCTGAGTCGACCCTAGGACCATAGTGCTGCCAGAGGGTTTGCATCAGTTTAAAAATCCTGACCCCCACAGGGCTCGATCCCTCGACCTTCCGGCTTGTTGCACAGTGCCTTAACCACTATGCTAAGGCGTGTCCCACATATCATGTAGGTCACTATTACGTAGTTTTCTCCATTCACCTGTCTCTTTATCTCTTTTTTTGCCCAAAAATTTTCCTAAGAAACTTATTCTCAAATACTCATAATCTTCTTTCCTACTTCAAAGTAAGAGTCCATGTTTTGCATCCATGTAATATAACTGGGAGAATAACTGTTTTATATATTTTCGGTTTAACATTTTTTGAAAGGGGTTTGCATGTTTGAACCATGCATTTCTAGAATTGAACCTATGTTTAATTTCTTTGTGTATCTCATTCCTATTTGTAATTATTGTTCCTAGATACTTTAAATCAGCCGCTTAGATATGGACTATTTGCATAGAGGGGCAAGGAAATAAAGAATGGATAATATTAGGAACCAAAGAATTAGAGATATAATGAAAGTAGATAAGAATAAGTAATCAAAGAATGAAAATTGAGAAGATTCATTAAAAGAATGGGATAAGACAGAATTAAAAAAAATGATTTTGGAATTTAATGCTGAAGGCACAAGAAGAGGAAAACCACAAGGAACAAACGGGTGGATGGGATCAGGAGGATTATGAATTAGAGTGAAATTGTTAGAAGAAAATGGACAAATCAGAATTTTTTGGAAGAATAAAACTGTTTTAGATTGAAGGAAAAATTACTGTAGTGTATAAAAAATTTGTAACAAAAAAATATTAAATTCCAGGAGCTTCTGTTATAAGGGCTAATACTGAATTTAGAAAATAATATAACATATGAAAACATAATAATTAACCTAAAATTTAATGTATTATGATTAGTAAGCATGCATGTAATTTTTAATTCAATGAAGCATTGTGACTTGTAGTAACTGGTGATCGTTCAATTATTTAACTGCTCCCAGCCAATGAACAAATGGCAAAGCCACTGTGAAATTCTATGTAGATATGTCAATCACTACCATTATTTACATCTAAATTGATTGATATTTTAAGGTCTTCTCAATGACTATTTAACTCATGCCCCAAATGGGAGTCAATGACCAATCATGTTTCAATGACTTCTGTTTTACAACCAATCAGAGTCGTGTTTCATGAAATATTTATCAGTGTTATATTTACCATATTAAAGAAAGCTCCTCCTTTTTAATATTCTGAACAGGTCTGACCATTATTTTGCAGAGACTGAGCCTATAAGAATTACCAGATTGTATATATAGTGCACAGATGTCAACACATAGCGCTTGCAGGAGTTAATATAAAAACACATTTGAAGCAATTTAATATACCACCAAAAAAATAAACCACTGTTTGCACTTTCTTAAATGTATTTTTTCCCAGGTAATAATCCAGAAAAATATAATTGTCATATTTACATCATACGACATCAGAAATGAATTAATATACAGTTTGATGTGTTTCATTTTTTCTCCACTAGAGAGTATTCTTACAATAATGTGTTCCTTTGGCAATAAATAGTATGATCTGGTTGCAGTGATAAACAAAAGAAGCAGATGAAGCGTACCTATTGTTTCTCATTTGTTTTCAAACATCGCCGTTTACATTAAATATATAAATATTTTAAAATAACTATAGTTAAATAATGATTTGTGAGTAAACAGCTTGATTTTATTCGTTAAATAGTCCTAACAAATGCCACTTTTGATTTCCAAATTCTCTAGATAAATTGGAAATCACTCGTGGCATTACTTATGAAAATGCTACCTGGATAACAACTATATTCAGCACTTTGTATTGTACATATACAAATTAATCCAAGAACTATAATATCCTCAACTTGTGTCCAACTTAGGATCGGGTCAAGGAATGAGATGAGATGAAGCCCCTATGAACAAAATGAAATGAAATGGATGAGATGAATATGGAGAAATGGTGGAATGAAATATATGGCAGGAGAAAACGGGAGAAACCCGAGAAAAACCTGCCCAAGCTCTGCTTTGTCCATCATGAAACCCACATGGAATGACTAGGACTCTATCTCGAGACCCAATGGTGAGAGGTGAGCATCTAACTGCTTGTGCCACATGGCTGCCTAATCTAAGAAATACATTTTTCAAATAGCTATTTTATTTTAGACATTGTGAATTTTTTAGGCTACACTTTAATAACATTTTAAAATTTTGTGAATTGTATGAAACTTTGTACTATTTTATTATTTGCTGGTTGAGTGGAAGAGAAGGCCTTATGGCCATAACTCTGCCAACTTATAAATTATTATTATAATTCCTACGATATGACAGGATGTACTCTTTTGTGTGATAACAAAAATAGTAGAATGTAGAAATAAATAGTTTGAACATGTTAGTAGAACGAGTGAAGAGAGGATACCTTATAGGATGTTAAATTACAATCCACAAGGACATAGAAGTCGTGGACGACCATTTAAAAGATGGAGCAAGCAACTATATTATGGAGCCGGAATAGATCAGAAATGGTCAAAACCATGACGGTAGATGATGATAATGATTATTATTATCATTTTTATGTCAACAATATTTTCATTTTAAGCTTGTTACATAATGAACCAATTCTTTCTTCATAGTCTGTCAAGCAAACATACTATTTTGTTGAAATGTACAAACATCTTCCCTTGCACTTCTAACTTTTTAAAATTTCATTGCCCTCCATAATTATGTAATAATTGAGCCATTTACAATTTATTGATATGTACAATTATTATGTGGTAATCACATTTTTTTTGCATCTTCTCCTCATAAAAACATGAGCAACATATTTAATTTTATTCATATCAAAGTGGAGTTGAAATATAAAAGTGGTTAATGGACATCCATATTTAAGTATATAAATTGTTGGAGTGTACAATTCATTGTTATTATTATTAATTGGCATATATACTTGTGAGGATTAATACAACTCAACTTTATTCATCATCATCTTCTTCAAGGTATGGGCCTGTTGGCCCGTTCCGCTCCCCGGTGCACTACATGCCGCAGGCGCAGGTCGTCCTTCCAACAACGTTTTGGATTGCTTTGGGGAGTTAGAGTTCTTTTTTATAATTCCTCGTAGCAGCCTGCTGCTGAGTAGTCCAATGATGGGGCTGCTACCTCAAAGCATTTCAACATGCTTCCATCTGTAGAAACCCCAGGCTGCCTCTTCCATTTGTCTCACCGTTATTGAAGCTTGTTCTTTTTACTGATCCAACCGTTGAGGTCTTCACCCGTAACCCTGGACAGGAGTCCTTGTTATACCCCGAGAGATTGGGTCCTTGACAGAACTTAGTCACTAAGACGAGAACGCGCCTGTCAAGAATTACCCAGCTGTATACAGTTCCGGCTTATGCCCCCTGTACACACTGGGCCGGGTTAATAGCCTCATCTAAAACCAAGGCATATCACTCAATATTTAAACTTAAACTATAAGTAACAATATATAAAATATATTTCTTACCTATATTAATTTATGGATATCAAAAGCTGCCCTACACTATAATACAAAAGCAAAAAGAAATACAGGCTGACCATTGAAGAGATGTGTGAACAACTACTTTGAGATGGAACAGGCTAAAAGGCCTAATCCTTGAAGGTGATGATGATGATGATTATAAAGCCAAAACATTAACAGTAAAAAAAAAAAAGAAGGATTAAATAGAATTCAAAGAGTAGAGATTCAGTTTTAAAAAGAATATTTGGAAAAACCAGAAGAGATATAAAACAGAATATTAAAGTAAGAGAAATTTTTGAAGTTGGTGGATAAAGAACGAGGTGAAATGGTGGATAGTAAAATAAGATGGTAAGACCATGTTAAAAGAGTGAATACTGGAAGGTTACCAAGACAAGCACTGGAAATTAGATTAGAAGGGAAGAGACCAAGAGGTTGGCAGAGTTATATATATACGGGAAGAAGATTGCCAAGAACAGATGAGTTGAATGGATTGAATGATGTAACAGGACTCATGGAATGACCAAGATAAACAGAGGATTTTGTCCAGAACTTGACCCATGGAACAGGGACAGGAAATGAGATGAAGATATAAATATTTAAGGGTAGGAAAAGGGTTTCTTAGAGTTCTAGATTACAACAATAAAATATAATATATACACATACTTAATTTCAAACATCCTTAATAAATGTATATCATGAATCTAAATAAATCTGTTTACATCTCACCTCATAGAAATCGGTGATTTTCAAAAGACCATTTGCTGGAGCCATTGCTCCTATCCTCAGCCAAAACTCAGGCTGTTGGCTGAGGATAGGAGTAAGGCTCCAGAAATGGTTCTGTGAAAATGAGTTTTATGAGGTGATATGTAAAAAAATATTACTTTGATTCATGTTATAAATTGTAAATTACCTCATGGTGTTACTTCCTAATATAATTTGTATTAAAATCCTTACGGTAATAAATTATGAGATAGTTACAATCAAGACAACCAAATTTAAATTTAATCAGCCTTAAAAGTAAAAAATCAGTACAAATTACAAGGATTGTAGCACAACTGGGTACTTTCTACAATTAAAATAAACAGTTTAATTATTGCTGTAGAATGTTATTAGTATTCTGAGGATGTATAGTAATTTTTGTTAAAAGAAAATATAAAAATGGCAAAAAAATTAATTAGAATAGAGATAAAAATACCGGTAACCTAAAAGATACATTAACATTAATAACAATTATGATGAATTCTGGACCAATGAGAGATGAAGAGACAAGTGAATGGAGAAGACTTCATAACAACGGGAAACTAGATATAATAAAAACTTATAGAGTGCGATCAACAGGACATGTGGCACGATTTGAGGATAATTTAGTAGAATATGCCACGTCACCTTATTCTCATTGTAACTAGATTGAAATCTTAAACTTCTTCTTCACTTCCTGGTTTAGGCAAGAGTTGCCTGTTCCGTCTTCACTAATAGATCTAAGACCATCTCTTCAGAGGACGTCCGACATCTCTTCTTCCTCTTGGAAAATAATGGAAGATTTTATTTGGTAATCTTCTTTCTTCCATTCTTTCTACATGTTCTTTCCACTGTATCTTGTTGTTAAATATCTTTTCTTTTATGGAGTAGATCTGCAGTTCTTCACGGATATCCTCGTTTCTTATCTGGTCCATTCTAGTGCAGCCTTTTACTCTTCTTAAAAATTTCATCTCGGCTGCTTGGATTTTACTTTCTTGTTTGGTAGTGGTAATCCAAGATTCACTCCCATACAAAAGGACAGGGACAGCCATTGTTTTATAAAATTTTAATTTTGTTTGTTTATGGGCTTTATTATTCAATGTTCTATTTATTGTACCACAAATAGCTTGAAACTGATGTGTTTCGTGTTCAATATCTTTATCATACCCATAGCTGATGTCACATCCTAAATATTTAAAGTGGGATACTTGTTCAATAATTTCGTCTCTAATTACTATTTTTGCACGCAGAGTATTTCTTCCACAAAATGCCATTACTTTTGTTTTACTTATTGAAATTTTAAAATTATAATCGCTACATATTGCATTTAGTTTGTAAGCAGACAATTTTAACAGATCTTCATCATGGTGTAGTAAGACTAAATCATCGGCAAAAAGTAAGTTATGAATACTTGAGTTATTGTTCAATCTAAGGCCTTTGTCCATTATAATTTTCCATTGTTTCATAATGTCGTCGATATATATATTAAAAAGAGTGGGCGATAGACTACACCCTTGTCTAACTCATTGATTTATTAAAATTTCTTCTGACCTTTTTCCATCAATTTTTAACACTACTTTAGTTTCTTCATATAAGCCTTGGACTGATTTTATTAGATGGTGTGGATATCCTCGTTCCTTCATTATTTCCCATAGTATAGATCTATTTACTCTGTCAAAGGCCTTTTCAAAATCAATGAACAACAAATATGTTGGCAGGTTAAATTATCTTCTCTTTTCAATTAGTCTCTTTATAATAAACACATTATCACTACAAGATCTTCCTTTTCTGAACCCTGCTTGTTCTTCTTCTTAGAGTGTGTCAGATATCTTCTTCAATCTATTATTTATTATTTTTGCATATAATTTATAAGTGGAGTTCAATAAGCTGATACCTCTATAATTTTTACTATTTAATCTATTTCCTTTTTTGAAGAGCGATATGACTTCACCTATCTTCCAATTTTCAGGTATTTTACATGTCTTCAACATTTGTTTATTAAGTTTAATAATCTTATTTCTGCAAATAAACCTGCATACTTTATCAGTTCATTGTTTATACCATCTATACCTGGTGCTTTTCTATTTTTCGTTTCTTTCAATGCCTCTCTCATTTCGGTTAGAGTAATTCTGTCTATTTCTGATTTATTTTCACTTTCAGAAGGGCGTTTCATAACTAATTCTTCTTCGTTAAACTTAAAAAGCTAAATAAATACTAACTTTCTAGCATTATCGAACCCATAGATTCATATGTTCCTATTTGAAATCATTCCTTGTATAATCTACTTCCCTCAAATCATGTTTAATGACATGATCGAATGTGTCTAAATGGCACAAAGAGTAGGGTTTGTGTAGGCAAAACAATTTTCACATACTTCAGAAATGGACACGCATTATATCTCCTCTACTGTTCAATTTTGTACAAGAGCATGCCATCAAATCTTTAGAGGATGAAAAAGGCCTATAAATCAATGTTAGTTCATGCTGATGATTTAGTATTATAAGGCAAAAATGAGGAGATACTAAGGACCAGCTCGCACACTCTATTGAGTAACATTAAGAAATTGGGACTGGAAGTAAACATCAATAAAACTAAATATATGTTCAGACATAGAAATACATTATACAATGGAAATGGACAGTTAAACACAAATGAGGGAGTTGTGAAGAAGTGGCTGAATTCAAATACCTAGGAACAATAGATACAAACAGGAATGAGGTAAAGTGATCCTATTTGTAGGAGGTTAAGGCCCCCACTTTTTCTAGACAATAGGCACTTGATGTCAGCTGGGTTGTCAGCCCTGCATGACAGCCGCCTTTATCCCAGTCTGGTACTCATTTCCAATAGAGGTTGAGTCAACCCCAGAAGATTTGGGACAGTTTAAAAATCCTGGCCCCACTAGGACTCGAACCCTCGATATTCTGGTTTGTAGCATATTGCCTTAACCATCTATGCTACGGTGTGTCCACAGGAATGAGTTACAGAAAGAAATTAAATCAGGCTCAATTCTGGAAATACATGCTATTATGCATTACAGCGACACGTGTCTCTCGAAAACATTAAATTGATAATACAACTAGATTTGTGGTAATTCACAGTACTTGTATTTAGGTTAGCTTTTTTTGTTTTAAATTTTCAATATGGTTACAGCGAGATTAAGGTGGTGCAGCATCTTTTAGTAAATTACCGAATGGTGAATATAACAGGGCATTGAAACTTCTTGTAGGAAAACTAGAGGGAAAGTTTCCTGTAGGTAGGCCAAGAATGAGATGGGAAAATATTAATAATGATTTAAGGGATTTAAGTTATACATGGAATAATTGGAAAAATTTGCTCAGGGCAGGGATGTATGGAGAGCTTATCTCCACACAAACATGAACCTGGAGATTTGGTAGTGTCAGTGAGTTAGTTAGTTGTTTAACAAAAATAATGGAACACAGTATGCATTACATTTAATATGATTTGGCCGATCTCAATGGTATTACTATTACTGCAAACCTAACAGGAATATGAGGTCGCCAGAAATTGTAGTTTTGTTATAAAAAAAGTTTCAAAATTTCGAATAAATTAGAATGAGATTCCAACTTGAACTAAAAAGCAAAGATAAACAAATGCAACAATTTTTAAATCTATTATTGAAAGTAAATAAATATTCTTCTTCTTCTACTACACGGTTTAGGCTATGCAGCCTGTTCCGGCAAAGTTAAAAGTGGAGTCCATCTTCTACATGGTCGGCCAATATCTCTTGTTCCTCAGGGATTATACAGGAAGGTTCTTTTTGGTATTCTTTCGTTGTTCATTCTCATTAAGTGTTCTGTCCATTTCTTATTATTTTCGCTGATTTTATCTTCAATTTTATATATATTTAATTCTTCTCGTATAGTTTCATTCCTTATTCTATCTGCTCTTGTGCATCCTTTCACATTATGTAAAAATAGCATTTCCGCAGTCTGTATCCTGCTTTTATCCCTAGATTTCATTATCCAATTTTCACTTCCATACAACAACAAAGGAACAGCCATTGTTTTATATAATTTAAGCTTCGCATCTTTCCTTGTTTTCCGACCTAAGGTTCTTTTTATGGTTCCACAAATAGCCTGAAATTTATTTACTTTATTTTCTCTATAAGTTATATCACATCCTAAATATTGGAAATGTGATATTTGTTCTATTATGTAAATAAATATTGTTGCATTTATTTACTTCCACTTTTAGTTAAAAGATCTCAAGAATAAAAAAATAAATAAATCACATTCACTTATAAATATTGCATCTACTGTAGTGGAATTACTCATCTTGCACTGCAATGTATCCCAAAATAATTGAAAAGTACCTTCAAATTAATCAATCAGAACCTGTGGATCCATTGTAACACACATTTGTACCCAATTATGGCTGTATTTGTCCTAGGTTAATGTGCAAGTCAGATTTCAGATAGGGATAAAGAGAGTAAAAAGAGTATTTTTTTCAGGTCATCCAATTTTTATATATAATTACCAATAAGTTTATATATAGAAAACAATTTTATTTACAAAGACACACGTAGGGAGGAGCCAGTGACATTATTATTATTATTGGTTAATTATTTACTTGTTAATTAAAACTATACAAAATTTATATGACAATTGCATATCTAAAATTAAAATTGGCAGTAAATTGTCACACGGTTTCACGATAAATAAAGGTCTTCGTCAAGGTTGTTCTCTATCACCGACTCTGTTTAAAATATATGTACATGAAATATTAAAGAATTGGAGGAGAAAATGTTCAAGCATGGGAATTCCTATTTCAAACAACAAAACTTTATACAACTTACATTTGCAGATGATCAATTGTTAATTGCACAAGATTATGAAGATTTAGAATATATGATTAGAAAATTAATAGAAGAATATGAAAAATGGGGATTAAATTTGAACATGAAAAAATCAAAATATTTATCAATTGGTGAACCAGAACAAAATTTAATTTTGGAAACTGGAGAATCAATAAAATCTTGTAGTGAGATCACATATTTAGGAATTAAAATAAATAAAAATGGGAGTTATGAAGAGGAAATAAGGAATAGAAATAATAAAGGAAAATTTGCAATTGCTTGCCTCAATGGAATATTGTGGGATAAAAATATAAGTAATAAAAATAAAATGAATATATATCATACAATTGTTAAAAGCATAATTACTTATGGAGCAGAACTTTGGCCATTAACAACAAAAACAAATAAGCACCTTTTGGCAACGGAAATGGATTTTATACGAAGAGCAGCAAGAATTTCAAGAAGAGAAAAAATTAGAAACTCAGTTATAAGGGAGAAAATGAAGATTGAAGACACTATTTTAGATTATATTAAAACTCAGCAATTAAGATGGTACGGACATGTCCAGTGAATGGAAGAGGATCGACTACCAAAATCTGTTTTGGAATGGAAACCTGAGGGAAGATGAGGCAGAGGAAGACCTAAAACCTCCTGGAGTCAGGGAATGTGTTTATACATGAAGGAGAAACATCTACAACCAGGATATTGGATGGACCGACAAAATTGGCTATTAGGAATCGGACGATGTCAAAGACATTAATCAACTGATGATCTATCTATATCTATTTACTTGTCGTCAAGCATGATCCCATTCAATCTGAATTGTTCAAATGAAAAATATTTAAAAGCTAACTAACTGAAATCCAACATAACTAATAGTAAATGCTATAAAAATATAAGGTTAGTAAGTTATTTTGGTTTGTTAGCTTTTCAAGTTTTAAGAGTGATGTGTTTAAATGTGAAGTAAACTAAACTCAAATATAATTAGTATCTTCATCTTGTGTCCAACTTAGGGTCAGATCAAAGGATGAGATGACAATTGTGCTGGCCGACCACACAACACCACATAAATGGATGAATGAAATGAAACTAAATGCTTCAGATGAGTATATGGGAAGTATGGGCAGGAGAAACTCCGAGAAAACCTGCCCAAGCTCCATTTCATCCACCACAAAACCCACATGGAGTGACAAACTCAATCTCAAGATCCCAGCTGTAAGAGGCTAATTGTTTGCCACATGGAGCTGCCTAAACTCAAATATCTTCTTCTTCATCATGGTTTAGGCTAATTTACTAACCTGTTCCGGCTCCAAATTGCTGCTGTTTCCATCTTTTCTTTGGTCTTCCCAAACTTCTTCTTCCTCATGGTGAATAGCTGTATGCTGCTTTTGGTATTCTATTCTCAGTCATCTTTGCTAAGTGTTCTTTCCAGTTTGTTCTGCATTTCACAATTGTTGTGTTTAATTCCTCTACTTTTAGTTGTTGTCTTATTTCTGTGTTATGTTTTTTTGTCTGTTCTTTGATATCCTGCTATTAGTCTGATGAATTTCATTTCAGCAGCTTGTATTCTGGCAGATTGTTGTGTTGTCACTGTCCATGTTTCACATCCATAAGTAATAATAGGCACTGCCATTGTCTTGTATAATTTCATTATAGAGTCTTTCCTGGCTTTATTTTTCAAAGTTCTTTAGTGTTCCTGTTATACAATTTAACTTATTTAGTTTGTTATTTATATCTGTTTCCACTGTGTATGATATTTCGCAACCTAGGAAGTTGTTCTATTGGTTTATTTTCTAACATTATCTTTGTCCGAACTGGATGAGCGCCCTTGAAGACCATTGTTTTTTATTTTTCTGATGATATTTCCATGTTGTATTTTTTTTATATTTCATTTAGTTTATATAATAGTTAAAATACAAACATAATTTCAAACTGGGGTCTTTATTAATACTGTATTGTCATGGCTACAATTAAATAGTTCACCCTTGACTGTTCATTTGAACAAAAAATCCTTGGTTGACAAGTAAATAATTACCGTTTTATTATTGTTATAACTACTTTTTTATTGTTGCAGAAACATTTGCTTCCTATCAGAATGAAATATGATGCATTCAAGAATCAATTATGAAGAAAACATTGGCGCTTAAAATGGACTATTTGATAAGTTGGAAATTAAAGAAAATAAGAAATTGTATGGATGCAGAGAGAAACAGTCATCCAACGAATTCAATAAAGTGGTCGGGACATGTGATGAGAATGAGACATGATACATGGTCAAAGATAATATTCAATTACCAACATCCTGGCAGATCAAAGAGGGGCAGACCAAGACCTAAATAGAAGAAAAATGTGCTGAGAGGGATGAGAAACAGGGAACAAACTTTGGAAGGTATATTTGGATAGAAATAGGTTGAAATATAAGTTGGGAAGAGGCCACAGCTGTAGAAATGCCGATCTATTATTATTATTATTATTATTATTGTGCATTAACATATTATTAAACTGGCAATATTACATTAATTCTGTCTTAAATGATAAATTTCCTTAACTGTTAATAATACACAAAGCTTTAAAATCATTCTTTATCCTAAGTCTTAATAATGGTATTTTCTTGATTCGGTAGGCCTATTGCTCTTTAGAACACATCTAATTTATTTAATTATTCTTTCCTCCCTCAATATTAGGTTCCTTGTATCCTAAAATTATAATAAATCCCTAGAAAAATTCTAGTTTATGACTCACAGTGGGAAACACTTCAGAATACCTCGTTCAATGAATTGTTCTAAGTTCTACAGAATAGCAGTGTGCATGCGTAAACATTTATGGAATTGGCAGATAGAATCACCAATCTCTGAGATTAGTATGACCAATCTGTGCAATAAATTCCCAAACATGTTGATATGAAATGGATGTACTCTTAAGTCGCCCTTTCATAACCTAACTAAATAAATGACATATATATTTAATAAACTATAAACTAATTTGGTGTACACTAACTTGTCCTATCAGAACCTAACAAAATGAAGTGAGTGAACATCCATTTCTTAAAGTAAGTATTGGAATTAAATGCAAATGTTGGTCTTTCCAATTTCTCAGATGTCATGTCATCTGTCAGCAATTTTATAAACATTTGCACATACATAAGACTTACGTACTTGCCGACAGATGGAAAAACAATCCGTGCAAAAGATATAACCACCTTTGCAATGAATTTCCAAACATGTTCTTGAGAAATGGATGTACACTAATTTCTCCTTTCACAATCTAACCAAATAAATTATTTACATATTATAGGCTGAAATTTCCATTAAGTTAGTGAATTTTTAATACATCCCAAAACAACTTTAGTCAAATTATTAGCTTGCATTTTCAGTTTTGTTAACATTTTCCATCATTTTAAACATTTTCTACCGCTTTTTAAACATTGTTTACAATTCTTATATAATGGATAATATATCCATTAGGTCACTTAAGAGTATTTCAAAGTTCTACGGGACAGAAATGTGCAAGCATGAGGCTTATGAATTTGCCACAAGGTAGCAGCACATTATCCGTAAAAAACCTCTACAATAAATTGCCAGTACTGTTTTTTTATTTTGTTAGGTTAGGAACCTGGGTAAATTAGTGTACACCAGATTAGTTTGTTGAATAGTATGTGTATAATTTGTTTGGTTAGGTTAAAAAGGGCAAGTTAGCACACTTCCAATTTCTTAAAAAGTCTGGAATTTATTGCATTGGTTGGCCATATTGGTTTTTTAAGATATCGAGTAATGTGCTGCTAACTATAGGAAACTTCATAAAGATTTTCGCATGTAAATTACCATTCTGTAGAACTTATAAATAAATTATTTGAGTGACGCAATCAAAACTTTTTCCCATATTAATCATTAAATTACAATCTAATTTGGTATACACTAATTTAGACTTTCTATGTAACGAAACAAAAAGTAGTTAATTAATTTTGGTATACACTAATTTAGTCTTCCTACGTAATGAAACAAAAAGTAGTTAATTTATCGTAAAGGTTTGCCATACTGGTATTACAGGTAGGGCTTTTGGCAAAGCCAGCTGTATATGCACTAGAATTCTGTACAAAATAATAGAGATTTTGCATACATTTAAGAACTGAATTAGCCATTTTTAAAAGGGGGATGTTACATTCATTTAGAATGTAAAATATCCCCTTTTAAAAATAAACAATTCAATTGTAAAAAAGTTGGGGAATTGTGTGCCAGGAGTTCAAACAGAATTACATTAGTTGCCAATTTTTCCCCTCATGATGTGCCAGATTATCCAATAAACTGTAAACTAATCTGATGTACACAATTACACATTATCAATAAAAACCCAAATCACCAAATTAAAAAGTTAAAAGAGTGATGCTATCATTATCAAGACTGACTATTGACTGAATAATGAATCTTGATGTTGATAGCGCCATTATTGAAATGTGTCAGCTTTTTTAACTTTTTAATTTGGCGATTTCGGTTCTTATTGACAATGTGTAATACAGCTTTATCAACAAGAAGATCCTATTTATTAATCTGTGTACACTAATTCCTCATTTTCTCACTTAACAAAATAAAATGCTTATAGGTAGTTTCCTGGCATAGAATAAATTTTAAGAACCATTACAAAAACATAACTCCAAGCTCTATAGCATGACAGAATTAGAAGGCCCTTCGCCCACCAGCCGGCCTCATATCTACATATGTTAATCACAGAGGTAGATCATCCAGCCAGTGTAAGGGTGACATGTGGTCAGCATGTCGGGTCCCCCAGCCGTTATAGCTGGTTTTCTCAACAATACTTATTGTATCTACCCAAATGCATCACGATACTGGGTGGGCACCGGTCCCATACTGATCGAAATTCCATGAGAAAATTTCTTCCCCCATGGAGACTCAAACTATAGGAACTATCGAAAGTCCTGTAGGCAACTTGCCTTAACAAATTGGCCAAGGCGCAGGACGCAAAAACATAAAAATAGTAGGAAATGTTGATAGAAATGCAAATGGAAAATAGTGCAAGTGTCATATTGTTATATCGAATAGCATATAGATGTATAAACTATAGATCTTCCTATCTCTTCATTATATTTGCTTATGTTGTAAAGTGATTCAGTATTCCTTAAAATAAACAGTTCTGAAAATTTGTAATTTTATTTTATCTCGTCTCGTAAGCATACATCAAAATAGGTATATATATATATATCCATAATTTGCTTTGTTTTAGGTCAATTTGTTTCGTAATCTGTCTTGCCTAAAATAAGAGTAACATTTATTTGCTTTTCATACTATATACCATAAAAGATTTTCTTACATGCTGTTATCAGGTTCCTAGAGTGTTGAAATTATCTAGAGGTCTATTAATAAAATTTATGGCATTCTCACTTTCGGAAAGTTTTAATATTCCTTAGAATTGAATTTTTTTTACATCCATTATATTTTTTGCTTGCCGTAATATTTTGCGTGTTACGAGGAAAAAAAAAACCTTGGGCATCCCTTGCTTCGTACAATTTTTAATATAATTTTGAATGTTCTTTTTGGCTGTAATCATGTTTACGCTAATATAACACTCAAGTGATTTCTGCGACGACATTTAATGGTAAAATACAAGCCGGCCCCTACCTCCCCCTTTATCGCATTCCCGCTCATTGCTGACACGTGGCATGCCACAAAATATTAGGCCTACATAGAAAACAGCATTTTTTTTCTGGAACCATGAAGTCTGTATTATTTTTTTAGTGAAACGTGTGTAGTGGTCAAATCATAAAACATAACATTTTACATTCTACCAACACAGACTTCTAATGTTTTTTAGATAACATAAACTTATATTATTATTAAAACAACTATTGGGGGTAAGTACTATTGTCATTTCCCGTGTAGGTTTAACTGTCTTATACTTTACTTTTACAACTGGTTAGGTTAGAAGTGCAGGCCAAAAAATAATGCTAGGTTCGTGAATCAAATGGGATCTTAACACATGTAATAGACGTCTTTGTTTACAAATATACGACCTGACTAGTAAGGTATTATAAGATTAACACACGTAAACACATAATTTGTTATACTTATACAAAATCTGTATACAATTTTAAAGGTTAGATCCTTTAAGTCATTTGTAAATTATTACTAGGAAGAAACATTCTTAATCATTAGCCTAACATAAAATTTTAACTATAAAAATTTCTTAAATAATATCCGGCGACTGAATATTTTTACCTTGCTTGGGCCTCGTCCAACGACTGATCTGTGATGTTCATAATCTGTTGTAGTATCTCCCCAATATCTTGCTTTCTTGTTTCCTGATCAGGAGTTGTAGGGCCCCCATGGTTGGGATCCACAGGTTGCATTCCGTAAGGTTGGGTCATCATGCCAACTTGTGAGCTAACAGGATGCATCATCCGACTCTGTTCGTCCATAATAATGCAACAGAAGCTTTCCGATCACAAACAAAAGACACCACAGACGCGAAGTTCCGCACACGGATCACCACAACCACATGCGTCCTGCGACTCACTCCTCAGTTTGGGACACTAATAAAATATACAGTTTGGGTACAATAGTTTTGACAGGCAGGCAGGCAGGGGGCACGATTTGGGGAGGAGGGTCTCTACAGTATGCCACTCAAAGTCCGTACGCCATAAAACCTTCAGTCCAAGTGCCATTTAGGGAAGTGAGGCTTTGAAAAGCAGCCAATGAGAAGACGAGTTTGCGCGTCTGTTTTCGCTGCCACTCACGAGCGCGCCACCTCCTCTGCCATGAGGAGCCACATTTCTAGCACAAAATACACCATTTAATTCTACAATTACAAGTGAAATGATGAATAAATATAATTTTCTCTACCTTAATACCAAGATCCCTTAACATTCGAATACCTTCGTGATACTTGAAACATTGTAAAAGGCCACGTTTTTCCAACTTATGATATTTCCAACCTCAAGCCTTGCCGTGCCATCCTTTGTGTCAGTCTTTCCTCTAGTCTCCGCCTACCAGAGGAGCTACGAACAAGGTCATTACACATAAATATCAATAAAAATTCCACTGAATAAAAGTAAAGAATGTGTTAATAATAGTTTTACAAATATACAGATCTATAAATCTTTAACTCATTATTTTATTGAAATAAAATGCAGAAACAAAATTAAAATCCAAGACATGGTGCCTCACTATATTTTACGTCACCGTAAACCAACCAAATGACAGCCAACATGGCTGCTCGGATTTAGAAAGTTTCAAACCAAAACAAACCTAATACACCATAAGTTATTTAAATATGACATAACATTACAATTGTAAGAACACGCCTAATACATTATGAACACAAGTGCATGTGGAAATAAACCTAACATAAAACAATTGGTGCTGTGAGAAACGTATTGAAGTTTGAAGGTTAGACCTCGTGAAAAGGAGGAGGAGGAAGGGAAGGAGGAGCAAATGGTTTATAAATCAATTGCAAAATAAACTCCCCTCCTATTATCAAATTAATTGTGCCGTGTGATCTTTCGTATACAGTTTCAAGTACAGAATTAACACGTTAGTTTATTTTTTTACGTTCATTCCGTTTAATCTGCAATTTGCACAATGAACTATTGAACAAAAAACATTTTGTGTATTGTAGTCTAGGTTAATATAACTTCAATTAAGTGTTAGATATAAATTCGCCAAAAGCAAAGTTACGATATTGTTAAAAAAAAAAGAGAACCGCGACAATATTAGGATATTATTATAAAGCATGTAAACATTTACTGTTATACAATTTTCTTCAAGCTACAAATAAAAAAAAAGACTCGAAATTATTATTTTCAAAAATAACATCGTAAGAATAGTAAAATGTGTAATTTTATAATTATCAGTCAAAAGGCTGACTATAGATATTGCCTATAGAGCATAGCTATCATAGAGAGCCGAATATAGCTATGATCGGCTATGATAGCTATAGAGTATTACAAATGCACGTCAGCGCCATCTTAAATGAAATTGTATAAAAATTCTCTCAATTTGCCGCTAGATGGCACATGAATCTGTAGCATGAGGTCACCACGTGGTGAATGGAGAAACTAATTCGTTTTGTGCTAAGATAAACCCACGTCCAATGGAAACATAAGCGGGAGCTTTTGAGTTCGGACCTTAGTTGGGCGGCTAAATATTCCCAGTGGTGTTAAATTTAATATTAATCCAAGGGTTGTACCACAAGTAAGCATATGTATGATATGAATAATATTAATGGTGGATCAAATGACATTGTTTAGTATTGTGTACCACATGAAGAGGTGTCTACTTTTAAACATCTAGGCTCCATAACATTGTTGTCGAGATTAAATAAAAAATATAGCAGCAGACAAAATCGTTTCAGAGCCTTGAATAAAGTAATGAAGGCCAGATATATCTCCAGAAAAGTAAAAATAAGAATTTATAAAACTATAATTAAACCTATTGTTATTTATGGAAGAAAGACCTGGACTCTATCTGAACGCGTTATTGCGATGTAAACACTTAACTAATTGGATCTATCGAATCCATATTTGTCTATCCTGATCTCATATTTTCCAATCATTTCCTGTTTAATTTATAGTAACTTGCCCAATAATGTAGATCGATTCCTAGGATATAATTCCCTTATTTGTGAATAAACATGTTGGCAATTGGCTCTAACGGGAACGTGTGTTATCACTAGGGTTCGGAAGTTGAGGGCCTGTAAAATTCCTATAAAAAGACCTAAATATATCCTATAAAAGACCTAAAAACTGGGAAAATGACGTAAAAAGTGTTAGTTGCTAAACGAGTGGATAAAGACAACCTCGCTGCCTTCATCCTCCACTCGAGGTAATTTTCACAAAGAGGCAACTTCTTAGAAAATTTGAAGTCGAGTTACTTATTATATGAAGTGGCATAAAGAACTGTATACATTAAGAAAAAAAACTTCTCTGGGTTTTCCCAGGGATGATTATGTTTTGTGCATCATTGTCCTTTTCATTGATTCTTTGTGTGTCAGAGTATGTTTTATATTTTGAAATTTTGTCGTAAATTTGTTTTATATTATTTTCTAATGTTTTTAATTACCTTCTTCAGGCTAGTATTAATCTATTCTATATTGTTTTATTTATTTTATTTTGCTTTATATTATTTTTTTATTTTTTATGTGCGAAAATTTATTTTATATCTTCAAACTGGCTCCTAAATTTATATATTTTGTTTTCCCTCCCCTTTAACTAAACATTTGTAATGCATAGGCCTATATTCTATTTGTATTATTTCTTCAACTGAACTGCACAGGAGGATGAGCACTTGCTCATTCGGATGTCAGTATTGCGTACAACATTTATTTGTGAATAAAATTTATTCTTATTTATATGATAAAATAATAGTTCAGGCGGTCAGAAGAATAGTTGTTAATTATAACGGGATATTTTGTGAGGGTTCAATAGTTTCTCGCAGAACAAAAGTGCTGTAATGTGAAAAGTCTTTAGAAAGTAAAACTAGTATATGGGGTAGAGTTTTTAAAAAAAGTTGGAATCGAGATAGACTCTGCGGTTTCTTGAATTATACAAATGGTATAAATGTTGCCAAAAGAAGGTAAAAAAGGACGAATAAAGCCATTTTCTGGCCTACAATGACCCAATATATACATATATATTAAGTTGGACTTCATCTTCATACATAGAATAATAAAAGGATTTTTCCTCAACTTCGGAGCCTTAGTTATCACTAGGGCCCGGCTGTTTATGACCTTAAAATGTTTAAAAATTACCTATAATATTTCCTTAAAATTCTCTTAAAATTACCTAAAAGTGTAAAAAATTTCCTAATGAAAATTATAAATTTCATATTAATTAATCAATTAATAATTATTAATTTATTAATTAGAAATGGTCCAAGAGAAATAATGATTATTATTGATTGGGGTAACTATTCTAAAGCAATTCCTGTTCTTAGTAGTAATATAAAATAATTAAAACATAATAATTATCAGTAGGTCAATCTCATTTCTATTAAACTAATCTGAAAAATTAACTAAACTTTGCAATACACCACAATGATCATCCTTAAGTTGAGGCAACGCACTGTGGTTTCTCACTGACTTGCCTCAGCACAAAAAACAAGATACCAAAACATTATATATATATACTAGCGTACCCGGCAGACGTTGTCCTGCCCGAACGTTCAATTCTCATGTCATGGGCGGATGATAAAAATATGTTACTTTTTTTACTATAAAATTCAGCAAATAGGACATAATTAAATATTATTAAATAAGTTCGCAAGAAAACCTCTTACAGCCTTCTGTTGTGGCTCAAGAAGAGTGAATGATGACATCACATAGTTATGTCGGAACATAACGATCTATGATAACGATAATGCAGATGACTACGCATCTGACATAAAAAAAAATCCTATAACCCGATCGCCGCGCCACCTACCGAGTCCAACTGTGAATCTAAACCATCCAGGGACCCACTCAAACACACAGAAAAAGAAAAAATCATCCAAATCGGTCCAGTCGATATACAGGAGTTTTTAATTTCGGATTTCAAGTAAACCTCCACTTCTAAATTGTACCTTCCTTTGCAGATAAGTTAGGAACCGTCATATAACAATTATATTAGAGTGAAGAAAAAAAAAAGATAAATTGATGAGAGTGAGTCAAGACATATATATATATATATATATATATATATATATATATATTATTATTTATTTCCCCCCGCTACACTTCATTTCTGACCCACTGTGTACCGGTCCCATACTGGTCGAAATTCCACGAGAAAATGTTTTCCCTCGTAGAGACTCGAACCAGCGTAAGTCCCGTAGTTCTGCGCCAAGACTTCTTGCCTTAACCACTCGGCCACGACGCGAGACTTTTTGTATCAATGAAAGACAAAAATGGTTTTTGTGAGTTATCCGTAAGAGATAAACATATGCTGTCGCGGACTATTTTGTAGAGTTTTTTGAGATATTCAATTCTGTGTACATTAATTTTGTGCATTTCTTATGGTTTAGGCAGCGTAAGCCATTTAAGCGTCCAAAGAGCTACTTTTTTCTCGTTTTCCACTACAAAGGGCGATTTTTAAGGGTGTAGGAGTTGAGTATCACAACTCTCTTATAGCTATGTTCATCCCGAGAATCTCCTGAACATTTTGCAAAAAAAACCCCATCACAATCGGATCAATGGTATGGCCGCGCATAAAGTACGAACAAACAAACAAACAAACATTAATTTTTATATATATAAATGAACATTTAACCATATATTATTTAAAAACTGACGTATAAAAGTTCGAAAAATAAATAAAATGACCCAAAATAACAAATAAAATTTGTAAAATGACTTTATCATAAAAAAGTGGGGGAAAAAAATGTATTTTAATGACCTAAAGAAACCTCATATATCTAACATATTTATTGCACAATGCACTTAGTTATTAATCTGCATCGTCTCTGACAACTCATAAAAAAGATGGCATTCCATCAAAATCCGGGTCCTAGTTGTCACATTGATCAACATGAAGCTAGCAGTCACTTGTTCGATCGAACATAGGTCGCATGGTGGAATAGAATAGCCGGCCGTTGGCCTACCAGCCGCTTGCTGGCCTCAAATTCAGAAGTGTCAACCACAGAGGTCGATCATGATCCAACTAGTTTAAGGGTGAATGTGATCAGTATGTCTGGTGCGCTGGCCGTTATACCTTGAACCCTGTAGCTACCCAAATTCCTCACGATGCTGAGTAGGCATCGGTCCCATACTGGCCGAAATTCCACGAGTAAAATTTCTTCCCCCCATGAGGACTCGAACAGCGCAAATGCCGTTTCTCTGCACAATGGCATGATGTCTTAATCCCGTCGGCTACGGAACCAGACCAAATTGTTAATGGATTTCTTAATAAAACACTTCTCAACTTTTTAAATGCAGAAATACGTTGAACCCTTCCCCATTTAAAAAACTTTTTTTTAATTGTATTTTTTTTTTTATATTTTTGTTACATCAACAGGTTCAACTTTGAATCTATGTTTCCCCCCCCCCCATATATACAATTTGTGTTACGAAATAAAGAAATAAGGGAAATTATGGATGTATAAGAGGAGCCGGACATCATAGACATTATAGAAAAGAAAAGATTACAGTGGTATGGCCATGTCAAAAGAATGCCAGAACAAAGATTGCCTAAAATTGTTATGGAATGGATCCCAATGGAAAGGAAGAAGAGAGGAAGACCGAAGAAAACTTGGATAGAAGGGGTACAAGCAGCTATGAATATCAGAGGAATGGAGGAAGATCAATGGATGGACAGAGAGGAATGGCATTTGGTTTCCGGAAGACGGCGGCAGCTGCCTTGATACCGGATGATGATGATGATGATATACAATTTGATCATCATTATGACGAACTTATTTAGGTTTAGGTCGTTTGAGCCTGTTCCTATGACATTTCAAGATATGGATATTCAGTTCATCTTAAGTTTGATCTTCCTCTATCTCGACGTACTTTAGGTTGAAACTGCAAAGCTAATTTAAGAAAGCGACATGGGTCCATTATTTGAGCATGTTGGTAACCAATAACTAACTAACTAACTCACTGGCACTATCGAACCCGTAGGTTCATGGCCGCGCGGACATAAACTCTCCATACAACCCTATCCTGAGCAAATGTTTTCTAATCATTCCCTGTATAATGTACTTCCCTCAAATCATAGTTAACACCAACTACTTTGATAATTCAGAATTTCTTCAACTATGTTTTGAACTTTTAATTCAAATTTTATAAGTAATATTTAGGCTATATACTAGCCGTGATGGGAAATGTAGTAGCAGATCTTCCTCTGAACTCGCGGGCCCGAGTTTCATACTTGGAACAGTTGAATTTTAGTAGCACGCCGTAGCCTAATTCTAGGGAATTTTGTCTTACTTTATCGCTCAAGGTCATGTAATTATCATCTCCACAACTATATGGCGGGGGTTGTTTCATTCATTAGCCGTTCCCTTAAGGCAACTGACACCCGCGCTTTCTTCTACATGTAATTACAGTAACCATATTATCCCAGAGCTGGTTTGACAGTTGAATTAAATCCGGCATCGCTGTAAATGTATTTCTTTTTCTGTCTTTCACTGCATGACTTTGAGCGGTAAAGTAAAACCAAATGCCATATAATTAAGGCAATACGCTGCAAACCGACTAGGGTACTTGCATGCTGACCACATATCACCTCTACACTAGCTAGACGATCGTTCACCTCTGTAAATAGACTACAAGTGGGTGTGAAGCCAGCAGCTGGATGTTAGCCCAAGGGCCTTACAAGGTAATGATGTTTTAAGGTTTATGACAGATATCAGCAGCTTCTTAATGGAATTACACTGGAGTCTCAAAATATAATATACATTACCACATCCCCATCATATGAGAATGCTTCTCGACTTTCTTCAGCGATGCCTGTACAGAAGGTGTTCCAGGAGCACTTAGTACTAGGCATCTATCTCTAATCTATATAGGCGTAGCCCATTCTTGAGCCATAGCGTCTCCTTTGTAAGGAGTCACTAGACCAAGTTAATTTTTAGTTACCTTATTTGCTCATAGATGTCATGCACAGAGTACCAGAGAAGAAAGTGGACAAGTTTCGCGTACATGCCATAAGCGGCGCTAGTGTAGAACAACTAACGACTTCTATTTTTTTTTCGATTTTTTTCTGGTACTAATATGAAATTCCGCACCGCCTGGTGGTAAAATTATGAATTATAATTATATAACACCATCTAGTGAATAAAATCATGGAATTGAACTTTTATACGAATAAATAACGTATTAATTAATCTTAAATTATGGAATTATTTGTACCCAGCCTCTCAGACCTAAAGATTTTTCTTTAATTTTAACAGAAAGGAAGAATGGAAATGAATAAAACATGTTAATTTATTTTCGTTTATTAAAATTTAAAAACGTGCATTATGAGCTCTTTTGATAAATATGTACAATTGACCTACCCCCTTATTCTCACATACGTATTTCATACAATATTTATTAAAGAACCTTAGCCATGTCGTACATCTGAAGTCCATTATAAAGTCACATTTTTTAAATATTTATTAGAAATGGCTGTACACTAACATCACTCTTCCTAACCTAATAAATCTTAGAATTTTATCACTAGTACTTTATCTTTGAAAATAGATTCACATTAAAAACGTAAACAAGCTTGAATTTACTTACAAATTAGAGTAAAATAAAATCTAAGTAATGATTTTAACTTTCGATAATATATAATTTTTACAGTACCGTCTACATAGAACGAAAATATAGCAGTAAAAATTTTTAATTTACAAAATGGCTAATTTCCCATAATCTCGAGTGAACACGCCGTGTGCATTGCATTTGTTTCATTTAGTTACGTATTCTTACTACGAAACAGCGCTACTACTGTAGTTTGCTCATTGTAGTTCATCGTAAACGACCGAAATTTTTTAGATGTCACTGTACTCAGTTTTCCCTCTATTCGAAGTTTCTCTATGGATGTCATGAATAACATATATGAAATATAAGCATGCGATTGACATTTCAGCGACTCAAATGAGACAGCTAAGGTATTACCAGGACATTGAGGTCGGTAAATTTTACTTAGAGGCTTTCTTATTCAGGTTTAAGGATCTTTTACGAGCCTGAAAATCTTCAGACTCGGGACCCACGGCTTACAGTCCCTCCCGAGGACTTTCTCCTTGGATTTTTCCGTCCTAAAAAATCCAACGACCCCGGCCGGGTTTGAACCCGCGACACTCGGAACCAGAGGCAAAGACTATCGTGTCTGCTATCTTAAAAATGATTATAGTGCATGAAATATAAGTATGTGATTGACATTTCTCAATGCAAGCAAGAGGGTTAAGCATTTAAGGAGCCCACTATCGTCGGCTTTGGAAGTTTGGCACGGGAAGACGGCATCAGCAGTAGGCTGAAAAAAAACCCGTAGATAGATAGCTAGATTGACATTTCTAAATCTTATGACTTATGACTAGAGACCAGAATATATGCAACATAACAAGCTCGAAATATGCATGCAAATATGCATGAAGAGTGCTTAAAATATGCATGAAAAATGCCAATTATATGCAATACCAAATAATAAAAAAATACTACTTTATTAGATATTTTATTTCTCAATTAACAAAATAATTAGTATTTTTATTACCTATTTATTAATATTATCATTTATCACTGATAAATGATAAATTATCAATCAGTATCAGGCAAAAGTATTGTTCACAAATTAAAATATTCTACATTTTGTTACCATTGTAAACAGAACTGCTCCAAATGTTCGGTAGTACGGTTGTGTCTTCGATCGCTCAAAATATGTTTATAAACAGAAAAGGACCGTTCTACGTTAACTGAAGTAACTGGGCAGTATTTGAATTTGAGTTCTATTTTAGCACTTATTTCTGGCAAAAGCTCGCCCGCCCCATTTACAAAACCATTAATTTGACACAAATATTCAAAGCATGGGTTATCGTTCAAAATGTTTTCAAACTTTTCCTTAAGTTTGCTTAGGAATGCCTCCGGCAATATGGAGTTCAGTTGAAGGATTTTATCCATTGGCCGAATACATTCAATCAACGCGAAACCTTGAGTTTCAAGTTTTTTAATAGTTGCAGGTGTTTGGAAAAATGAATGCTAATCACAGCTATGTTTTTTTTAAATATAGGAATAATTAAAACTGTCAAGCCTCTATACTATCGAAATCGTTTACTATACTTCTGATGGCTCGAAATGTTCATTGTAAAAAAACACAGATTTTTAAAATGTTGTAAATGTAGCGCTAAAATATATGTTATCTCTAGTTTTCAGTTACAATATGCACTAACAGGTGAAAAAGGCATAAATATGCAAATGCATATGGCTTTGCTAGCAGCAGATACAATGACACTGAGGAACATGCTGATGGAGCCAAATGACAAGTGCGAGGATTATGGAATGAAGATAAATATAAATAAGACGAAGGCCATTATTATAGGAAGGAAACAAAGGAAGATGAACATGAAGATTAAAGATGAGGCCATTGAGCAAGTGGAGAGCTTCAAATAGTTGGGTTGTACTATCAGTAGTACTGTAACATGAACTGCGGTCAAGAAGTAGAGCAGAGGATAGCAATGGCAAAAGAAGCTTTTAACAAGAAGGGAAGCATTTTCTGCGGACCTTTGGCAAAAGAATTAAGGAAGAGGCTAGTGAAGTGCTTTGTGTGGAGTGTAGCATTATACGGTGCAGAGACTTGGACATTACGACAGAATGTGAAAAAGCGACTGGAAGCTTTGAGATGTGGATATGGAGAAGGATGGAACGTATAAAATGGACAGACAGAATAAAAAATGAAGATGTACTAGAGAGAGTGGGTGAAGGAAGAATAATGTTGGAACTCATAAAGAAGAGGAAAAGCCACTGGCTAAGAAGAAACTGCCTGCTGACGGATGCCCTAGAAGGAATGGTCAACGGAAAGAAAGTTGTGGCAGAAAAATACATCAAAATGATAGACAATATTAAAATAAATTGTTTGTATGCGGATACAAAAATGAAAGCTTGGTTAAGGAAAGAGTGGAGAATGCTGAGTTTGCAGTGAAAGACCTGCTCTTGGGCAGAACAATATGAATGAATATGCAACATGCAAATGCATATAATACGGTCTCTACTTATGACTGTCACTTGCTTCCAACGTCCAAAATTATTTTATTACAGTACTACAAGATGTGATACAAGGACGTTGTCAGCATTCAGTCATAGGTCCCAGGGATCAGAGGATAAAAACGTTATTGTCAGCAGCTAAATACTTATTCGCTGTCAGTCACATACTTACATTTCATACACTGGAATTGGCTAGGGAAAGATAAGCTACCCTGTAACTTGGCCGCGTATGTCCTATATCCTGGACACACATTTATGGACACGGTTTGTTAATAAAATCAAAACATTCCCTAGTTAAAGATGTTAGTGCTCTTTAAGAACTACATGGACGGCGTTATATATCAACCGTCTATGCGCCATTATGGAAGTTTCGAGAAAATATTCGTTTAAAGTTTAAGTATCTTAACCATTTATTGTAGCGCCAAAGTAACAATACTGGATATTATATTTTCTTTGTTTGAAAGTTATGCATCCACCAACTAAGAGGGAACATTTGGCGCCTAGCTGCATGATGCAGAATTTGGATTACCATTTATGAAGATGTGATTTCATACCCATTTATTGCAAAACACAGAAGCCCTGATTTACCAACAGTCGGAACATTTGGCGCCTAGCTGCATGATGCAGAATTTGGATTACCATTTATGAAAATGTGATTTCATACCCATTTATTGCAAAACACAGAATCTTTGATTTACCAACAGCCGGAACATTTGGCGCTTAGCTGCATGATGCAAAATTCAGATTACCATTTATGAAGATGTGATTTCATACCCGTTTATTGCAATACACAGAATCTCTGATTTACCAACAGCGGGAACATTTGGCGCTTAGCTGCATGATGCAAAATTTATATTACCATTTAAAGATGTGATTTCATACTCGTTTATTGCAATACACAGAATCTCTGATTTATCAACAGCGGGAACATTTGGCGCTTAGCTGCATGATGCAAAGTTTAAATTATCATTTATGAAGATGTGATTTCGTACCCGTTTATTGTAAAACACAGAATCTCTGATTTACCAACAGCGGGAACATTTGGCGCTTAGCTGCATGATGCAAAGTTTAAATTATCATTTATGAAGATGTGATTTCGTACCCGTTTATTGCAAAACACAGAATCTCTGATTTACCAACAGCGGGAACATTTGGCGCTTAACTGCATGATGCAGAATTTATATTACCATATATGAAGATGTGATTTCATACCCGTTAATTGCAATACACAGAATCTCTGATTTATCAACAGCGGGAACATTTGGCGCTTAGCTGCATGATGCAAAATTTAGATTACCATTTATGAAGATGCGATTTCTAACTCGTTTATTGCAAAACATAGAATCTCTGATTTACCAACAGCGGCAACATTTGGCGCTTAGCTGCATGATGCAAAATTTAGATTACCATTTAAAGATGTGATTTCATACTCGTTTATTGCAATACACAGAATCTCTGATTTATCAACAGCGGGAACATTTGGCGCTTAGCTGCATGATGCAAAGTTTAAATTATCATTTATGAAGATGTGATTTCGTACCCGTTTATTGTAAAACACAGAATCTCTGATTTACCAACAGCGGGAACATTTGGCGCTTAGCTGCATGATGCAAAGTTTAAATTATCATTTATGAAGATGTGATTTCGTACCCGTTTATTGCAAAACACAGAATCTCTGATTTACCAACAGCGGGAACATTTGGCGCTTAACTGCATGATGCAGAATTTATATTACCATATATGAAGATGTGATTTCATACCCGTTAATTGCAATACACAGAATCTCTGATTTATCAACAGCGGGAACATTTGGCGCTTAGCTGCATGATGCAAAATTTAGATTACCATTTATGACGATGTGATTTCATACCCGTTTATTGCAAAACACAGAATCTCTGATTTACCAACAGCGGCAACATTTGGCGCTTAGCTGCATGATGCAAAATTTTGATTACCATTTATGAAGATGTGATTTCATACCCGTTTATTGCAAAACACAGAATCTCTGATTTACCATCAGCGGGAACATTTGGCGCTTAGCTGCATGATGCAGGTTTTTGATTACCATTTATGAAGATGTGATTTCATACCTGTTTATTGCAAAACACAGAATCTCTGATTTACCAACAGCGGGAACATTTGGCGCTTAGCTGCATGATGCAAAATTTTGATTACCATTTATGAAGATGTGATTTCATACCCGTTTATTGCAAAACACAGAATCTCTGATTTACCAACAGCGGTAACATTTGACGCTTAGCTGCATGATGCAACATTTAGATTACCATTTATGACGATGTGATTTCATACCCGTTTATTGCAAAACACAGAATATCTGATTTACCAACAGCGGGAATATTTGGCGCTTAGCTGCATGATGCAAAATTTAGATTACCATTTATGAAGATGTGATTTCTTACCCGTTTATTGGAAAACACAGAATCTCTGATTTACCAACAGCGGGAACATTTGGCGCTTAGCTGCATGATGCAAAATTTAGATTACCATTTATGAAGATGTGATTTCATACCCGTTTATTGCAAATCACAGAATCTCTGATTTACCAACAGCGGGAACATTTGGCGCTTAGCTGCATGATGCAAAATTTAGATTACCATTTATGAAGATGTGATTTCATACCCGTTTATTGCAAAACACAGAATATCTGATTTACCAACAGCGGGAACATTTGGCGCTTAGCTGCATGATGCAAAATTTAGATTACCATTTATGAAGATGTGATTTCATACCCGTTTATTGCAAAACACAGAATCTCTGATTTACCAACAGCGGGAACATTTGGCGCTTAGCTGCATGATGCAAAATTTAGATTACCATTTATGAAGATGTGATTTCATACCCGTTTATTGCAAAACACTGAATCTCTGATTTACCAACAGCGGGAACATTTGGCGCTTAGTTGCATGATGCAAAATTTAGATTATCATTTATGAAGATGTGATTTCATACCCGTTTATTGCCAAACAGAGAATCTCTGATTTACCAACAGCGGGAACATTTGGCGCTTAGCTGCATGATGCAAAATTTAGATTACCATTTATGAAGATGTGATTTCATAGCCGTTTATTGCAAAACACAGAATCTCTGATTTACCAACAGCGGGAACATTTGGCGCTTAGCTGCATGATGCAAATTTAGATTATCATTTATGAAGATGTGATTTCATACCCGTTTTATTGCAAAACAGAGAATATCTGATTTACCAACAGCGGGAACATTTGGCGCTTAGCTGCATATGCAAAATTTAGATTACCATTTATGAAGATGTGATTTCATACCCGTTTATTGCAAAACACTGAATCTCTGATTTACCAACAGCGGGAACATTTGGCGCTTAGTTGCATGATGCAAAATTTAGATTATCATTTATGAAGATGTGATTTCATACCCGTTTATTGCCAAACAGAGAATCTCTGATTTACCAACAGCGGGAACATTTGGCGCTTAGCTGCATGATGCAAAATTTAGATTACCATTTATGAAGATGTGATTTCATAGCCGTTTATTGCAAAACACAGAATCTCTGATTTACCAACAGCGGGAACATTTGGCGCTTAGCTGCATGATGCAAAATTTAGATTATCATTTATGAAGATGTGATTTCATACCCGTTTATTGCCAAACAGAGAATCTCTGATTTACCAACAGCGGGAACATTTGGCGCTTAGCTGCATGATGCAAAATTTAGATTACCATTTATGAAGATGTGATTTCATACCCGTTTATTGCAAAACACAGAATATCTGATTTACCAACAGCGGGAACATTTGGCGCTTAGCTGCATGATGCAAAATTTAGATTATCATTTATGAAGATGTGATTTCATACCCGTTTATTG
This sequence comes from Diploptera punctata, assembly GCA_030220185.1. NCBI lineage: Eukaryota > Metazoa > Arthropoda > Insecta > Blattodea > Blaberidae > Diploptera > Diploptera punctata. Next base: position 6,142,600 of record JASPKZ010009355.1, on the reverse strand, counting down.
CAAAACACAGAATCTCTGATTTACCAACAGCGGGAACATTTGGCGCTTAGCTGCATGATGCAAAATTTAGATTACCATTTATGAAGATGTGATTTCATACCCGTTTATTGCAAAACACTGAATCTCTGATTTACCAACAGCGGGAACATTTGGCGCTTAGTTGCATGATGCAAAATTTAGATTATCATTTATGAAGATGTGATTTCATACCCGTTTATTGCCAAACAGAGAATCTCTGATTTACCAACAGCGGGAACATTTGGCGCTTAGCTGCATGATGCAAAATTTAGATTACCATTTATGAAGATGTGATTTCATAGCCGTTTATTGCAAAACACAGAATCTCTGATTTACCAACAGCGGGAACATTTGGCGCTTAGCTGCATGATGCAAAATTTAGATTATCATTTATGAAGATGTGATTTCATACCCGTTTACTGCAAAACACAGAATCACATGGTGTTCCCAAGTGCTCACCCTTCCAAATAGACCTACTAACCACGGACTAAAAATTGTTCAATATTATAATATTTGAAAATAATGAAATAATTGTAATGTTCTTCCTTTATTAATATTCTTGTATCCAATTAATGTTTTTAATTCCTTATGAAGGGCTAGTAAAATTAGATTTCATAGAATAACATTTCGTGACGCAATTAACCAGAATTTTGAAGGAATTAATATTAATCCTAAGATAAAATTGCTCAACTTAGGTGATTGCGTGATAACCGGCGTTTTCAACATGGTGTGGCCGTTGGTGTTTGTTTCATATTACAATTTAATTCTGATAGCATTATTAACAAGTTAAATTTGTGTTATAAATTAATATGAATCTTTATCCACACTCTTGCGTAACTTTTCACAAACTGTTTATAGCAGAATGATGAAACTTCTACGAAAACATAATTTGTAACGTAGATTTTCTAAATCATGGTTTCATTATGTAGAATTAAATAAGATTTTTCCAAAAACATGTATTTTTGTTCTATTTGGAACGTACATTTTACTGTATATGGAAATCAAACAATAATTACTTTTAAGGGAAATTCCTGTGAATAAATATTTAAATAAAGACGACTGGAAAATTATGAATGTCACAAAATAGAACAGAGATAACACTGACATGTGGTGTATTTTTTACTCTCTTTCAATTGTTAGTGATTAACATTGTTAGAAACATGTAATATTCCAGTGAAGTTAACGGTAGAATTTTTCCTACATATACATAATTAAATTAAAGTTTTTCAATTCTTTTATTTAATTTTTTGTGGCAATATTTGCTTTCCCATGAGATCTTTAAATGACCTCTAAGAATTTGAAGCAAGTAGATTAATATAGGCCTAATACATGCAATTTATAAACTATTTGTGTTCACTCCTATACTAACAATGGCCTAATTATCATTCTGTTTTAGGAAAGTAAGTTGAATTTACCAGAGAGGCCTTGGAATCCGTTGACAATGGCATGTACCTCAACTTACTTCAATAGGGAAGAAAAGTAATTAACTTAGTTAATATAATAAAAATGTTTTTTTAATTTACACCAGTCCTTAAATATTCTGTATAATTTTTCATATCTATGTTTCGACTTTGCTGGTAATAAAAAATGAACAGCAGTATTCGCCACTTCCCCTACATCACAATTATTCATATCTATAATAATTTGCCTCACCATGACGGTTGTCCAGCGGCTCGCTTTATTTCCCCGCAGCTGTTATATATAGGCCTAATTAAATACAAATATGTCGACTACCGCCACTATAATAATTCTGCATGTTAATCATTGCCAAGCATTGTCGCGCGGCACCCTCTTTTATATAAACGGACAACCATTATAGTGCGGCGATAGTAATAGGCATATGCAGTCTGAAACTGTTATTTAAAGTGTCTGCCACTAATTAAGACAATAAACAATTGCAGTTTATCAACATTCCCTTGCTATCAAATAATTGAACTATTCAAACCAAGATATAAATTCACTCGAAATATAAAAGTTGAAAATAATTATTAGTATAGGAGTGAACAAAATTTATATAAGCAATTCGAGAAGTAAGTATATTACTAGTCTCCAACTTATTTGCTATCTCGGGTTCAAACACGTCCTCGAATAATAATGTACTACTTACTTCCCTTGTTGCATACATAACTATCAAACTTAGGAATAAAGAACTTTTCGGATATCATAAAGATTTATGTATTAAACGAAATCTAAGCATTTTGAAGACATTTCAAGAGCGTCTTGTACAATTTGTTGGATTTCTTCAGAGGCGCTCGAATAAGACGCATCTGCACAAGAGCTGATACTGTCTTGTGCCACCAAAGCTTCAGACCCAAGATCCTGCATATAACTTGCTATATCTGCATTTATTTTAGTTTGCATCATAGCAGCATTTTCGACTGCCTTGATGTGACACATGACGTCAAGAAGGCAGAGAACACAGTTCGCAGCAGTTACTGGGTAGAGTGTAACAGATGTGCTGTTCAGCTCTCTAAGGCGAGATGTTGTGTTCACTACTGAACTCACGTAGGGTGCTGAACAGTCCTGGAACTCACTTCCTGTAATGTAGATTACATTCGATTAGTAAATGTGGATTCAGGCTTTAAGACACAACCTTATTTTAGAATCATTGTATTACCAATATTTACTTTATGGAATGAGTGAGAATAAATATACTCTACGGAGATGTGTTGTCTGTTATGGTGTTCATCCTTCGATACACATACAACAACCACACACACGACTAATACCGCCATTTATTTGGGCTGGGTCCAAGGGCTCGAGGATATTATGTTGTAAGTTAACGTACAGGCTCGGAGCCGTTAGGGAATGCATTAATGTACTCCATTAGATCACCAGACTACTTATTTTAAACACGGACCAAAGAGAGATGGATAGACGAATGGAGAAGACTACATAGCAGAGAGCTGCATGATCTTCATGGGAAACCTGACATAATAAGAATAGTTAAGTCTCGTAGAACGCGATAGGCTGGACATGTGGCACGAATGGGGAATGATAGAGGGGCATGGAAACTACCTTGTAGCAAAAAAACAAAGATAAAACACCCAGAAGGTAGGTTATGAATAATGCGGGAGAATAACATTAACCATGATTTGAGGGAAGTAAATTATACAGGGAATGATTGGAAAACATTGTCAATATAGGGATGTATGGAGAGCTTATGTTCGCATTAGCATGAAGCTACGTGTTCGATAGTGCCTGTGAGTTAGTTCAGTTATATTGTTTTATATGGATCATAATATGAATACAAGAACAAAACAAAATTTTACCCCAGGGGAGAAAAAACTTACCAGATGATTCGGAGATGGCCGACATGTTGCTAGTAAAATCTGATATACATTGAGTGACGTCAGCTCCTCTTACAATAGCTTCTTTTGCAGCTTCTCTGACAGTTTCTCTCGCTTTCAAAACTTCTTCTTCAAAATCTGAATTGAATGCTTCGACATTTTCTTCTATCTTGTTTTTTAATTCTGATGTATAACTATCGGCCTGAGCAATTGAAGACTTGATTGCATCAATTGATTTCTGTGTAATATTGAGGAAAACTTCAGTTACATTTTCCTTATTATTGTTGCTGCCGGTAGTTACTGCAGATGAAAATAATCCACGTGCTTCCTTCGCATGAGAGAACTAAAAATAAAATAAAAAATACAAATTTCACCAAATTCATAACTAGGGCTCGGAAGTTGAGGACCTATTAAATGCCTATAAAATACCTTTAAAAAGACCTAAATATATCCTAAAACGACCTAAAACAGGAGTAGAAAAAAAGGACGTGAAAAGGCAATTAAATAAAATAATAATTTTAGTATCAACTGCATTTTTTATGAATATAACACAAATGCAAGCAAGCAAGAGGGCTAAGCATTGAAGATGCCCAAGATCGTAGGTTTTGGAGGTTTGGCACAGGAACACGGCAGCAGCTGTAAAAACCCGAAGATAGATACTCGTAGAATCAAAATGTTTAAAAAGCACAAAATTCTAGTGAAATGCAACATAGATTGCGAAAAAAAATGCCTGATAATAATTATTCTTTCAAGCTTTATTTATTTACTTTTTTTTTTAATTCAACGCAGTTTGAAAAATAAATTTTGTGTTCATTAGAAAGAAAGTTCTTGGAGAATTTAGATTTAAAGATTTTTCCCATCTAGAATGAATTCAGCGAATCTGCAATGGATATCAGGAGGTTGGTTAAAAATAACGGGCTATTTTGTGAGGGTTCAATAATTTTTTTGCGGAACAAAAGTGTTTGCAATTTGAAAAGTCTTTGGAAAATAAAACTAGATAGTGTTTCTTAAAATAAGTTCAAATTGAGAATAGACTCTTCGGATTCTTGAATTAGCCTATACAAATGATATACATGTAGTCAAAAGAAGGTACAAAATGTCATTAAGGCCTATAAAGGCGAAAAAGGACAAACAAGAAAAAAAAAGTCGAAAAAGGACAAATAGAACCTATACTTTTCTGGCCTACAATGACCTAAAATGTATATAGCCTATATTGAGTTGGGCCTCGTCTTCAGACATAAAATGGAAAAAGCATTTTTCCTCAATTTCCGATCCCTAATTATAACTACATGTCTACTTTCAACTTCAGTACATTATTTGATCAGTATTGGATCATGGGCATAGGCTCCGATCCAATCTGTTAATTTTTATAAATGCAAACATATTTTTAACAATAAGTGTTTATGTGGTAAATTTATAGGGCGTTCGAAATAGGATACCCTTTTCATGTTAATTGAATCGACACATGCTAAAAGGGCCACAGTCAAGAACAATGGAAAATTGAGTTAAGCACAATATGATAATCTGAAAGATTGATTTCAATGTATTATGCTACAAAGACCCCAGTCAGATGCACCACTGCAGTAGAAACAGGGCATGGAGTTTGAATGTTACACGCAATAAGGACTTCAGTCAGTGACTGAGGCTCTTTTAGCATGTCAGGTCATAAAGTGCCTCATGTTGGTACTCCTGTTAGCGGTAAACAGCTGTTAATTCATTTGAGCGGGAAGCACTTAAATGATGCTGCAAAGAGATGCGCTGCTGCCAAAATAGTACATAAGAGAAAGGCCAAAAAAATGTTTACGCATAGCTCATAAAAGATGCTACAAAAAAAGATGAGCCTCGTGTACATTCAATCTCCTCGATTACATGAAAAATGTTCGACTACCTCAGATTCCTGTTCAGGAAACTTTTTATCTGAGGCAGTTGACAACACATGTTTTTTTTTGTTCATGACATTAACAGTAATACATCTTTATCATGAAGGAGTTGGAAAGAAATGGCCCAATGAAGTATGCTCCTTCATATGTGATTTTGTGCAAAACATTGCTACATAGTTTACTGAATTGCACTTCTATTCAGATAACTGTAGAGGACGGAATAAAAATCATGTTGTAGCAATAATACTAATACTAGTAGATTTTCAAAAATTGAACACTTTCAATCCTCCCTTACGATAGGGATTTCAGTGTAATAAAAAGATAAATTAAAAACACAATACATTCTACTCCGTACATTAACTTACAGAACAAATCATGAAGCCTAGTAAAACTGGGAAGTTCACTGTGAAGGCAATTCTTCTTCTTCGTCAGGCTCTACGACTTCCAGTGGAATGTCTTGGCCTTCTCAGCCAGTTTACGCCACTTCTTCCTATCTTGTGCAGTGGATTTCAAATCAAAAATCCCCATCTCTCTCAAATCTTCAATTACGTCATCTTCCCATCGATCCTTGGGTCTTCCCCTTGGTCTTGTTCCTTGTGGCTTCCAATTCAAAATATCATTCGGCAATCTTCCCTTTGGCATTCTTAGTGTATGTCCAAACCATTGTAATCTTTTGGATTTGATGAAACTAACTATATTTTCTTTATTATTCTTGAGGTATAATTCGTCATTCCTTCTCAACCTCCAATTTCCATTTTCTTTTACTGGACCTAGCGCTCTTCTAAATATGTTCCTCTCAAACGTTAATAGTCTTAGTTTATCTGCTTCTTTTAGTACCCAGGTTTCAGGCAATTAGCACTACAGATATAATAAATTTTAAAACTTGGAGGAAAAACAATTACAAGAACTCAATTTCTGAAGAAACAGCCAATAGAAATGCCTCAAGAGACAAGAAAGTTCAGTTTTTAACCCTTAAATTGGCAAAATACGAATTTCTTCTGTTAGTTATTTGAATGTAGCGGACCGTAGTTAAAACAGAATCTTGTATAACTGTTATTATTAGGTATATTGTATAATTAGACACATATTTAAGTGGTTCCTTTTTGTTTATTTTCTTCTGATTTATTTAAAGTATTAAATTAATTGAACCAACTGATGTATCCAAAAGGATACATTACGAATTTAAGGGTTAATCAGTAATTTTCTGCATTTTACCTACGGTAAAGATTTTCCATGATATATCTTGGCTCTGCATGGAATTGATTCAATGGTGTCCCATACATTTCATCTTCGTCTCCCTGGAAAACGTACTGTGAGCTTTACAGTAAAACATGCTTATTCAGCAGGTAAAGTGACGTTGAAAGAAGAAAAACTACGTGATATTCAGAGACCAGTTCAATATATACTTCACGAAACATCAAAGATTTTAAGAAAAAATTAAAATTGGTCTATTGTGGAAAAGAAATGACTGGCAGTGTACTTAATATATGCATTTATTTATGTTTATTCATAAATTTGAAGCATTTTTGTAAATGTTGTAATTAATAAATAGCAATAGTACGTGAAAAAGTGACCAATTTGACATATTTATTACCAAAAATGTTTAAAACGTGCTAAAAGGGCTTCAGCAAATGATTTTGAACATTTATAACGAGCCGAAAACTATTTTCTACACATGTTCGTATATACATGTGAATTTCTTTAATTTGGCACAATTAAAATATATCTTGTTTTAAATCAACTGGATTAATATGTCAGGCGTAAGAAGTTTTTCTTAGTTTTCTCAAAATTGGGTCTGGCTGACTAAAGCTCTTTTAGCTTGTGCCGATTCAATTATTCTCCCAATTTGTAAAGGAAATAACACAGAAAAATACCGTCACGCAGGAACTGCGTAAACGAACCGAATAAGTAGAAGTTGTGATCTGATTTGCTGGTTTACGGAATACATCTTTATTTTCTTAATCCTAAACTTGGAGAAACTCAATTTATTATACCCACTTATTTTAACGCGTCGGACTGCAGTGAAATAAATAATGCATAACCTTAAATATTAGCCTTCCTATTGTATAATATGGGGGCACGCCGTAGCGTAGTGGTTAAGGCACTAAGCTACAAGCCAGAGGGTCGAGGGTTCAAGTCCCATTGGGGTCAGGATTTTTAAACTGACCCAAACCCTCTGGCGACACTATGGCCCTGGGGTCGACTCAGCCTCTAACGGAAATGAGTACCAGACGCTTGTTCTGGGGGTAACAGCGGCCGTCACGCAGGGCTGACAACTCGGCTGACATAAAGTGCCGATTGTCTAGAAAAAGTGGGAGCCTTAACCTCCTACTACCCCAAGGGTCTGCGGGCCTGTTGTGGGATCACTTTTATTGTATAATATATATATAAACGAATGTATGCCTGTCTGTTCTTTATAGACTTCTAAACCATTCAACCGATCTTCGTGAAAACTTGTATATACAGGTGTTGAGATGCGGCGAGTGTTTAGCCGTTATGTATTATGTTCTAAAATCATTATGCGTAGGAGTTCGCCTGAAACGAAAATTTAAAAACCGCTCTAGCAATCGCTATTTTAGATGTTTCTCAACAAAACTCTGAATATCCTATTAAAATAAACCGAGGTATGTATTATCAAAAAAAAAAAAAAAAAAACAGCGAAATCCAAACGTTAGAAGTGGGGGTTTACCTGAAATTTGAAGTTAAAAATTTACTCTAGCAGCCACCATGTTTGGTTCGTCGCAGTGTATACCATATAATTAATTACCCCTCAATATTTGATTTATTTAGGCGTAGCAGCGCACGCCGGTTACTAGCTAGTTTTAAATACATTTAAATAATTTTTACTCATTCACTTATCTGTAACTACATTAATTAAACTGATGTGTCTAATAGGATACATTCTCAATTATGTTTTATTATACACACATAGATTGCAACGAATCAAACATGGCAGCTGTTAGAGCGATTATTTATTTTAGAGTATCAGTTAAATCCCCTTTGTCGGATTTTGCTGATTCTTGGAGAATAGATTCCTAGTTTTATTTGAATAGCTTATGCTAAATTTCCTTGCTACCGCTTATCGTAGTAGTAACAATTATTAATATTTTTAAGGGACCTCTCCGCCAAATAACATATGAATAAACCATTACGAGTTAAACATCCACTATTCAAAATTGCCAATAATGCATTAATTGACCTTCCATCCCCCTCTAATATTAGAAGATGATGACATTTTGGGTCTCTATTAGGACTATGTTCTCGTTTTAGGTGAACTCCTACACCCAATGGTCCGATTTTGCTGGTTAATGAACTCGACATTATTTTTTTTAATTAGGCCCCAATTGCTATAAGCCAAGTTTCGTTCCGACTCTTACTTTAAGGGAGGAGAAAAGGTTACGAGTATTTTAGAATAAATTTCATAGAAAAAAAATTGAACTAAAGACAGACGGACAGACAGGTGGATGGAAAAGACTATATAACAGTAAACTACATTATCTTTATGGGAAACCAGATATAATAAGAACAGTTAAGACTTATAGACTGCGATGGGCAGATCATGTGGCAGAAATTGGGAATGAAAGAAGGGCATGGCAACCAGAGGGTAGGTAGGTCTATAATGAGGTTGGAGAACAGTCTATTAACAATGATTTGAGGGAGTTGAATTATACAGAGGATCACTGAAAAACATTTGCTCAAGATAAGGATGTATAGAGACCCTATGTCCAAGCGGCCAGGAATCTATGGGTTCGATAGTACCAGAGTTAGTTAGTTAAAAATATGTCTTAGAATGGATATAGAAAAAGTATATAGGCCTAGTAGAAGTGATACAAAAAATGACAATGGTTTGGGCATGTAACTTGAATATAAGATTGAAGAGTGGCAAAGGAAGTGATGCTATGGCAACCAGTTGGGAGAAACAGGAAAGTAAGATCAAGCGGAAATTGGATAAATGGAACAAGATGATGTATAAAAAAGCCCTACAAGCTGGTCCCTCATTAGGGATGGTCTTCCATTCCTTGTGTGGTCAAAAAAGTATGCATGTGATTCAAAGCTACGGGACTTGCATTGAATCGAGTCTCCAAGGGAGAAGACATTTTCTTTATTGGAATGTCAGTCAGTATGGGACCGGAGCCCACCCAGCATCGTGAGGAATTTGGGAATCTGCAATAAGTAGCGGTTCCAGGTTCAGAAAATCAGCTATAACGGCAGAGGACTCGATACGCTGACCACACGTCACCCTTACACTCGGCTGGATAATCGTCTACCTCTGCGATTAACACATGTGGATCTGAGGCTAGTAGCCGGCTGGTTGGCTAAGAGCCTTCTAGGCTTATTACGCCATGGGGTTTGTTTGATTCAAAATTCAAAATCCTCTCCCGACAGGTTGTGTTACTGTAAGGTCAGGATGGTATGGAACAAGTAAAAGTACCTAGGGGAGAGGTTAAACAAAATATACGAATGTACATATTAATATATTATTGTTGTCTTATGACTAATTATTTCTACGAAAGTCACTGCATTAGAGAATAATAAAGCAATATATAGCATTATTGCCTCTAGTCCTGAGTCTCGGGTTCAAACCCGGCCGGCGTCGATTGATTTTTAAACAAAATGTAAATTTATTGTACTGCAGACCCCAGGAGGCCCTTGAGGTAGTAAGGCAAGACTCCCACCATTTTGGACAATCAGCATGAGATGTCACCCGGGTTGTCAGTCTTGCCTGACGGCCCCCTTTACCCCCAGAATAAGCATCTTGTACTCATTTCCGTTAGAGTCTGAACCTCAAGCATATGGTGCCGCCAGTTTAAAAATCCTAACCACACCGGAATTCGAACAACTGACCATCCGACTTGTAGAGTATTGCCTTAACTAACTAGGCTACGGCGTGCCACCGATGGATTTTTAGGATGGAAAAATCCAAAGGATATGTCCTCTGGCAGGGACTTCAAGCTACGGGTCCCGAGTCTGAAGATTTTCAGGCTCGTAAAAGAACATCAAGTCTGAATAAAAAAAGCCTCCGATGAACATTTACCCGAACTTAATCCATAAGAGTAATACCTTAGTTTCCTACTAGATATGGCCTTGAGACGATATACTAACCATATGTTCCTCATTGACATATGTAGGGAAATAAGCGTAACTAAAATTAGTCTAGTTAAGAAACTTCTCACTATGAAAGCAGCGATGTCCCCACAGTGGGACAGACGAGGATCCATAATCATCATATAGCATTAGTCACTTGAAAGGAGAAGTGGGCGAGTTAGGAAACTTTGGCTTGATGATTTAATAAGGGTCTGGAAATGAGATGCAGCCAGAGATAGAACTGAATGTAAGGCTGTTGTGTAAGAGACCAAGATTCCTTTTGTTGGATCTCAAAACCATATATGATGATGGATGTTCTAACAAATAGAAAAAAAGCTACATTAAACTTACGGAAAAAAGCAGCGCCAAGAAGAGAAAACCCACTTTGCAAGCCATCTTGTTTCTATGTGAAGGTAACACTTCATTCTTACCTATATAAAACCCTATGTTTGTTACCTGCAAGCTGAACAAATCTGCGTCACGTATTTAATTAGTATTGAATGATATTAAACAAATATAACAACTGCATAACAAATCATATTGAAAGCAGTGGCGGCTTGTATCTAAAACACATACACACACACATATACAAAGTGCCTACCATCAACTAATAATAATGAATCAATAGATATATAAGTATGTGTCTATATATTTCACATTGCAACCACAACCATCCAAAATAGACCAAGGTGTTTGTGTGTGGTAGCAGCCATGAGTTTCCCATCGTGCACTATGGTGGTTTTGTGTCGTTGGCTGTGATGATGTGGGAGGTATTGTAGTTGAAAGTGATCGATCTCGGGCATTTCCATACATTTCAACGAAAGTGTTCTACAAAATGTTCGGAATCTCTTGCAATGTTCGGAATTTCTCCAGTTTTATATGGAAGACGGTACAATGAGGGCAACTAGAGTTGCATATATGGAGGTGGTGTGGATGTGAAGAAACGTTTGGCAGACATATAGAACATGTTGCAATAAAACAGCATGTCTCTGTCTCATACAGTTTACGAAGTATGTTTTATTGTAATATGGTAGCAGTAGGATACTTTGTGGATCCGGTGTACTTACTTTAATATATTTATTTCAACAGTATTTATCTTGCAATGATTTTAATAACACCAATAACACAAACAGTTCATTCTGATCATATTTTACGAATTAAACGATTCCACCTCAGGGTTTATTAACAGAGGCCGGATTATGTAGTACTAGCGGACCCGGCAGGCATTGTCCTGCCCGAACGTTCAATTCTCATGTCATAAAAATATGTTACATTTTTACCTTAAAATACACTAATTAATAAGTTCGCAAGAAAACTCCTCACTGTGGCTAAAGAAGTGTGCATTATGACGCCATATTGTTGTCGCCGGTATATGTCGATAATGAAGATGACTACACAACTGACATAAAAAAGCCTATAACCCGATCGCAGCGCCACCTATCGGGTCCAATTGTGAATCTAAACCATCCAGAGTACGACTCAAACACACAAAACAAATTCATCAAAATAGGTCCAGTCGTTTAGGCAGTTTGAATTTCAGATTTCAAGTAAACCTCCAATTCTAATTGTCGGATTTAGCTAATTTTTTTGACGATACCTACCTCGGTTTATTTTAATAGGATATACTGAGTTACTGAGTTTTGTTGTGAAACATCGAAAATTGTGACCGCTACAGCGATTTTTAAATGTTCACTTCATGCGAAATCTTACATATAATGGTTTTAGATGGTCCAATTGTGAATCTGTACCATCCAGGGACCCACTCAAACACATAAAAAAATTAATCAAAATCGGTCCAGTCGTATAGGCATTTTTTTTTAAATTTCGGATTTCAAGTAAACCCTCACATTTTGCTCATTTTTGGATAATACCTATCTCGGTTTATTTTAATAGGATATACTGAGTTTCATTGTAAAACATCGAAAAATGCGAAGGCTAGAGCGATTTTTAAATTTTCAGTTCAGGTGAACTCCTACATCTAATAGTTTTAGAGGGCCCAATTGTGAATCTAAAACCATCGAGAGACCCAATCAGAAAAAAAAAACATCAAAATCGGTCGAGCCATTTTCGAGTTTTTGCGAGACTAACGAACGGCAATTGATTTATAGGACATATACTTACGAGTATATAGATTATCTTAAGAAATATGTAAATTAATATGCAACAAAAGTAAACCACAAAATATGTACCAAATATGTAATATAAAAATTACAAACATGCGTTAAAATGTATTATCTGTTTATTTACTCTAATGGCGGGAACATGAATTTCGCCATTTTCTCAAGCGATGACAAGTTTTTAAAATGCTTCAACATACCTAAAACGGCGTAAAAATTATTTTTTGCGCGATAGTGCGTTTTGTCGTACTTACAGCAATGGCAACCATGATTGAAAGATCAACTACCTACTTTCGGGGTTGTCAACCTAAATAACTATACTGTAATAAAAATAATTATACTGTAATAGCCTATTACATATTATAAACCACGCGTGGGAAGTAAAACCACAGCCCTCTATTATACTACGTACAATGTATATACAAAAATATCCAAAAGGTAGTGTTAATATACATTATACGAAACAAAACACTACATTTTAAATGAATTGAACTTTATTTGAAACAATATAAAACAATAATTACGTACTTGCCACCATTTTATCACTAAATTGGTCTCACGGCCTCCTATTGTTTCAACTAATAAACACTGCACACACTGTTAACGTTGGTCAATTGTTTTTAATGAACGCAAATAGTTCTAACAAGGATGTTATTATTTTACTATTATTTATTATTTTGAAAACACATCATCGCGCATAAATCAATATACAACGCACACGTGAAGTGTTTTACAGAATCTCGGAAATTAAAAACCTCGCTATCGCTCGGTTTGTAAACATTTTCCTCGATTCTGTAAAAAACCACTTCCCAACCTCGCATCGCAATATACTATTTTGCTACAGTGCGTTTTGTCGTTCTTACAGCAATGGTGACCATGATTAAAAGTTCAACTTCCTACATTTCGGGGTTGCCAACCTAAATAACTATACTGTAATATTAGTCTACATATTACAAACCTCGTGCGGGAAGTGAAAGCACTGCCCTCTATGTATACTACGTACAATTTATAGGCCTACACAAAAATATATCCAAAGGGCAGTGTTAATATAAATTATACGAAACAAATCACTGCATTTTAAATGAACTGAACTTTATTTGAAACAATATAAAACAATAAATATGTACTTGCCGCCATTTTATCACTGTTTGGTGTCTCGGCCCGCTGTAGTCTCAACTAATAAACATTGCCCACACTGTTAACGTTAGTCAGTTGTTTATAATGAACGCAAATATTTCCAACAAAGATGTTATTATTTTACTATTATTTATTATTTTGAATACATCATCGCGCAAAAAATAATGTACAACGCACGTTTGTGAAGTATTTTACAGAATCTCGGAAATTAAGAACCTCGCTATCGCTCGGTTTTGAAACATTTTCTTCACATCTGTAAAAACCACTTCCCAACCTTGCATCGTTATATACTATTATACAAACTCTGTACACAAATACAGAATGCCCCAGATACAAACCCGAAGTCTATCATGACATTGAACATAGTGAAAGTTGATCCATATACTGAATCAGCGCCTTGAATGCCTGGACAGTTCTAAAGTAAAGCTGTAAAATCGATTTGCATTATTAGTTGTTGAATCAGTTGTAGTCATTATTCAATCAAACATATTTTCAGTTCTTACAGCTTTGTATTAACTCGCGAAGAAAGAAGAATTGCGGTATTTAGTAAAGAAATTTGTAATGATTTACTGGTAAGGTTCACAATATAACTTACAGGGTGCAGCATAAGTCAACCGAAAATGCAAATATATTATTTTTTGTAGCTTACAACATCTATACAAAAAAACAAGTAACGAAATTGTACCTTAGTTATCAAATTACCTCGAACAGTAGTGTTTGAGATTATATTGTGAAGGTCCCGTATTCAAACCCCAGTTTCAACCAATCTGATTTTTTCCCTTGCAACCACGTGCAGTGGTTAACTGACTTATGCCGCAATTTGTATTTCTTGATAGAGCTATGGGACATATATATATTTGTTTTTGTTAATGAGAAGAAAATGTTTTTATACTACTACCTTCGCTCGGCATCGCTGAATGTCATTGGTGAATAAGGACACTGATAGAGTTCGCTTGCAAATTGTTATGTCTAGTCAACATTTTAAACAAACTGTATTTTCTATAAGTACACTACATATATCACCGAGAGTAGATCTCTTAAATTTTCTATTTCTTACTCGTTGTTCTTTCTTTTGATCCTTATCACGATCACGATAAATAGACGTATGAGAAATTATAATTATTTTAGTTTCTAGGACAATAACGAGTTTACATCCAATTAAGGCAGGTTTTCTGATGGTACTATTGTCATTGATTTTAATCTAGCATTAATTGCTTTCATTTTACCAGGGTTTTCAAAGCACATAATAGTTTACAAAAAATGTACATACCTCCCCATATGGGTACACTTTTCTCTGAAACTAATCATCAGAACTGCACTGTTCTTTTTACTGACATTGCTTGTGAGTGGCTTGAGATAACCAGTGAACAATTTACTCACTTGAGAACCTAACATATTTTATAAAAATTATTTACAATAAGATAGTTATTTTCATTCTTGTTTTGCATTAATTTTTTTTCTTGAGAATAGTATATTTTAACAAGAAAATATTTGACCGACTGGATACACCTAGACACTCTAAACTTCCACAAAATGATTCAAGCCTCTATGTTACATAGTTTCTGTGAAATGTGCACCAGAAACTTAAAAAATCAATTTTTTTGTAAATTATTATATGATTTGAAAACCCTGGTAAAATGAAAGCAATTAATGCTAGATAAAAATCAATGACAGTAGTACCATCAGAACACCTGCCTTAATTTGCTGTACAATTTTTATTGTCCTAGGTAGTGTAGATCCATAGTAAAAATAGTTTGTTTAAAATATTGACTAGGCATAACAATTTGTAAGCGAACTCTACCAGGTGTCCTTGCAGATGCAGGCCTAGGTGTGCACTTAATTAAGATTTTGAGATAATAACTAAAAATATGTAATATTGATTGGAATATGTAAAAATATGTAATATGAACACGAAATATAATGTTCCTACTAGTCAAATTCCTTAATATTTTAAATTCTTAGACCGATACATACTGAGCAAAAAATATGTAACTGCGTAGAAATCGGTACTCTGCTTATGGGGTCATTGGTATAGTAGAAGGTTAAGGCCACCATATATCCAGAAAATTGCCAAGATATGTCAGCCGAGTTGTCAGCCCTTCGAGACGTCCGCCTTTATCACCAAAAGATGCGTCTCGTAGTATGCCTACTAATTTCCGTTAGACGCCGAATCGACCCCAGGGCTATGGTGCCACCATAAGATTTAGGATAGTTTAAAAATCCTGGCCCCATCAAGACTCGAACCCGTGACCTTCCGGCTTGGAGCGTATAGCTAATCACTGCCCTACTGCTTGTCTCATATTTTAGGAATTACTTTTTGTATCGCTTTTGAATATATCTATTTATTAAAAATTATTATTTGGCTATTGTAGTACACACAGTCCACCGCTGTGGTCTAAAGGTAGCGTGCTGCCTTGTCACGCAGCGGGCCCGGGTTCGATCCCCAGTCGGGGCAGTTTTTCTGGGTGAGGTTTTTATCGGGTTTTTCCTCACCTGTAAGACAAATGTCAGGAAAACTTTAAGACCCAAACGGTCCCCAAAATCATATGGACATCATCGCCATCATCATCCTTTTCATTATCATTATCATCATCATCATCCTTCACAGGTGTGGAAAGCAACGGGAAGCTATCACACCTACAATTCTCTAGTAAAGCTGCAAGCATAGCATGGAAATGCTATGATTGCAGTGATGGACCTGCCCTCGGGCAGAATTACTATGGATGGATGGTAGTACACAATCATGTTCCGAGCCGTAGAAAAACGGTTTAAGCCATTAGGCTTTGTTGCAGAGCTACGGGACTTGCGCTGGTTTGAATTCCCACGGAGGAAGACATTTTGTGATGCAATTTCAACCAGTAAGGGAGCGACGCCCACCCAGAATCGTAAGGAATTTGGGTAGCTACAGTAAGTAAACACTTCAGGCTGAGGAAACCAGATACAACGACTGGGGAACCATATTTCACCCCTATACTGGCTGGATGATTGTCCACATCTGTGATTAACGGATGTGAATGTGAGGTCACTAGACGGCTGGTATGTCACAAATCTTTTAGGCGCCATGGGGTATAGTAAAGATGGCAGTCTTTGAAAATATGTCACTATTAGCCTAAGCATGTCGATGAAAGAAATATGATTAGAAGAAGGACCGAGGAAAAATCCACGGAAATAGAGATTTGTTGTAGAATTTTGAAATGTGTAGAGAAAGATGTGAAAGACATTGTCAACCTAAGAATAAATACATTGAATTAAAGAATTTCTTGCAGGAGAAAATTGCACTTATCAAACAAGTTTATTCATATTCAAAATTAGAAACAGATTTATTTTATGACAAACAAAGACAATATAAAAAAATAGACGCACACTTTCCTGTTAATTGTGGTGAAAAAAGTATGTCTGATCCAGAGTTTTAAATCCTCTCTTAACAACTCGTGTCCCTGTAAGGCCCGGACAACGTGGGGCACGTATAAGTAGACCATACCTATAAAGGGAAACGTTAAACTAAAGTAAAGAGAGAGTATATGTCAAAGTTAACCAGTTACTTTTATTCTGATTAGTTCCCTGTCTAGTTAAGTTGTATTTCCTATATCGACCTTTCTATTTTGATTCTTTATTAATTATTTATTCCCCCCCCCCCCCGGTACAAGGACAAATGCCGAAATAGATAAAAAAAAGCCCACTGCAGCAGCAATATCTATTAATTTAACACTAAAAATTTAACATTACTAGGGCATATGGGCTAAAGTCTTGAAACCCGGGGTTCCACTCCTTTCAAGAGAGGAACCGAAGAATTGACCCACCACTGAAATAAGGTTATTTTGGTCGCAGGGCAATTCGTTGTATCTTTGTATCTTCGCCATATCAATTATTCAATGCCAAATATGTTATGCAAGATACAATTTCCTTTGTTAAGGCAATTTTAAAATTCTGTTGAAGATAGAACATGCTCCGAAAGGCCTACAAATATAACTTATATATAGTTAAAATTTTACTTTGTTGAGGATGACAGAGATCTCAGGTACAAAGTGTATTACTTTATTATAAATCTTTTACACAGTAACTTCAACTGAGGTTTATAATGATTAGAGAACATACTTTCATGTGCTAAAAGTTAAAATTGTAACATAGTATAGCTATTTAAAATCAAAAGCTTGTTTGCCGTCTTATAAATATAATTTAAAACAAATTTCGACTATTTCTGTGGAATCAATCAATATTAACTTGATATTACACACGTTACTTCATCATCATCATTAAATTATTTAGGTTCAGGCGTTTGAGCCTATGAGAACTCATGATGAGGTTGTTCAGTCCATTTTAATTTTAGTCTTCTTTTATCTCGAGCTCCTTTAAGTTAATACTGCAATGCTAATTTAGGAAAGCGAGATGGGTACATTCTTTGAACATGTTGTAACCAATTGCTTTGAAAGTTCTGAATTTCAACTATATTTTGAACTTTTAATTTATCGCGTATATCTGTGTTTCTTTACTTGTCCATTTTTGTCAAACATAGGAGTGGACGTAAAAATCTCTTCTATGCTACTTGTAATTTTGATTCGATTTTGGAATTTACTATCCATTTTTCGCTGCTACATTTCAGTCCTGATTTTGTACTTACAGTGTGTAATCTTAATTTGGTTGCGGTTGACACTTGTTTACTAGAATTTTTTATTACTCAATTTATTGTATTGTATTTCTGTAGCATTATTTCTGTGTCATTTCTTATATCAGATATTAGGTGGCCGAGATAAATAAATTCAGAAACTTGTTCTAAGATTTTTCCATCTAATTCTATTTTATCTCCTCGTAAGTGTATGTTACTTATATATTAGAAAATAAACAATGCTCCATTAGCATTATACTAAGGTATGTCTGTTTGTGGCATAATAAATAGAACATTGCATAATAAAGCCCATAAACAAACAAAATTAAAATTTTATAAAACAATGACAGCCCCTGACCTTTTATATGGGAGCGAATCTTTGATTATCACTACCAAACAACTAAGTAAAATTCAAGCAGCCGAGATGAATTTTTTAAGAAGAGTTAAAGGGTGTACTGGAATGGACCAGATAAGAAACGAGGACATTCGTGAAGAACTGCAGATCTAAAATCTATCCGCTCTTAAAGTGATCCTCATCAAAACAAAACCACGTGACCTGCTCGCTTTTCATTTGTTATGGACACCGACGTACGACGTAGAAGCAATAATTACGCGAAAAAGTAGTTCCCTTCATTAAATTAATTAAATTAAAAATATGTCCTCTGAATATACTTGTTATTTTCGTGAAAATAATACGATATATTCAAAACATAGAAAATATTCTAAAATATACCTAACCAATAATTACAATTTAAAATAGTTTATTCCACATGGATGATGCATTCAAGTCATGCTTCAGTCGATTCTGATGCAACAAAATGGCTGAAGGTGTCAATTCTTCTGATGCTGTGTCGCCAACTAAATTTTTAAAGCACAACACTGGCAAACATTCGACTAGTGGTCAAGAAACAGTTATTTTTAATGTATTTCACGAGTTCAGTGAAAAATCTCACCAGCTTTCTTATAATCTACCCGATTCAACGATCACATGTCTTATATACTTCAAACGTGCTCCCTGTCAACGTGACAGTAATTGTGGCGCGAAGGGCGGAAGGATACACTTGGCGTTTGTTTTCGTTAGTATCAGTCTAAGAGCGGACAAGGTATACTCCATAAAAGAAAATATATCTAATAACAAGAAATAGTGGAAAGAACATGTAAAAGAATGGAAGTGAGTTGATTACCAAAGAAAATATTACATTCTTTTCCGAGAGGAAGAAGATTATTACGGATGTCCTCGGAAGAGATGGTCTTAGATCTATTAGTGAAGACGGAACAGGCAATCAATGCCTAAACCAAAAACTTCCCCCACTTATAGGTTTGCCGTCTTCAGTTTCCATTTATTTCTATCATTCCAATCTCCTTCTTCCAAATTCCTATCATCCATTATAGTTCTGACATAGATTTTCCATTTCCATCTTGGTCTGCCACGTTTATTTCTTCCAGGGGGTGAACATTGGTATGTATTTTTTTGGCCATCTTTCATTTTACTTTCATTTTACATTCTTTGTACATGGCCAAACCATTTAAGAGTTTGATTCTCAATCCTCTTAACAACAGACGTGGTGACATTCATTTTTCTTCAAAATAATCCATTCTTTATTTTACCATGTCTTGTTTTTTGAAGACTTCTTCTAAGATAATCAAATTCAACTGTTCTAATTTTTATAGATAATTGCAAATTTTTAGATATATTCGAATTCAAATTCTACCCCTCCCTTATAAATAAAACTTTGTGAGACACAGGAAATATCTGAAATCTTAACAAATTTTACAATCGTATCAAGTGCGTTATAGGAACTTAAAAAAATACAATATCCTTTTGTAATTCCGTCAAATACCAAGTTTCACTTCCATATGACAAAATATTCTGTTTTATGCTCTTATAAATTTTTATTTTAGTTTCCTTTGTAATATTTTTGTTTCAAATTATTCTATGCCAATCTTAACTTTTGGTACATAAAAATGGTTTCCCTTAATGAATCTTAAAAGTGTTGACTTATCCCTTTAAGATGCACGATATTTCAGAGGCGGCCAGTGCAGCGAACTGAGTGGAAGAACTTGTAACTCCGTCAGCAGTGCATTTCCCGAGACTGGGAAGTAATTTTGCATCCTCTATCCCTAAATTAACTGCATCCTTTCCAGCAGCTGAACCAAGAAGATTAGCTTTGGAAATTGATGACGCTGTTGAATCTGCCAAACATGCGATAGAACCGAATATACCAGAAGTTGCACAGTTAAATAGCCTTCCAGGATATCCAGCCATCAGCTCGACTGCTTGTCTGCCCAGATCTATCAAGTCAGCTGTTAGATCCACCACTGGTTTTATAGCGGCAGTACTGCAGTCTTCCATGTTTTTCCCTGATAATTACAAAATATCATTAACAATCAAATAAAACATGGAAAAATAAAAGCTTATGTTGAATATGTATATTTGGGGACAAAAATCAGTGCAGATGGAAGTCATGATGCTGAAATCAATGAGAGGGTAAATAAGGGTAAATTTGCAATATGAAGATTAAATGCTGTTTTATGCGATCAGGATGTAAGTTCTAAAACAAAAGCAAACATTTTAATACATTAATGAATAACAATGGCTTAAAGTGCAGAAACACGGGAATTAAAATCTAGAACAGTAAGTAAATTAAATTCAGCAGAAATGGATTGTTGGAGGCGTTCAGCTGTAATTTCTAAAAGAGATAAAATAAGAAACAGTGTAATTAAACAAAATATAAATGTCAAACTTCAATTGTGGATTTCATTAAATAAACAAACAATTAAAATTGTATGGTCATGTAGAAAGAATGACAGAAAACAGATTCCCAAGAAGGATAATATAATGTTTTTCACTTGGTAGAAGAAGAAGACGGCAAAAAAAAAAAAAGAAAGTGGATTGATGGTGTTTTGAGCAGCATGAGGCAAAAAGGATTGGAATATGGAGATTAGCATTACAAAGATGTGGAGGAGATGACAGGACGCAGGACGATGTTATGAAAAATTGTGAAACCTGCTAAATAAATAAAAATGAATTAACTAACTAATTTAAAATATTTAATTTATTTACCTTAGTTTAACCACTTCGTTTTGTATGCACGTTTACATGTCCCACTCCACACGAGCCTTATAGGGGCATGACATATCAGGAGAAGATTTTTAAACTCTAGCTCACACACATCCTTTGTGACCACACAAGGACATGAGTAGCTCCCTGGATGACTGATCAGCTCAAAGCCAATGCCACCTCAGAGACAACACAAACTTTTAAGACAAGTCACGCCATTCATCGTACATTTACACTAAACTAGGCGAATACGATATGGATTATTGAAACATTTCCTGACATTTGTCTTAGAGGTGAGGAAAAACGCACGAAAAACCCGAAAAAAATGAAAGTAATCTACAATGGCGTAAGATCTCTATGTTAAGTCTTAGTCCCTCCTTTGTTAGGAGTTGCTAGACCAAGTTAATTTAGTTACTATTATTTGCCCACATATGTCTTTAATGGATGCGGTCAACATACTGACCCAATGAGACATCCAGCAGGCAACTAAGGTATTACTAGGTAAATTTTGCACAGATGTCTCTTTGATTCAGGCTTAAAGACCTTTTACGAACCTGAAAATCTTTAACCATGGGTTTAAGTCTCCCCCCCCCCGAGGACTTACTCCTTGAATTTTTAAAATCAAAGTACTATCTAGTGTTTAATTTCACGAAAAAACAGTTAATAAAGCTGGAATGCAGTTTGCACCACCCACTCCCATAGAATATGCTTAATGCAGAAAGAGCGATAAAAATAAGAAAAATACATCACCAAAGTGATCTCGACACGTGTTTCGTCCCTCCACCCTGATCATACTACATGGGTGACATATTGTGTCGAATATGTAGGAAAGTGAGAGCCTTAACCTCCTACTATATCAAGGGCCTCGTATGGCCTGTAGTTTAAAACTTACTTGCTAGCTTGACAATGTTGTCTGCATCTGATACGGAATTCAATACACAAGAAGAAACATCCTTGCCCAGTTTTTGTGCCTTTCCAATTTGTGTTTGTATATTATTCGTGAAATTCTTGGCTGCAGCTAGTACTGTAGACATTGCTGTTTCTATCGCCTTGGTCGCCGTTTCTGCAGCTCCTTTCACTATGTTCTGACCCACATTGATTTGTCCATCGATTGTTTTTATTATCGGAGAAATAAAATCATCAATAACGTTGCGCTTTTGCACCGCTCCTGAACTCTGTAATCATTTAAACAATACGTACGTATTAAAACTTTATAACTGTTGACAATCCACGCAAGTACTGCGTAAACTAAGCGAATTTCCGAGCAATTCGAATGTATTGTCCCACTATGTTGATTTACGAAATATACATTTACTTTCATTATTTAACACGTGCCCCAAATGGGAGTCAATGACCAATCACGTTTCAATGATTTTTGATTTACAACCAATCACAGTCGTGTTTCGCCTACAATTTACCAACTAAAGTTTATCATAATAAAGAAAGCACCTCCTTTTTAACATTCTGAATAGGTCATATCATTATTTTGCAGTGACTGACTCTCTAAGACATACGGCTACCAGATTGTATATATAGTGCATGAATATCAACACATAGCGCATGCGGGACTTAAAAAAGGGGTACGCCGTAGCGTAGTGGTTAAGGCACTGCGCTACATGTCGGAAGGTCGAGGGTTCGAGTCCCGGTGGGGTCAGGATTTTTAAACTGACCCAAACCTTCTGGCGGCACTATGGCCCTGGGGTCGACTCAGCCTCTAACTGAAATGAGTACCAGAAGCTTGTTCTGGGGTAAAGGCGGCCGTCACGCAGGGCTGACAACCCGGCTGACATGAAGTGCGGATTGTCAAGAAAAAGTGGGAGCCTTAACCTCCTACTACCCCAAGGGCCTCCCGAGGCCTGTAGTGGGATCACTTTACTTTACCTTACCAAAAAAAAAAAAAAGAAGAAACCACTGTTTGCACTTTCTTATATGTATTTTTTTCCCAGGTAATAACATTCCAGAAAAAATATAATTGTCATATTTACATCATAGGACATCAGAAATTAATTAATACACAATTTGATGTGTTTCATTTTTTCTTCACTAGAGTGCATTCTTACAATATTGCGTTCCTTTGGCAATAAATAATATGATCTGGTTGCAGTGATGAACAAAAGAAGCAAATGAAGCGTACCATTGTTTTCAAACATCGCCGTTTACATTAAATATATAACTATATTTAAATAATGATTTGTGAGCAAACAGCTTAATTTTATTCGTTAAATAGTACTGACAAATGCCACTTTTGATTTCTGAATTCTCTAGATAAATTGGAAATCAAAAGTGGCATTACTTATGATTAAGACTTTCACGGCTATCGTTATGTATTTTAAAATACCTTTTCGGGATTCTTGGCCGTGCCTTTCAGTGTCGTTTATCTACGTTTTATCACTTACTTATGGGTGATATCTTCAGGAGACTTTGCTTGTTTAAATTCTCGTACTACGTCCTAACTAACTTGTGTGATTTGACTCAATCAATATCCTCAACTCGTGTCCAACTCAGGGTCGGGACGAGGGATGAGATGAGATGAAGCCCTTATATTTATAGAGGTCTGTGAACGACAATGTTGCTGGCCGACCACTCCTGACGCACCGTCACAGGGACGGATGAATGAAATGAAACGAAATAGATGAGATGAGTATGAATAAATGGTGGAATGAAATTTGTACCAGTGGAAAATGGGAGAAACCCCGATAAAAACCTGCCCAAACTCGGTTTCGTCTACCACGAAACCCACATGGAGTGACCGAGACTCGATCTCGGGACCCTAACGGTGAGAGGCGAGCGTCAAACTGCTTGCGTCACGGAGCCGCCTGTGATTTGACTATAACTATTAATTAACTGCTTGTAACTATTAGTTACAGCCAAATCACACAAGTTAACATTTGTTTAGTATTACTCGACCGCGTTTACTTTTTGGCCGGTGAGGGGAAGCAGTGGCGCTAGTGGTGAAGATGGGGAAAGTGTCTCCTTCCACCATTGGTACAAGCGAATGACAGGGCAAGTGGTATGAACAGTGACAAAATATAGTGGTAGACCTATTGAAATAGATCAAGTTAATGAAAAATCTTCGGAATTTGTATGCCTACGAGTTTCTGGATAATGTGACGAAGAAATTAAATCAACACAGATTTCCAACTACTGTTTGAGGTACTTAAATGTGTTTATACTGTGAATATAGGGTCTAACGTTTACACTTGACATTGTTACTAACAACTGACCACACGCTAATGACGGATAATAAACACTGTCACTACAACTTCAGACAAGGGTCTATTACCTCCAACCCCTACTCACCCTTACATTCTTATAGTTTACAGTTTTTCCGCGTTGAAAGTTACCGTTGTCAAGTAATATAGTAATGGTCTCTAGAAATTCTTTAATGAAGAATATATTTCGTGTTGTTAGTTCCCTCAATAGACACATTATAAAGATTCTTGAAAAAAAATGGCAGAGTAGGCCTACAATAACTTTCATTACTTACCGTTACCTAATAGGTATAGATATAAATAGTTCTAAGAATTTTGAAATACTACCTCAAAAATAGACACTGAAATACTTGAGGAAACTGGTAGGTAAGAAGTACTATTCCTGAAACTTGAGTGGAGAAATGGGGTAGCACCATTATCCTACCATATTAAACATTCCAGTTGATGCTATTGATAAGGATGATGATGGCCGGATGATTTTCGGGGACCGTTGGGTCCTAAGCTTTCTGATATTTGTCATATAGGTGAGGAAAAACCGCGAAAAAAAACCTCACCCAGGAGCCTACACGGCCCGCTGCGTGACAAGGCAGCACGTTACCTCGAGACCAAAGAAAAAAGTTGATAAAGATTTATGGATCAAAATTTGAAGATCCTAAATGGAGAATAAGATATAATTTTGAGTTGGAACATCATATAACTCCCCCAATATTATAGCTGAGATAAAGGCAGGGAGATTGGAATTGTTGGACATGCTGTCAAAATTAACTATCAATTTAAAACCCGAAAGTAGACGTAATGTAGGAAGACAAAAGTTAAGATTATTAGACAATGTGGAGTTGGATTTGTGAATTCTGGAGGTCAGAAGGTGGAAAATGAAATGTTAGGATAGTAAAGGTGTGGTTGGCTGTTACTAAGGCAACTAGGTGTATTCGCGTGGACATAATTATAAAATCATAAATTACAAACATTAATAAGAAGGTACTCAAAATTACAAAACATAAAATTATATATATTTAAAAAAAATAATGAAAGTTTAAACTTGGGACGGTATAGCCACCCCATATCCACACTTAATGGTTAAGTTTCTCATCACTACAAAACAAACTGCATGGGGCGGCCATATTTATTAGTTACAATGTTTTACGTCCAAACACCTGTTACTTACCGTGGCTTAATACCGACATTATTATTTTAAAATCTTTAAACTGACTAAAACCTTTTGATGGAACTATGGCCCTGGAGTCGACTCAGCCTCTAACGGAAATGAGTACCAGACGCTTGTTCTGGGGGTCAAGGCGGCCGTCACGCAGGGCTGACAATCTGGCTGACATCAAGTGCCGATTGTCTAGAAAAAGTGGGAGCCTTAACCTCCCACTACCCGAAGGGCCTCCCGAGGCCTGTAGTGGGATTACTTCACTTTACTTTATTATTCTTTTAAACAAATTCTAGAGATTTTCAACAACCTATGTAATCAGCTGCAAGGAATCCCATGTCACAAAAAAACTGCAATTTACAAAAACATTTAGTTACCATGTTCTGGGACCGAGTGCCTCAAATATTGTTTTCTACCCTACGACGTTTTTCCTAACATATAAGACAAATGTCAGGAAGCCTAGGGCCCAACGGTCCCCGAAAATATCTGGCCATCATCATCCTTATCATTATCATTACCATCATCATCATTTCATCATCATGGAAAGCAACGGGAAGCTACTACACCTATAATTTGCGCGCCGCGAACACGAACGGAGCGCGCGCCGCGCGCGCGCGGCGCGTGTTATGTTCGTCGAAATTATTAATTTCAACGAACCTCCTGCGATCCATAGGAAACCCACAAACCTTCAGTAGACATTTTGCAGAGCAGGTGTAACCAACGATGTCTATTCCCTTTCCGTTCTCCCGCTTGTCCTGCATTCTTTCCCAAAAAATAGGGACATTTTTTTTAAATGCCGCGGGACGCGGGACAAATTGTTAAAAATCGGGACTGTCCCGCCAAAATCGGGACGTCTGGTCACGCTTATTACTTATTACATCTTATAACTTTATTTATACTTTTTCAAATATTATAGCATTAAAGGAATTAAAAAAATATATGATTTGTATATCCATCCATAGTAATTCTGCCCGCAGGCAGGTCCTTCACTGAAATCATAGCATTTTCATGCTATGCTTGCAGCTTTACTAGGGAATTGTGTAGGTGTGGTAGCTTCCCGTTGCTTTCCACACCGGTGAAGGATGATGAGATGATGATGATATGATAATGATAAGGATGATGATGATGGCCATATGATTTCGGGGACCGTTTGGGCCTTAAAGTTTTCCTGACATTTGTCTTACAGGTGAGGAAAAACCCCGATAAAAACCTCAACCAGAAAAACTGCCCCGACCGGGGATTGAACCCGGGCCCCGCTGCGTGACAAGGCAGCACGCTACCTCGAGACTACAGCGGTGGACATGATTTGTATATATATGTTTAAAATTATTAAGAATCTATCTCACCATAACATGGCCTTAATTTTTAATAAAAATGTACATGATTATTAGGCCTATACTAGAGGTTGTACTTTATTGCACAAAGATACTAGTTTCTCAAAAAAAAAAGGTATAAAAGGGATTCGTTATGCATTAATCAACCATTAAAATAACTACTTACCTATTGAATATCAACATTTCACGAATGTTAAACATTTTTCTAATTGTATTAAAAATATTTTTTCTCATTGCTTTCTTAGTTAATTTTGTTAATTTTTTATTATTAATATTATCCTGTTTAAATATTGTATTTATATGTGTACATATATTGTGTATCTATAGTAGTTTGTATTACTTAAACTTATGCCTGAATTTGTTTTCTTGTTTTTATTGTTAATTGTTTTATGGCCATTATTTTTTGTATATTGCCCCTTAACATGAGCAGTCTTGCTCTTTGGAGTCTTTGAAGAGATAAATAAATAATTAGCAATAAATGTGTTTATATATTGTATTGTTTTGTGATACTTCATACATAATATTATGAAATGAACGTCTTAAATAAATAATGTTTTCTAAATAATTCTAATTTATTTATACAATTACAGTACACACAAAAAAAAACACATATCATTGAAAAAAAAACAGGCATCTCCTTTCAATAATTTTTTAAAATGATCCTTATGTTGTGGATCCCACAATAATTGCTTGCTTCCATAAATGCCAACAAGTTTTAACACGTTTTCCTCTGACCACTCCATACTCAAATAATAGGTGCGCACCGAAAGCAACGAACCTCTGAGGTACCCGTCCAAATCTAAGCAGCGAACCATCAAAGTGTTTGTGGAAAAAACCGACAATGAGTGGATCATGGTGAGAGACGCGCGCGCGGCGCGCGCGCCGTTCGCGCGCACCTTAAAACCCCGTCCAAATCTGACGAACATGGTGCGGCGCGCGCGCCGTTCGTGTTTGCGGCGCGCAGGTGTGTTGAGACAGCTACCTGCTTCGTTTGCCTGGAGTTAGGGGTAGGATTTGTCATTGTCTTCAGGATATGGAAGGTATTCGGACCAACGAATCTATGTCCCTATAGCGCCGAAATCGTTCTTGGAAATGTACACGTCTATACTCACACCATTTCACCGCACTCCTCTCGCACTATGTCAAACAGCAGCGACGGCAACTTATCGAGTAGGAATGTTGCCAAAGCTCCCCCAGTGCCATGGCCCTTGAAAATTTAATAATTCAAGGTTGGAGTTGAGTTGACAACACTGGAGTGCAAGTGCAAGAGAGAGAGAGAGAAGGAGAGAGAGGAGAGAGAGAGAGAGAGAGAGAGAGAGAGAGATATGGGAGTGCAGGGAGGGAATTAATTTACCGAGGCAGAAAAGAAAATAGGCTTCAGCTCGCTTATCTTGCGGGGACACAGATCCGTTGGACAAACAATACTAATGTAATCGACCCCGTAAAGTAGCCCCTGTGCGAAAGAGAGCATGAGTACCTGTTGCTTATCCCTTCTAAAATTCTGTCTCAAGTTGTTCCTTTTAGACTATAGTAAAGCTTGAAAGCATAGCATTAAAATGCTGCCCTCGGGCAGATTATTATAAAATAAAACCCATTTTCAATTAGGTATGCGCAGTACCTGCAATGTACTTTACCTTTAATTTTATTTTGTATTTCATATATCTCCAACTTCAGTAAGCTCGAAACATTATGTCTGTCCGAAAACACATCGAGATGTCGAATTCCGGTTTTTGTCCAAAACGATAGATTTATCTTTAAATATATCATATGTAGGCCTACAGTATATTATGCTAATGGCTGAACAAGACAAGTGAATAGCTCAGTGATATCAGTGTCAAAACTTTACATTATGCACAATGTGCCCTTCCTTTATTATTATTATTATTATTATTATTATTATTATTATTATTATTATTATTAATAATAATAATAATATGTAGCCTATTCAATACCAAATAAAAAAAATTGAAGACCCATGTTTCTGAAATAACTGATTTAGCTCTTCCGTGGGCAGATTGATCCTTACTCATACTTTTAGCGAAGTCCGAAGGAATGGAGCTATTGAGATTGTTCTCATAAAAATAATGTTGAGAACATTTAAAACCATGTTTCTATTTTACTAGACACTGAAATTACCGCAACAATATAAAGTGAAGTCTCATAGACAGGGATGGACAGGGCTGTGGAATGGGGACGAATGGGGAATAAAAGAGGAGGATGAAAACTTTTTTAAAGAAAACCAGAGGGAGAGCGCCCAGCTGGTAGGCCAAGAATGAGGTGGGAGAATAACATTCACCATGATTTGAGGGAAGTAAATTATACAGGGATGATAGAAAAACTGTATATCAGGATAGAGATGTATTGAGAGCTTATGTCCGCGCAGCCATGGACCTCGATTGTGCCAGTGAGTTTATATATATATATATATATATATATATATATATATATATATATATAATTCTACCTGCGCAATTTGTGTTTTTTTTCGTAACCTAACTCGGCATATAGCATTCATTAAGAAGAGTAAGGTCCACCGAAATCGGACCATTGGGAGTAGGTGTTAAACTGAAATCAAAAATCGATCTAGCGACAGTAATTTTTAATTTTTTTTTGCAATGAAACTCGGTATATGCCAATAAAATAAAACGCGAAATGTATTCTGGACAAATTAATTAAATCTGACCGTTAGGAACTGGAGTTTGTCTTAACTTACTTAATACAGGCTTTCCACTTTACAGTAGTTCGCCCTTGATTCCTGCTTTCCAGAGATTCCTATCTTCCCATTGTCCTTCTTCCACACCCCTCTTCATCATGGCATTATATATTCCTCATACCATGTTCTTCTACTTCTCTCCCTCTTCCTTCTGCCTGGTATCATCCAATCTAACATTGTTTAGGCCACTGGTCTTCCGACATCCGTTGTACATGTCCATACCACTGTAAAGCTCTCTTTGTTATCCTTTCGATAACAGTTTCTTGTGCATCCATTTCTTGTCTGATATATATATATATATATATATATATATATATATATATATATATATAAATGGATTGCGCACAAATGTGCAAAGGTGATAACACAGCTAAAAATCACTAACACTAACTTTGTCTTGCGTAATCACAAATTGTTTTTGTTCTTTGTGTACATGTTTCGATGTGATATCTTTCGCATTTCTGTTCACACACTTCGCATATGCATGACATCTTCGGGTCATGGAATGTTTTATCTCTACACATTAGGTGGTGGAATCCATGCACGCTTAATCTTGTGATGACGTGTCGTATCTGGAAATTTGCTTCTGTCCAGTTCCTATCTATCATCGCTCCGGTGCTGAAGAATTCCGGCCATACTTCCTCTCTTTTTCTGCGTAGTCTTTGTAGCGCATGCTTATAGGGTTCTGTGGTTGGTAGTAGGTATGATGTTTTCAAGTCCTCGATAAGGAAAGTCTCCCTTGCCAGTAGGTACACTAGACGGCTTCTTGTCGTTTTTGATACTCCTATTGCCCTTTTTATGTATGTAGCTTTCACTTTTTCCAGTGTGTTCAGATTAGCTTCTGTAAGATGTGGCCATATGATTTCCATCCCGTAAGTTATTATTGGGAGGATCTTTGCATTGAATAGTTTCATCGCTGATTCCAGGCTTAGAGCTTGTATATTGCGTATATCATTTATTGCCATTATTGCTTGCGTTGATCTTTCTGCTAAGTGTTTTGTGAAGCTTCTTCCACTGGGTTGTAAAGTAATGCCTAGATATTTAAACTCCTTTACTATTTTGATGTTATCTTTGTCCAGTTTTATTTCTGTTGTGGCAGGTATCTTTCCTCCGTTTCTGAACACCATCATTTCTGTTTTTTCTTTGTTTATATAGAAGCTGTGGGTTTTACACCATTCTTCCATAGTTATTATGGCGTTCTGAAGTTTACTTACATCCGTTGATCCGATTACGATGTCGTCTGCGTATGCATATACGAAAATTTCTTCTCCTAGTTCTTCTATTTTCCTTACCAGTTCTTTGGCTGCCATTATGAATAGCAGTGGACTCAATGGATCTCCTTGCAGTACCCCATTTGTCTGCAGTATTCTTGTCTGATATATGTATTTCGAATATGTTGTAACCTGGATATTCTCATACTTCTCCGTTTGTCTGAAAGGCTAAATTTAAAAATCACTCTAACGGCCGCAATATTTGTTTCTTCCCAACGAAATGGGATACACGCGTTTTAAGTAACAAAGTAAGGATATGTATTTAAAATACCTTTTCGGTATTCTTGGCCGTGTCTTGCAGTATTGTCTTCTCGACGTTTCATTCATCTACTGTGGGTAGATATTGAGGAGATACGGCTTGTTTAAAATCTCGTAGTAAACTATTATTCGACAAATTTAACTTTCAATGTGGAAAATCTCTGAACTAAAAGAATGTGGTAAGGGTGAGTAGGGGTTGGAGATAGTAGACCCTTGTCTCAGGTTGTAGTGACAGTGTTTATTATCCGTCAGTAGTGTATAGTCAGTTGTTAGTGACAATGTCAAGTGTAAAAGTTAGACTTTATATTCACAGTATATACACATTTAAGTTTGCCAGACAGTAGTTGGAAATCTCTGCTGATTTAATTTCTATGTACGTCACATTATCAAGAAACCCGTCGGCATACGAACTTCGAAGAACTTTCATTAACTTAGTCTATTTCAATTAAGTCTACCACTATATTTTACCACTGTTTATACCACTTGCTCTGTCATTCGCTTGTACCAAAGGTGGAAGGAGACACTTTCCCCATCTTCAACACTAGCGCCATTGCTTCCCCTCACCGGCTAAAAAGTTAACGCGGTCGAATTATATCTGTAAATTGGATTGCAAAATTTTGAATGCTGTATCAGAATGCATTATAATTTTTTCCCTCTTTTTTGACGACCAACTACCTGATAATGCCAGAACAATTTAAATGGTATTGCCTTTGAAAGTTAAAAAAAACGAAATTTTCCAAATGTATGTACTGTATAGTCCGTTATAGCACGGGACGAAGGGGAGCACGGGGAATTGCTAGCGATACAATGGCACACAGGGCACCCGACAATGGCATACTACCTGTGAATAAAGGAACACTCGTGACGTATGAAATACCTACTGTTTTCATTCACTTCGTCTGTGGACAATACTATTGTATATCTGGCTTAACTTGGCAAAGAGAGAGATGGAGATATAAGGCTAGATCGTTGACCGCTTTCGCCCCTTCAAAAAGAAAGAACCCACCCTGTTGTCAGTTTTAGTCTTCCCCCTTTCCCTATCTAGTGAAGAAACACCGACAACACTGGTTGGTGCGAGTAAGAGAGGTGAGCACAGCTGTCTCTTTCTACAAATTTCTCGCAAAGTTAAGCCAAACGAATTATAATATGAGATTTTTATTAAAATATGTTTCTCTATAGCTTAATTTATCTCATATTGTTAGTTTTTACATTTTCTATTCATCGTAAAGCAGACTAAATGAATCTTCATTAAAAATTGACGGAACAAAACACTGTTTACAACACTATAATTTCAGCAATTACTTTAATTACTAGAACATTTATAACACAGATACTCAAGTTCTAGGTGCATAAGGTAAGCATATTTGTAAATTCTGTGAAAGTTTGAAATCACAGTTTTTTTTAAAAGCCATTCTTTCTGGGGCGTTGTTACCACCCCACCTCTCCAGTTGAGTAACATTCTATCACCTCCCTACTGAAGGGTTAAATCTCATGTTTAAATAAAGGTACGTACACATATGCGCGCCGCGAACACGAACGGCGCGCGCGCCGCGCGCGCACACGGCGCGTGTTATGTTCGTCGAAATGATTAATTTCAACGAACCTCCTGCGATCCATAGGAAACCCACAAACCTTCAGTAGACATTTTGCAGAGCAGGTGTAACCAACCATGTCTCTACAATCACTTCAAACATGTTTTTAATCAGTTATTGAAATTTTATTTTAAAAAATTGAAGAATATGAAGGAATATTAAATGTTTACTAAAATATGAACATTTCGCCAAAATATTATGAAATATGAAAAAATATGTTGGTCTTATTTGATTATAAAATGTAAAGATACTCTATGGAGCAACAAAAATTTTATAGAACGCAAAAATAATATCAACATAAGTATAATTTACAAATGTAATACATTACAAAATTATGTATAGTACCAGTATTATTTTATTCTTTGGCATATTTCTCATTTGAGTGATTTTTTTAAGTAGATTGCTGTCGTTGTTTAAAAGGTCATGAATTTTTTCACAAGAATTTGTTAAATTATACTTCACATAAA
This sequence comes from Diploptera punctata, assembly GCA_030220185.1. NCBI lineage: Eukaryota > Metazoa > Arthropoda > Insecta > Blattodea > Blaberidae > Diploptera > Diploptera punctata. The sequence continues at coordinate 6,109,409 of JASPKZ010009355.1, read as the reverse complement.
ATAACTTTCGAAGTCTCAACACTCAATTGCGATTTTTTTTGTCCGCACTTTATTTACCAAACAATGGTGGTCGAATCAACAATGTTAACTTTGATAAGCAGTTCTCAACAATGATTTGTTATTATTAAAGTTTAACATTACAAAATTAACAAAAATAATATAAAACTCATATCCTGGTGAAATAGCTACATGGGCGGCGAAAACCGTATATTCCCTTTCCGTTCTCCCGCTTGTCTTGCATTCTTTCCCAAAAAATAGGGACTTTTTTTTAAAATGCCGCGGGACGCGGGACAAATTGTTAAAAATCGGGACTGTCCCGCCAAAATCGGGACGTCTGGTCACGCTTATTACTTATTACATCTTATAACTTTATTTATACTTTTTCAAATATTATAGCATTAAAGGAATTTAAAAATATATGATTTGTATATATATGTTTAAAATTATTAAGAATCTATCTCACCATAACATGGCCTTAATTTTTAATAAAGATGTACATGATTATTATACTAGAGGTACTTTATTGCACAAAGATACTAGTTTCTCAAAAAAAAAGGTATATAAAGGGATTCGTTATGCATTAATCAACCATTACAATAACTTACCTATTGAATATCAACATTTCACGAATGTTAAACATTTTTATAATTGTATTAAAAAAAATTTCTCATTGCTTTCTTAGTTAATTTTGTTAATTTTATTATTATTAATATTATCCTGTTTAAATATTGTATTTATATGTGTATATATATATATTGTGCATCTATAGTAGTTTGTATTACTTAAACTTATGCCTGAATTTGTTTTCTTGTTTTTATTGTTAATTGTTTTATGGCCATTATTTTTTGTATATTGCCCCTTAACATGAGCAATCTTGCTCTTTGGAGTCTTTGAAGAAATAAATAAATAATTAGTAATAAATGTGTTTATATATTGTATTGTTTTGTGATACTTCATACATAATATTATGAAATGAACGTCTTAAATAAATAATGTTTTCTAAATAATTTTAATTTATTCATACAATTACAGCACACACGAAAAAAAAAAACACATAACATTGAAAAAAAACAGGCATCTCCTTTCAATGATTTTTAAAAATGATCCTTATGTTGAGGATCCCACAATAATTGCTTGCTTCTATAAATATCAATAAGTTTTAACATGTTTTCCTCTTACCACTCCATACTCAAATAATAGGTGCGCACCGAAAACAACGAACCTCTCAGGTACCCGTCCAAATATAAACAGCGAACCATCAAAGTGTTCGTGGAAAAAACCGACAATGAGTGGATCGTGGTGAGAGACGCGCGCGCGGCGCGCGCGCCGTTCGCGCGCACCTTAAAACCCCGTCCAAATCTGACGAACATGGTGCGGCGCGCGCGCCGTTCGTGTTTGCGGCGCGCAGGTGTGTACGTACCTTAATATGGGAAAACGGGAGAAAAACCCGAGAAAAACCTGCCTAAGCTTCGTTTTGTCCACCACGAAACCCATGTGGAGTGACAGAGACTCGATCTCGGGACTCCAGCGGTGAGAGGCGAGCGTCAGAAAGAGAGAGAGAGAGAGAGAGGCAGCTAATACAAATTTGCACTTCTCAATAGACAAAAAATACTTGTGTAACATAATTAGGTGATTTTTTTATTAAACAAATACTTAATATTATCATAGGCACGGCTATTCTTTACAACATGTGACGCGACTTTTTTAATTCCTTCATAAACTCCTGTCAAATTTTATTCTTAGAGTTCAATTTTTCAAATTATTTCCCACCGTTTACAATGATTTTTACATTTTTTCTAACGATTATTTCAATATATTTTTCTATGATATTTTACTGCATACGTAGCATGAAGCCATATTGATTTTAACGAATATTCTAAAAAAAAAAAAAAGTCGTGTTCCAGTGCAGCTAACTCAGAGTATATACTAGTTAACTGTACATATCCATCCATCCATAGTAATTCTGCCCGAGGGCAGGTCTTTCACTGCAATCATAACATTTTCATGCTATGCTTTGCATTTTACTAGGGAATTATAGGTGTGGTAGCTTCCCGTTGCTTTCCACACCGGTCAATATGATTTTCGGGGAATATTGGTCCCTAAGCTCCCTGACATTTGTCTTACAGTTGAGGAAAAACCCCGAAAAAAACTCACCCAGGAGCCTGTCCCGACCGGGAATCAAACCCGGATCCGCTGCGAGATCGAGGCAGCACGCTACCTCGAGACCACAGCGGTGGACTGAGTGTACACATATACTTCAGAATTTCAGAACTTACTATTTATTTTTGCGCGTTGCATTGTATCACAGGTTAGAGTGCTTAAATTGCGTTAGGTTAGCTTTTAGATTGGTCTTTCACAGGTTAGAGTACTTAAATTGCGTTAGGTTATATCAGTGAGAAATTAAAATTATCTCGAGGTGTAGAAAATTCCTATTATCGGATATCGACCTTTGGAAGTTAGACTGTAAATTAAAAATATGAGCATGAAGTAGGTTAAGTTAAATTAATAAAAACAGTGTTGAGTTATTTACAGAGGAACAAAAATTAACCTTCTCTTGTTACAAAGAATACAAAGGTACTGAAGAGTTTAATCCACTCCGCAAAAATTAAAAACATTAGTTAATTTTAAATTATCTTGAAAGTTAACATTTTACCTGAAGAACAAAAACTGCTAGAAGAATTATAATCGCTCTAGAAGACATTTTATATCACTAAATGCTACAAAATTATACCAACTTATATACACTAGAAAATAAATACAACTTTCAAGCTGAACAAACATATAGACATGTAATGTCTATAATTATATATGTACGTACGTATCACTATCCAATAATAACAAAATTAATCACTCTAGAGGACAACCGAAGGTTTAATAAAGACCAAAAATGTTCAGAGGAAAAAAATAATACAATTATATGCATTCTTAGTACTGTCACATTCAATTTATACCATTAAGAGACAATTAAAGGAAGTAAATTTTAGTAAACAAATAAAAAACACTAGGCCTACATGTATATCCCAAATAGGAATGAGATGCACAAAGAAATTAAACAATTTTGTAAATGCATGCTATTATGCATTATAGCATCGTTTCTCAACCTGTGGTTCGCGAACGCCAGGGCTTTCGCAAAATATTTCAAGGGGTTCGCAAAAACTTTTCTGTAATGACAAGTTTCTAGGTTAGGCCTATTATTGTTTCCTTCATTTCTGCGGCATAATAATAATAATAATAATAATAATAATAATAATAATAATAATAATAATAATAATAATAATAATAATGTGATAAATTCCCCCGATGTTACAATATGAAACAAGGGTCATTATAGGAAAAAATTAATTTCAAAATAATAATAATAATAATAATAATAATAATAATAATAATAATAATAATCAATCGACACTCATCTCCTGCCGTCCCCAAAAATTCATCGGACTTAGCCGGGAGGACTGACAAGCAGCTCTACTGACCGTACTGCCCGACTGCCGCTGGTGTGAATCCAGCCTGGAGCCGTGCTCCACAGTAAAGTTGTTAGTACGCCAGGATGATCCCAGTAATGGTCCACGAGTCAATCTTGACTTAACCGGGCGGACAGACAGCATTTCATATCCGCCATCTTGCCGCTATCATGAGCCCAACGACAGAACTCTGATGGGGAGATCCGAAGCTTCTAGTAGGGTCTAGTATTGATTTTAATTTCCTGTGATCAAGACATTTAGGCTATGAACTCTCCAACACCTCCTGGATTATTTCGGGCGAGTTGCACATACACCCCTACTTTACGTTCAGGTCACCACCTACAAACCCCTGAGCCTGCTGTTATTCGGCGTTTTGGACGAGCTAATACTACGCCGGGACGCTCACCCACTGGTGACGCGACAATTGGTCCACGAGTCCATCGGACTTAGCCGGGAAGACTACTAACAAAGGAGCTATCAATATTTGCATTCGAAACTTACCTTGAAATTTCTCCAAGAAAAGCGTTGTGATGTAGGCTGCACCGAGTCCTCTTATTTCAGAGAAATAAGGACTTTTATTAAGGGTGAATAATTAATTAAGTTATAATTATTATCAGAAGTAGGGCATATTTACATTCAAATTCCAGGAATTCATTGAGAGCGTAATCAAATTGATACGACTTACCATAACATAAATTCATATGCAATCGGTAAAACTCTAGTACCAAGTGATTAACGCTCGGTCATAGACCTGGACCTTTGATATTGTGGTGAACCACACTAGCAAACAGGATACAATGAAATGGGAAGCCCTTATACAATAGAGAAAAAGTTTACAATTTCCTTTGTAGAAGGGAAATTACAAGACTGCGCTATTATTAACTCATAACAATAACTAAATCCAAAACTGCATACAAAAGAGTGGACAGCAACTAACAAGCTACCGGGGCACATAAGGACGAAATCCTATTTTACGACGACAAAAATAGGATTTTAATTTTTTCTGTAACTAGTAAATAATACCTTGATCATGATCTACAATAATTAGTCCTTTGTATTCGATGTTTTTTTTTTCTGTTTTTGCAACACAAAAGAATGTGTAAGCGCTTAAAGTTCTCGAAACTGTGACGTATGGAGAAGCCGCTGAATTGCGCTTTATTCGTTGACGGAGTAACTACATTTGTTCGGTTTTCTTGAACATATCATCTACTTTTGACATGGAACTAGAAGCCTCAGGTTTGTACTTAGGTTTACAATAATTTATAAGTTAATAGTTTCAGTGAGTACATTTTTATAACATTTTATTTAACTCTCTCTTTTGTAGAAGAGAGAAAATAAATGCTGACTTTAACGAGGGTTATCTAAAAAGTTTCGAAGAGTTATACCAAGATTTTTTGTTCTTTTAAACTACAACTTATTGTGATTGTTAGCAAGTAAACAGTACGTTCCCATTTTCTCCCCTTTGTTTATAAAACCGTTATATTTGCAGGTAGGCGCCCAATACCTAATTGTAGGAAATTAAGATTAAAAGAAGAGAACTATTCATGGTGTTAAGAAATAAACAGTTTTACAAACTCTCTACAGTTAAGTGTGTTGAACAATTATAAGTGAATATATTGGACGAATTTAGTGTTAATGGACTGTCTGAAGAATATAGTAAAACAATAAAACATTTATTAAAAATGTTCGTTGTGGCAATGTTTGCGAAATGGCGAGCTTTCCATCACATGTACGAGCGATATAACGATAAACACATGAAGTGGCTGAAGGAAACTTGAAACTTCCCAACTTGCATTCACCATGGTCTATGGCGTCAGCATCAAAAAGGACGGATAGGAAAAAAAGGTAGACCAAGGAAACTGTTTGAACAAAGTTCCGAACGTACTAAACAAAGATATGTTTCTCCAATTGTATCAAATATCTGCCCCTGAATTATGTTTGGCTGCAAAATCAAGCCTAGTAAAAACGGGTAAGAGGACCTTAGCCCAAGTTGTGAAATTGGCTCAAGAAAGCTATAAAAATGAAAATGGTCCACGATTCCGGAACTTTTGAACCCTATAGCCCTGAAGAGGCTTTAGCTTTTATAGTTGACCTAGGACTACATAACTGTGCGACTTGGAGCAAAAAAAAAAAAAAAAAAGGAAAGCCAATATTTACCCCTCTTATCACATTGTAGCTGAAACAAAAAATAAATGTTACCCATCAAACATTATAGTAACAGAAAATGAGGCTGTAGTGCCACTTCGGAATCTCCTCGATCATACTGTCATACGTCTGGTACTAGTGCAGGATGAAGTTATCAAATAAAATGTTACAGATGACTGTGATGTTATTGAAGTTTTTTTATAAATGGGGCCTAGATGGCAGTGGCGGCCATAGTATTTATAAACAGAACATAAAAACAATTCCGAATATGCAAATGCTAGTAATATTTTATGTACAATTGTGCCACTAGAGATGTATGTAAATATAGAAAATAAGAAGGAAATCTTTTCGGAAAAGCATACTCCGTCATCTACCAGGCATTGCCGACCAATTAGATTCAGATTAAGGAAAGAAAGTTCGCAGATTGTGAAAATTGAGTACGATGAAGTTTATACTGAAATAATTTGGAGCACACAATAATAATCTTAGGTTCAAGAGAAATAAAATTTAAGCATATCCCCATATGTACTATGTTGGACGGTAAGACTGTAAACATTTTAACAGACACCTTATGTTCGCAGGCTTGCAATGTATGTAAAGCTACGCCTAAAGATTTAAGTAATATTGAAAACTTGCTCAAATAGCTTGTGACAAATATAATATAAATATGGTATCTCCATTCTTCACCTGTACTTGTGAAGCTTTTAATATATTTGTTGCATATAGCTTACAAACTCAATCCAGAGAAGTGGCAAGCTAGGGGTTATGATGCTAAAGAAAAGGTAAAGGAAAGAAAAAAAAACATATTGCAAAAGCATTTTACGAACAAATGGGCCTTGTTGTCGATCAGCCTAAGCAAGGTGAAAGTAACAGTAATGATGGCAACGGAGCCCGGAGTTTTTACAAAAATCCATTATTAGTGTCCGAAATAACCGGAATAGATGCGAGGTAATTGAAATATTTTCCAACATCCTTTCAGTCATTTCATCTGAATATGACGTCAAAACAGATGTGTTTAAAAATTAAATCCTTATAATGAAGTGATGTTAAGTAGGTTGAGTTGAGTGAGACTGACTGTAGTCGTGATGGTGAAAATTAATTAGATGAAGATGATTATGATGATAAAGAGAACCACGAAGTCGATGACGATTAATAATACTACTCATCTTGTATAATGGTGATCATGTACTGGATTATAAAGAATTATATAGATTTTTTTCAATAAAAATTTAGTTTTATTTTACTTTCATGCCATTTTTGATAAGTGAATAGGTAGGCTATTCCAATAAGCAACTACTGGAACTGAAACGAGCTGTCTGCCGGTCATTATTATTTCCGAATAGAAATTCCATTATCCCTGTATGCTCAGATCAAGAATATTTAGGTTAAGTGATTCCATGAGTAAAACCAACTCTGATGGCTGGGGACACGACATGCTGACCACATGCAACCCCTAAACTGACTAAAAGATCGTCTACCACTGTGATTAACACATGTAGGCTAGATGTGTTGCCAGTAGCCGGCTGGTAAGTAGGTCAAAAGGACTTCTGGGCCTATCGCGCCATGGAGTTTTTTTTTTAATTCCAAGAGCTGACTATGCATGGATGAGTCATCGGTAATGATATGATCGATACAACAACTTTTAATACCTTTATGCTACATTTCTGAGTTAAAATAATTAAAAAACAATTGCATTATATTTTTGTCGTCGTAAAATAGGGATTCGTCCTTATGTGCGGGGCTTCCCTAGGTAAGCTATGGAAAAAAGCCCCCACAAGCTAATTTAACTAGAATATGCGCGCACTCCACAGGTGTCTTCTTTGGCGGAAGTATACAAATGCCGACAAACAAAATCCGCCCTAGTAAAAATTACTCGTAGTTGGACAACCCTACAAATTTGATGTTTGGACGCAAATAATTTAAAGGAGGGGATATGACCCCAAACGCTTAAGTTTAACACCCCCGACAACGCCCTCAAAACATGGTTTGCGAATCAAAATTGTTGTAACATGTGAACTTTTTCTGAGACGCTAAGACTTTTGGTGGAAGGGACGGATGCCGGATCACATAGAGAAAATAAATATTCATTGTTAGCAAAAATGAAAGTTACTAGCGCGTGTGCCAGTCGAGGAGGCACATCGCATTGTTTAAGTCAAAGTTACTAGCGCGTGTGCCAGTCGAGGAGGCACATCGCTTTGTTTAAGTCAAAACTACTAGCGTGTGCGCAAGCCGCAAGCGCGTTTCCTCTAAGTTTCGGCGCTATTAGTCAGAGCGCACTTTTTTAGTGTTATTTTTAAATATTATTAGTTTCGACCCTCAGTTTATAGGGCTTTACAGTCAAGTAGCTATAAATAAGTGATAGCGCATTTATTTGACCCAAACGTTGGAGTTAGAATAATTATTTAAACACGTGCAGTGAATAATAAATATACGTTTCCGGCCACCAACAGCCTTCAGCGTCAAGTTAAATTGTCGAATACGACAAGTGTAAAATATAGTGATAATAAAGTGGGACGTCAATTTCAAGACATCACACCGAGTCTACTGTTTTTCCCCAGGTGAATATCCTTCTTCACGGATACCCGAGATATATCCTAGTTCTACCGAAAACCTGAACCCAACTAGCCCGGAGCAAACAAATTGTCCATGTACCCTATCCTGGACACATAATTAAACCATCCTGGAGTAAAATCCTCTTACAAGGCCTACCAAGGCCTTGCCAAAAAATCTGCCTCTTTTTAATTGAAAGGCACACAAATTGAAGCAAGAACGCATCACTGTACGGACAAATGGACGTCCTTGCTTCAATAAGAGCTGAGTGGAGTAAGGTAGGACGCGGCGCGGATGGCAGTTAGTGAGGGTTATCCAATCTACCAATTGTGGAGTTGTATTACTTTCCTATAGTTTAAATTAGAGATATGGCGCGGGATTTCAGTGCCTTGCATTTAATAGCGGTAGATATTCATTTCTTTTTGTATGGCTTTGGTACACCACAGCGCCTCTTTGGAAAACATTTCAAGGTAGCTTTCTACGTTTGGGCATGTAATGGTTAATAGTTCTCTTGTAAGTATTAAAATACCTCGTAGATCCACCGACCTTCCCCCTGTCCGCCAGTCGGGGACGTGTCCTGCTGCCGCGCCGCTTGTGGGACCAGGGAATGGTATGCCATCAGAATTATCCCTACATTGTGAACTTCCTAGTGCACCAGACTCTGCAACCCCTAGCGACCTCACATATGGTCAACGAGTCCCTAAACTTAGCCGTAAGACATACAGTGCTCCCAAACTCAAGCTCTATTGTGAATGTGGGCTCAGCAACAAGCTGATAGACCAAGAAACTTCTTATCCTCTTGCGCCTTGGAGAGGAAGTGAAATGGAAGGGTCGCCAATAATTTTATTCTCGAAAAGGAAATCGTTTATGACAGGCCTGGGCGTCTAGATACAAAAATGTGGGCGCGCCTCTATTTGTGTAAAGTTTTGGATCCCTTATTTGCATACAATTCAAGACTAAAAATGTATAAAACACTAGCTCTTCCAACTTTTTTGTATGGTAGCGAAATATGGACATTGAAACTGAAATATATACAGGGGCTTATATCTGCTGAAATGAGTTATCTTCGAATGACTGTTGGATACACACTACTAGATAATTAAAAGAAATGAAGGCATCTTAGAAGAATTACACATGGAAAATTTAAAACAAAATTTTTTATAATAAGTCAAGATGTCAATATTTCTAAAATTCATTGTAATTACAATTGAGGTTACGTATTAAATGTTTTTTTTTAATATTGATATAAGTACCTCAATTAAAATTGAGGAATACTGGCATTAAAAGGTACTTATATTAATATTTTAAAAACAATTAAGTCAAGATGGATGCAACATATTCATCGAATGGAGGATCACAGAATACCAAAGCACAAGTTAAGTTATCAACCTGCAGGAAGAAGAAGACCAGGACGTCCATTCAAAAGAATTTTGGATGGTGTTTCTATTGAGGCCGAAACAAGTCAACAAATGGCCTAAATTCGTGAAAGGACTATCGCGATAATAACGAAGTATCTTGTACATCCTCTAGAACTGATATGTGATAGGAATTCTGAATCAGTCTTTAGTGTAAAAATATAGAAATAGTTATGTAATTGCTTTATTTTTTACATTATATATGTACAGGAAAGTGTAAACTTTTATTTATAAAATTATTAGAAATTTACAACTTTCATGTTAAATGGCTTCCATACAATATATAACAGGATCGTGTCTAATTAGAACAAGATTATTAAGATGATGGCTTGAGAAATTTAAAGGTTCTGCAGACATTTCATAGCAGCTTCATAAGCATCTTCAACATTTTGACTTGCTCCAAACAACGAGGAAGCTCCACAAGAGGAGATTCCTCCCTTTGCCAAAAGAACCTGAGGTGCAAGAGTTTCCATGTCGTTAGAAACTCCTGAATTTATATCACTTTGCTGTTGGCTTGCGTTCTGGGCAGCAGCTATATAGCATTCAATATCTAATTTCATTGCGCACTCTATAAATTTCTGGGCAGTTTCCTCACTAAGTTGAAGGAACTGGCTGTTAAGTCCACTCAGATGAGATGAAGTGTCTGCAACTGGACTCACGTAGGGATCTGCACACCCTTCGAACTCACTTTCTGTAACATCAAACACATACCAAAATGATATATTAATTAAAACCAGTTCTGTCCTACATTGGCAAAACTCCGTCTTACAAGAGAACTTTCAATCATTGCATGACGAAATCCACCTTGGCGTTTCTCGTTTAATTAATTATATTACTACTGTTATTATTATTATATTATTATTATTATTATTATTATTATTATTATTATTATTATGTTTATCCTATAAAATATTGTATGCACATGAAACTTATAATGCGATTTTAATGAATTTTAATTCACTACAATTAGTAGGCCTATATTGCAGATATACATAGTTTTACTCTAAATGTTTTTTTTACAATGTCATCAGGTTATTTATTATGACATTTCTGGCTTCCTCCTCTGGCAATGGCGGAATTGTAGCTCATTTCTTAGGTTGGGGCATCTGGAAGGCGGAGTTATGTTACCCTGATGATGAGATGGCTAATGATGATATGATGGTAATGAACCGTCAGGAGAATCATTAACCTAAACTGAACCTAAATTCCAGACCATGAGCAACCACACGATTATTTACTTTAAGGAAAAAAAAAATGCCTATTGTCTGACCGGGAATCGAACCCGGGAACTCATGAAATGTAATCAGAAGCTATGCATTTGTATATTTGTGCTAGTTGAGTGGAAGAGAAGACCTTATGGCTTTAATTCTCCCAGAATAAATACAAATTATTATTATTATTATTATTATTATTATTATTATTATTATTATTATTATTATATTATTATTATTATTATTAAACTCTTGTTGTAGGATCAAAAACTGAGAATACATTTGTTATCATTTTCAGTTTATTACTTTAGTTATTGTTATTATTATTATTATTATTATTATTATTATTATTACATAATATTATAGAAGTAATAGAAGAACGAAGATTGAAATTGTATGGACATCTGAAGAGGATGGAGGATATAATCCCAAGAATGATGCTGGATTTGAATGCTGAAGGCAGGAGGAGTAGGTGAAACCCAGGGAACAGTGGATGGATGAAATGAGAAGAAACATGATCAGCAGACCTTAAAGAAGAAGATGCTGAGGATAGAAATCTGTGACCGAACAAAATACATTTGAGCTGAAGGATAACTAATGTAATGTAGAGAAAATTGTTAATGAATAATAATAATAATAATAATAATAATAATAATAATAATAATAATAATAATAATATATTATTATTATTATTATTATTATTATTATTATTATTATTATTATTATTAAAGTGGTCTCCAAAAGTGTTGAGTAAATTGAAAATAGAACACATTGTGTCATCTATCTGTCTAGCGCGGAACCCGAAGCACTAAAAGTGAAGTGGGTGGCATTAGAAAACTCAACGTCTGAAGATAACTCTAATACTCACCAGATGCATCAGAAATGGAAGATATATTGGAGGTGAAGTCAGAAAAACATTTAGAAACATCAAGTCCTCTCTGTTCAGCTTGTTCTACTAGTTCAACCATCGTTTTGTTTGCAATAGCAGTTGCGTTGTCAATTGCAGATTTCATATCACTGATATTTTCTTCAATTATCTCTCTTATAATAGAAGAAGCATTCTGTGCTTCCTCAAAGGATCTGTTAATAGTTTGTTGAACTTTTTCTTTCAGATTGTTCAAATCCTGGGCAGCTGATGCTATACCCTTTTCAAATGAATCTTTTATGAGTGCTGAATTGTTACTGGCTGTTTGGGAGATCGTTGATGACACATTGCTGGAAATAGCTAATGCTGCACTTACGATGTTACTACCAATAGATCCAAACAATCCACGTTCTTCTTTGGCATGAGCGAACTAGAAATGAAATACATAATTTTTAGAATTAGTTTATTTAAAAAAAAACATAAAATAGCATTAAAGAAAAATAATGTTTTAGCTTTTTAAAGAACTACTAGATACATTACTCCATGGCACGACAGGCCTATAAGGCCCTCGACTACTGTCTCACATCAAAATGTATTAATCACAGAAGTTGTCGATCATCCAGCCAGTAAAGAAGTGACATGTAGTCAGCATTTCGGGAGCCTAAATCGTTATAACTGGGTTTCTCTATCTGTAGCCGCTACTTATTGTAGCTACCCAATTTACTCACGAAGCTGGGTGGACACCGGTCCCATACTGGCCGAAATTCCATGAGATAATTATTTTTCAAGTGGGGACTCGAACTAGCTTAAATCTTGTTGCTCTGCATCAACATATCATGCCTTAAACCGCTCGGCTACGGCGAGGGACCTAAATACTTAACTAACTTACTGGCACAATCGAACCCATAAGTTCATGGTCGCGCGGACATACATGCGATAAGAAAAGAGGCCAGCCTTGCATTAATACAATATGCGTCATATTTTCGTTCTCAAAACAACAAACTAATTGAAGTTCCAGCACTTTATAATTGCACAAGGACCTTTTTTACAATGACAAATTCACATGGGCTATTACATGCCAGGTAGGCTTATCACTCTGCGAATCTTTCAACGGATCACAAATTACTAATTATATCCATAGTTATGGATAGTTTATCGAATAACATTTATTATTATCATTAATAAACAAAAATTGCGCACAAGTTGTGCATAATTAACTAGTTCACTTTGGTTTTACAGTTGTTATGAATCTGTGCAGGACCTAATTTATGATTTGGGTCGTTTTTTACATGCTATGACGTGTAACGATCACAAGACTAACTAACTCACTGGCACTATCGAACCCGTAGGTTCATGGCCGCGCGGACATAAGCTGTCCATATATCCCTATCCTGAGCCAATGTTTTCCAATCATCCCCTGTATAATCTACTTCCCTCAAATCATAGTTAATGTTATTCTCCCACCTCATTCTTGGTCTACCAACTGGGCGTTTTCCATCTGGTTTTCCTACAAGAATTTTCCATGCACGTCTTTCATTCCCCATTCGTGCCATATGTCCTGCCCATCGCAGTCTACGAGACTTAACTGTTCTCATTATATCTGGCTTCCTATAAATACCATGTAATTCACTGTTATGCAGTCTTCTCCATTCACCTGTCTGTTCATCTATCTTTGGTCCAAAAATTTTCCTAAGCACAAAACGATCACAAGACAGCGAACAAAATTTGCATATTATACTTTTTTTTTTCTCCTGTACCCTTCATTTGTGTTATGGACATTATTTGATAATATTTTCAGGTTAGTTTAGTTACTATAGGTTAAATTAGGTAGGCACTCCGCGATCTTCATTTTTTGATAGCACATTTTTCGTAAATTGGCTATTCTGTTTTAACAATTGAAACCGACATGTTCTACTGATCATATAGCGTATTTCATGTTGGTTTGACCTCAACTCCTCCTTTAATTGTAAAAGTAGTTTATGACATTTATGTTGGAAAAGAGAATTAGACATATATATTCCTCAGATAACATTGGCATGCACATTTTTACTTTTCCCTGGGGGGGTTTCTATTCTGATATGTGAATATGCCCATGTTACGGCCCGTCTTCTGTCAAGTGGTAGCATTATATATTTTGTAGCCGAGTACACAAAAACGAGACGGGCTTAACATTAAATCAAGGTCAGGATTTACCTAACTTTGCAAAGGATAGCAAAAACTAAGGAATCAAAGGCAGTCACATAAATAAAGTAAATCTAAAACGAAAAAATATATTTAACGAATTAAAAATAAGAAAAAAGTGAAACATATTGAAATTTAGACGTTAGTAATCTACACAATTTATAAAGTGAGCTGATGCAAAGTTATCTCTACTAAGAGCTATCCTTTAATTTTATATAAAGTTATTTGCTGAGTTTAGTAGGCATATCTAAATCTAAGACAAATACTAGTCTATGATTAAGTATAAACAAGTACGTCGGCTTACGTTCGTCCATGATAGGTGACCTCGGAGTCGAGGACGCTCGCTGCAACCAGCCACATGGGGGTCAGAGTCATCTCTCCAACCCCCGACGAGTCTCCTCTCGGGGTTGAAACCCCGAGGTTTTATATATTTTCAAGTGAGTCGTTTTCACCTGACGTGAAAGCGTTAAGAATAACTCTTCGTGCCGATACGTGATTGGTACACATCTACCAGATATGAATTTATATTAAATAAACTGTCTAAAAACCTAATAATTATAATAACCAAATATTTATAGGGGAATAATTAATTTTTAATAAAGCCTACATCACGTACCAATTTTTCGCAATATGAGAAATAATAAAGTATACTTTCTTCCCCCGATCCTATCAAATTTACGTTATTATTAACAATAAGTTGATATTATCCACAACAATCGTAAGTTAACATTTGACCACTGCTCTTAGTTAATCACTTATATTTGAATATTAGCCCGGTTTTTATTTGCTATCTTAAATGAATTATAGTCCAGCTACTGAGTTTCCGGCTCTGACGTTTTCACGACAGTGTTGCCGATATGGATATTCAGAGGGAGGGGCCGCTTTATGCATGCGGTTAGCAGAAATACAGCTGACAACATTTTAACAATTTCAAACCTTACTAGCGCGCTATAGCGGCGTCAAGAGCAGTGATTGGCTGTGGCAGACGTCCACTCCCAATTCAACTATTCCCTTATTGGCAGTAGAGGGCGAGTTTCTCTTTTTTACTCCTCGTACAATCTAAACGTCAGGGTCGGATATCCAGCGGCTGGACTTTACATTAAAAACATATTATTATTCGCCCAAGTTAAGTCTGCACGACTACAGGGGAAGTGTGTGTTAGCACTGGTGTCGCCAGAATATTTGTCTATGGAAGGGAGAATCCCTAAACAAACGTGAAAGATCATTAAACAGTTGTCAAATTTGTAATTTAGTCGACGATTGCTGAAAGTTTTGGATAATTTGAAATCACAGTGTTTGTCATCTCTCTATTACCAGCCTCACAACACAACACAGGGGACGGGAATTAGTAACATGTAATGAGGAAGGAAAATAAGGGACAGATCATTCCCCAGTAGTAACACGGTTGCCGGATTATTCACTTGGTCAACGACTACTATAGGTATCGGATAAGTTGATGTATTTGGCTTGAATACGTTTTTTTTTACCTTTGTATTTAAATTATTTACTATTTTTTATTAAAAATAATTATTTACTGTATATTAATAAAACTATTTTAGCAGAAAGGTGCGTCAGATTTATAATCTGAATATGTAATTAATTATTTACACGTAGCACTGGAGTTATTTATACTGTTTCTTGTTAGTTTCATTTAAATAGCAAATAATCTGCCAACTCTCCCCTCCCGGTCAAATAACAGAACACAGGGGACAGGAAGTGGCAACACAGTAAGAGAAGAAGAAAATCAACAGCATATTCCTAGCATGTATTCCGCATGTAGATTTAACTTGGGCAAGTATAACCTGTAAAATTGGCAACTCTAAAAAAATGGTACGTGATAAAAGAACTGATTTTAGTTTTGAGATCAGTATAATAGAAGTAATAAATGTGACATATTTTGCAGGAGTACATGCATCCCAATGTAATAATTATTCACATACTGCTAAAATAATATTTTCTTGCGTTTTTTATTTAAATACATGCAGACTCACAAATAATATAGAATCCCCCTCAAGAAGTAACAAGGAGAAAAAATAAATTTTAAACATTGCAGTTCCTTCAATGAAACACAATTTGAAACAAATGAAGGTGTATCTAATTAATTTGCCAAACTGAAGTGGAGAGATGACGTAATTAAATATCTTGAAGGATCAAGAGATTAAGTGGAAAATGTCGGCCTCGGTGGTCTGGCGGTTATGCTCCATGCCTGTAGTTCAAAGCACTGTGGCCTTAGTTGAAGGGAAAAGTCAAAGGGCGAAAATTTAATTAAAGTAATTATTTGTTTGCCTACTAGATATCTCATTGAGGCGATGTGCTGGCCACATGTCACTCACTGACATCTGTAAGGAAATTAGCTAACTAAATTACCTTGTCAAGAAACGTCCGCTAGGGGAGCAATCACATACAAAGTGGATAATACGTAGTTTGTTGAGAAGATCAAAATGTGTGTATTCTAATGCCACCCACTGCTTTGGGTTCCGCGCTGGGCGGAGAGATGGCGTTAATATGATATATTTTCAATTTATGCACCACTTTGACAGACCACTTTAAGTATATGATGTATTTTTATATTGCTTAAAGACAAGAGTGTAGGATGAGTGTATGTTTAGAGTACCTTAATTCCCTCAGACTACACAGTACAGGTTCCCACAAAATAACTCCAGCTTTGCGGGAGCGCCTGCTCCATGCAGTGCCAAGACAGTCGTAACACGGTACAGGTTCCCACAAAACAACTCCAGCTTTGCGGGAGCGCCTGCTCCATGCAATGCCAAGACAGTCGTAACACGGTACAGGTTCCCACAAAACAACTCCAGCTTTGCGGGAGCGCCTGCTCCATGCAGTGCCAAGACAGTCGTAACACGGTACAGGTTCCCACAAAACAACTCCAGCTTTGCGGGAGCGCCTGCTCCATGCAGTGCCAAGACAGTCGCAACACGGTACAGGTTCCCACAAAACAACTCCAGCTTTGCGGGAGCGCCTGCTCCATGCAATGCCAAGACAGTCGTAACACGGTACAGGTTCCCACAAAACAACTCCAGCTTTGCGGGAGCGCCTGCTCCATGCAGTGCCAAGACAGTCGTAACACGGTACAGGTTCCCACAAAACAACTCCAGCTTTGCGGGAGCGCCTGCTCCATGCAGTGCCAAGACAGTCGTAACACGGTACAGGTTCCCACAAAACAACTCCAGCTTTGCGGGAGCGCCTGCTCCATGCAGTGCCAAGACAGTCGTAACACGGTACAGGTTCCCACAAAACAACTCCAGCTTTGCGGGAGCGCCTGCTCCATGCAGTGCCAAGACAGTCGTAACACGGTACAGGTTCCCACAAAACAACTCCAGCTTTGCGGGAGCGCCTGCTCCATGCAGTGCCAAGACAGTCGTAACACGGTACAGGTTCCCACAAAACAACTCCAGCTTTGCGGGAGCGCCTGCTCCATGCAGTGCCAAGACAGTCGTAACACGGTACAGGTTCCCACAAAACAACTCCAGCTTTGCGGGAGCGCCTGCTCCATGCAGTGCCAAGACAGTCGCAACACGGTACAGGTTCCCACAAAACAACTCCAGCTTTGCGGGAGCGCCTGCTCCATGCAATGCCAAGACAGTCGTAACACGGTACAGGTTCCCACAAAACAACTCCAGCTTTGCGGGAGCGCCTGCTCCATGCAGTGCCAAGACAGTCGTAACACGGTACAGGTTCCCACAAAACAACTCCAGCTTTGCGGGAGCGCCTGCTCCATGCAGTGCCAAGACAGTCGTAACACGGTACAGGTTCCCACAAAACAACTCC
Organism: Diploptera punctata; assembly: GCA_030220185.1. Lineage (NCBI taxonomy): Eukaryota > Metazoa > Arthropoda > Insecta > Blattodea > Blaberidae > Diploptera > Diploptera punctata. The sequence continues at coordinate 6,091,795 of JASPKZ010009355.1, read as the reverse complement.
AGCTTTGCGGGAGCGCCTGCTCCATGCAGTGCCAAGACAGTCGTAACACGGTACAGGTTCCCACAAAACAACTCCAGCTTTGCGGGAGCGCCTGCTCCATGCAGTGCCAAGACAGTCGTAACACGGTACAGGTTCCCACAAAACAACTCCAGCTTTGCGGGAGCGCCTGCTCCATGCAGTGCCAAGACAGTCGTAACACGGTACAGGTTCCCACAAAACAACTCCAGCTTTGCGGGAGCGCCTGCTCCATGCAGTGCCAAGACAGTCGTAACACGGTACAGGTTCCCACAAAACAACTCCAGCTTTGCGGGAGCGCCTGCTCCATGCAGTGCCAAGACAGTCGTAACACACAACATTTAACACTATCGGGGCAAATAGGCTCAATCCTTGGAAACCGAGGTTCCATTCTCATCAAAGGAGGAACCGAACAATTGTTCCATCACTGAAATATAGGTAATTCCAGTCGCAGGGAAATAACTAACTAACTAACTCATTGGCACTATCGAACCCGTAAGTTCATGGCCGCGCGGAAATAAGCTGTCCATACATCCCTATCCTGCGATAATACTTTCCCTGTATAATCTACTCCCTCAAATCATAGTTAATGTTATTCTCCCACCTCATTCTTGGTCTATAAACTGGGCGTTTTCCCTCTGGTTTTCCTACAAGAAGCTTCCATGCACGTCTTTTATCCCCCATTCGTGCCATATGTCCTGCCCATCGCAGTCTACGAGGCTTAACTGTTCGTATTATATCTGGCTTCCTATAAAGACCATGTAGTTCACTGTTATATACTTTTCTCCATTCTCCTGTCTGATCATCTCTCTTTGGTCCAAACATTTTCCTCCCTTAAAAAGTAGCAGGGCAATTCATTGTATATGTATATCTTCATGTAGCTAGAATTTACTTACAGGCATAAAATAATATAAATTAAAAACAGACTTACCTGAACAGCCAGGAGCACTGCGAAGACGAAAACCAACTTGGAAGCCATTTTCTTTGTTGCTGATGTTGTTGTGTAATCTGTGAACGGATATTTCCGATTTTATACAAAGCGCTGTTTGTCATGCACAGGCTGAATAAATTTGCGTCATTGTTATATCAGTTTATTAAATAACTTATATAAATATTATTGAATAAACCTGACCTTCAAATAAACAGAGAAAATCAACACTTTCTAGTCCCACGGGTTGAATCCATTCTCTTATCAAATTGTTAATAGTTCGACACTTCACGTCAATAAGGAAGGTATTAGAAACACACACACAGTGAGTGTAAAAAATGTTCATTTCTGTAGTCTCGGGGTAGAGTCGTTGCCTCTTAAAGCAGCGGGCTCACATTCGACCCCCGGTCGGGGCAAGTTAACTAGATGATTTATTTTAAGATTTTCCTCACCTATAAGACAAATGTCAGGGACATTTTAAGACCCAAGCGATTCCCGAAAATCTTCTGGCCACCATAATGATAATTGAGGCCATGAGAACCATAGTGATCTAAGTAGCATAAATCAAGTTTTGAGATATTAGTACTTGAAAGTTTATAATAGAATAATAATTCACTGAATTTCCTTATCAAACAACTTTTATTATTTTCAAGTGCAACTTACAAAATACTTCCTATAATGAACATATGGTACATAACGCATGTAATTTATCCATTACAAGCTAAATTAAACGTCACTTGTACCATTATGGTCCTGATATTATTGTTATCAATGGCACTTGTAACAGTATGACTCTAAATAGGTATGTATTTGCAATATGATGTACATTATAGCCTAGTGCTAATGTAACTTTTAAATGCAATTAATAAATGTGATCATGAATACATTTGTTAAATTGTTACACACATTACAAATAAGTATAAATCTGTATCAAGTTCAAGATCAGTGTTTCAGAAATACGTAAGTCTTCAACAGTAAAATAATAAACATAAGAGTTCTGTTTCTATAAACACTGATAGGATTAATCACTTTCATCACTTATTTCCTCTGAATCTGAGTATTCTTCTCATCATCATCATCATCATCACTCCAGGAATAGGCAATTGCCCGTTCCGACTTCATAATGCATCAGCCCAACGTCTTCTAGGTCTTCCTACATCACGCCTTTCTCTTGCTTGATAATTTCTTGCTAACAATGGATATCTCTCCTTACTCATTCCATCCATGTGATCAATCCATTTCTGTCTGTAATTCGTGACTTTATCCAATAAAGGCTGTACTTTCAATTCTTCTCTTATATCCTCATTTCTTATTCTATCAAGTCTTGTACATCCTTTTACTTGTCTTAGGAACCGCATCTCTGCCGTCTGTATTCTATCCTTCTGTCTTTTCACTGGAGCCCAAGTTTCACATCCATACAATATTGTGGGAACCGCCATAACATTATACATTTTTATCTTGGTTTCTTTTCTAATTTTATTTTTGAATGTTCTCTGTATTGTTCCACACACCGTCTGAAATTTATTTATTTTGGAGTCAATATCTCTTTCCACATTGTAGCCAACATCACAGCCCAAATATTTGAAACTAGACACCTGTTCTATACTTTGATTTTCTAAAATAATTTTGGATCTCACTGGATCTCTTCCTCTAAAAGCTATGGTCTTCGTTTTCCTTACAGCAATCTTTAGATCGTATAAGTTACATATTTCATTTAATGCATGCATTGATTTCTGTAAGTCGTCTTCATTTTTCTGTATTATGATCACATCGTCAGCAAATAGAAGATTATTTATGCACACTTTATTATCCATTCTTATTCCTGGATTTACTAAAACTTTCCATTTATTTAATATATATATATATATATATATATATATATATATATATATATATATATATATTAAACAAAGTGGGTGATAAACTACATCCTTGTAATCCAGTATTTGTTTTGATTGCATCTGTTCTTTTGAATCCAGTATCTATTATTATATTTGTGTCTTCAAATAATTTCTTTATTGTTTCAACAAGGCACAGCGGGTATCCTTTCATTCGTAATATTTCCCATAATTTTTGTCTGTTTACTCGATCGAAGGCCTTATCCAAATCTATTTATCCTATGTGAGTTTCGAAGTTATGTTCTCTTCTCTTTTCTATGAGTTGTTTCAGTGTAAAGACATTGTCTATACATGACCTTCTCTTTCTGAATCCACTTTGATTTTCACTTATTATTACTTCTGTTATGTTTCTCAATCTATTATTTATTATTTTCGTATATATCTTGTAGCCAGTATTCATTAAGCTAATCCCTCTGTAATTCTCGCAATTTCTCCGGTATCCTCTTTTGAATATATTCTTCACAATTGCTGTTTTCCAAGTGGTTGGAATCCCATAGGTCTGCCAACATATATTAATTAGATGAAGTATTCGTAGTTTACACAATATTCCACTATATTTGACTAACTCCATATTTATATTAACTAATCCTGTTGCTTTCCTATTCTTAGTGGTTTTCAAAGCTATTTCTAATTCATTTATGTCTATTACATCAATATTTTCCACTTTTATTTCTTCCTCATTGTTCTCTTTTCCTTCAATTTCCTCCTTTTTCAAAGTTTTTCATAATGTTGGATCCATTCTTGTTCTGGGATTATATTCAATCTGGCAGAATCTTTCTCAGTCTGATTTAGATGTTTCACTAATTTATAACCTATTTCTTGTCTTCCATACATATCATGTTCTACTGAGCTTATAAATTTATCCCATGACTCATGATGGGCTTTTCTTATAATGCTTTTAGCAATTCTCCTTTTCATTTTATATTCTTCATAAGATTCTTCTGTTTTCAGTCGTAAGTATGTATGATATGCTTTTTGTTTTTCATTCACTGCATTTCGTATATTCGCATTCCAAGTTCTCAAGCCCTTCCTATTTCTTATTCTATTTTTCTTTCCTAATATCTCATTTGCTGTTTTATGTATTACATTTGATATATTTTCCCATTCAATATTTGTATCTTCTGACGTCGCTATCTCTGATATATATTTATTCATTCTGCTTTCATAATGTTGTCTAATACTTTGATCTTGTAATAAATATACCTTATATACTTCTTCTTGGTTTCTTTTGTTCTTTATGTTATTTTTCCGCCATTTAGCTATTATGTTTATTTTACTTATCACGAGATAGTGATCAGAGTATTCTTCTCCAGGAACAATATTCTCACAGCTCCCATGCCCGTTTCCTCGAACCCCATGTCCTCGTCCTCGTCCACGCCCATCAGGAATGTAACTGGCATCATTAATTAATTAATAATTAAAAATTAAAGAAAAGTTTTAAATTGAATTTTTTTCCCCATAAAACTAGTAAAATGTTCCTATAATATATGTGTAATTATTATAATATCTATAAAGGTTCCGGTTGGCTTCAAATTTCTAGGGAAAGTTTTATTCTTGCTTATTATATTTACTTTAAGGAATTTTTTGTCAATTTCTGGCTCACTGTCTTCTACATCCTCCAGGTAAAGCGTTACATTTTGTTTCGAAACTTCACAATTATTGTTTTGCTGTCCACTTCGAAAAAAAAAAGTAGCAGCATTATCACTGCTCTCTTTGATGGCAGCCATCTTGTCACTTGTATCAGTATGAAGCTGAAGTAAAGCTCATTTCTGTTTTATGTAGTTAACATATTCCTCTCTAGATGGCAGCAGGTGATGGAAAGTGCTTGTATCTCTATGGCGCGAGAGGTAAAAGGACCAAATGGCTACAATTTTATGCATTTATCTCATTGTTGTAAAAAATGTCACTTATATCACTCTCATGGCCTCAATTATCACATTCGCCATGTTTAGTTTGAATGATGTGTTTCATCTTAATGTTGTCTTGTCTCGGAGGAAGCCTGACACTGAGCTAATCACTCATTGGGAGAGTCCTTCCCTGTCCTTGTGTGATCAGAAAAGTTTACGTGATCCACAGTTAAAATTCCTCTAGAATCAGGTGGTGTGTGGCGTGTAAAACGTACCTATAAGACGATAAGTTAAACTAAGATAAATATGAAGAAGTGTTAAAATGACCGTAAGTGGGTAATTTGATTAATTAATTAATTAATGTACTATTATTTAATGAAGTCACAAAGAACTTCCTTCAGGCCACTCTTCCATAGTAACAATTTTCTCTTAAGAAATTACAAACTGGATAAGCACTTTCGATATTTCAGATACTGGTTTCCATTTATTATGCAATCGAACAATTTTTTTTTTTCAAATGCCCCAGGTTTGTCTTTCGACATTCCTGGTTTCTCTCCTGGCATGGTGTACTTGTAACCCACTTCTGAGGTTGGGACGCCTGGAAGGCGGGGTTACGTTGCCCCGATGACTTGATGGGTGATGCTGATGATAATAGTGCGCCAGGAGAGTCCCTAATCCTAAGCTTAACCTAAGATGAATATGAATGATGATGATTGCGATGGCCATATGATTTCGGGGACCGTTTGGGCCTTAAAGTTTTCCTGACATTTGTCTTGCAGATGAGGAAAAACCCCGATAAAAACCTCACCCAGAAAAACTGTCCCGACCGGGGATCAAACCCTAGTCCGCTGCGTGACAAGGCAGCACGCTACCCCGAGACCACAGCGGTGGACACCGAACAATAATTTTATGTTCTTCAATTGTTGGTTTCAGGAGCCATTTAAACTCTTTTTTGTTTTTTTTTTTTCCTCTGGACAACTGTTCTGATTATTTTAGGTTATTTTTCTGTATTTATTTTCTTTTCGGAGTCATTTAACTGTTTTGTGTATTCTGCGCAACTGTGCTGATACTTTTAGGTTATTCTTCTGTTTCTTTATTTTCAGTGCCATGTTTTGAGTATTCGGTACAACTGAGCAATTAAGTATTAAAATGGGCATTGTCCACTTTTGGTGCATTTATAAGTGAACAAGTTTACTGATAGATCAAGAGTATATGTATGTTATAACTGTATTTTGTAATGTTTCCAAGTGTCTATTAAACAAATCAAATATTATATATATATATATATATATATATATATATATATATATTGTAATACAGGGTGTCCACAGTCCTGCTACCAAAATAATGTAATTAAGCTCGTAAACTATTTGAGATGAAGACATGCGGAGTTTTGCAACGTATTCTACATCTCTCAACGTTTTGTTTACATTTGTTGCAGATTGTGATATAAACCACAATGACGACACCACACGAAAAGACCCAATGTGTATGGTGGTATGCTGAGTCTGGTAAATCAACAGTAACTATTCAGCGAAATTTTCGCGGGCAATATGGAAGAGATCCTCCATCCAAATGACCCATAATTGAGACGTTGGCATGGAAAAGGTCGTACCTGCCAAAAACAATTTTTTTCTGGGGAAGCAACAAACAAATTTATGAACACATTTTCACCAACGTTAAAACAGAAACTGCTTTAAATGGAAGGCATACACTCATGTCAATGTTACATATGACATTTTCGAAGTCTGGCACAGATTTGTCCATGAAATACTAGTTACTTAAAATACAATATAGAAATCAGCCCTCAGACAAACTCGGATTTAATGTTATTTATAATAATAATAATAATAATAATAATAATAATAATAATAATAATAATAATAATAATAATAATAATAATAATAATAATAATGTTTTATTTATTCTGGCAGAGTTAAGGCCATAAGGCCTTCTCTTCCACTCAACCAGCACAAATACAAATAAATATTTGACAAATATAGATATACACTATACTAATTTTAAACAGTTAAAGATACATTAAATGTAGCAATTTAAATTTCATGTACAAACAACATTTTATACTATAATCACAAAATAAATAAATATAATAACAATAATAATAATAATAATAATAATAATAATAATAATATAATGATGATGATAATAATAGTATGAATATGATAAATTATACGAGAAACACCAATTAATATATATATCATCATCATCTGCATTCATGGATTAGGTCTGTTGACTCGTTCCGACTTCAGCCCATCTCTTTCTAGGTCTGCCCACATCTCGGGTGCCTTTAGGTTTGTATTTTGTTATTTGTTTTGGATATCTATCTTCATTCATTCTGTCTATGTGTTGCTTCCATTTTTGTCTATATGTATCTATTTTATCAGTTATTGCAAATATTTCAAGTTCCTGTCTTATTTCTGTGTTCTTGATTCTGTCTTCCTTAGTGCACCCTTTAACAGATCTCAAAAATTTCATTTCTGCCGCCGTTATCCTACTTAGATCTTGTTTTTTATGTATCCAGGCTTCTGAACCATAGAGCAGTACCGGTACTGCCAACATTTTATAAAATTTCAATTGGGTCTCTCTTGTTGTTTTGTTATTTAGTGATCGTTTTATCGTACCACATATTCCCTGGAATTTTGCTATTTTATTATTTATATCATTATCATAATTAAATGAAATGTCACATCCTAGATAATTGAGATGGTTCACCTGTTCTATGATTTTGTTTCCTATTACTATTTTCGATCTGATTTGATTTTTCCCTTGGAATGCCATTACCTTAGTTTTTTCTATGGATATTTTGAGATTATATTGTTCACATATATTATGTAGTTTAAAAATATTCCTTTGAAGTTCGTCTTCTGTATTTGCTATTATTACCTGGTCATCAGCGTATAATAATGTTTTCAAGTAGTGTGTTTTATCTAATTTTATTCCTTTATTTGTTTCTTCGTTCCAATTTTCTATTATATCATTGATGTATAGGTTAAATAAAACTGGAGAGATACTGCATCCTTGTTTAACTCCTTGATTAGTATGAATTTTATTTTTACTTACTTCATTTCTAGTTTTTATAACAACATTTGTGTTCCAGTACAAACTCTTTATAGCTGCTATTAAGTGTTTCGGAATTCCTTTTTCTTTTAAAATTGTCCAGAGTTTTCCTCTGTCTACTTTATCAAATGCCTTGACAAAATCAATAAAAGCTATGTGTGTTTCCTTGTTATATTCTCTTCTTTTGTTTATAAATTCTTTTATCGTAAATATATTATCCATACATGAACGCCCTGGTCTGAATCCACTTTGTTCTTCTGTTAACATTACCTCTGCTATTTGTTTTAACCTAAATGTTAAGATTCTTGAGTATATTTTATAGCCTGCAGTTAAAATGCTTATTCCTCTGTAGTTGTTGCAGTCGTTACGTTCTCCTTTCTTAAAAATAGATTGTACTATTGCTGTTGTCCAGGTTTCTGGTATTGTTGCTTGTTTCCAACATAAATTTAAAAAATGTAATAATCTCAGTTTAAAAAAATCCTCCATATTTTATTAATTCCATATTAATTCCGTCTATTCCTGCTGCCTTTCTGTTCTTTGTTGTTTTCAGTACTTCTTCTAATTCTTCCATTGTTATCATATATATTCCCATCTCACACTCATATATGTTATCTTTAGTTGTTTTATTTTCATTATACCACAGTTTTTTATAATGTTCTTCCCATTGTTTCTCCTCAATTGCATTGATCTGTATTGTATCTTTTTCTTGTTTATTTAGATGTTTCATTACTTTATAGGCTATTTTTTGCTGCCCATGTATATCGTATTCTAGTCTGCTTATATATCTATCCCAACTGACTTTGTGTGCTTTTTTAATTTCTCTTTTGGCTATTGCACTTTTATGTTTGTATTCAGCTCTTAATTCTAGTGTTCTATTCTGTAAATATTTGTGATAAGCCTCTTTTTTATCTTTTATTATCCTCTCTAATTCTTCATTCCATATTCTTAAACCCTTCTTGTTATATATTTTATATTTTGTTCCTAATGCCTCATATGCTGCTTTATCAATGCTTTCTTTTATATTATCCCATTCTCGGTTTATTTCTTCGGAAGTAGGTTTTAATATTAATTGTTCATTTAGCCTATTCTGATACATATTTTGTATACTTTTATCTTGTAATAAATGTACATTGAATGTGGTCTCTTTATTTATATATATATTTGTTTTTAGTTTTCTTCCATCTCGCTAATATATTTATTTTTGAGATTACTAAATAGTGATCTGAATAGATGTCACTTCCTCTAAATACTCTCGTATCTGTTAATAATGATGATGCTTTCTTATTGATTAACACATAATCTATCAGTGAACGAAAACCTCGTGCTGACCATGTGTATTTGTGAATATCTTTTTTCTTATAAAATGTATTTGTTATTTTAAAATCATTAAAAATTGCGAATTGTTTTAATTCTTGTCGATTTTTATTTACGACATTTTCTCCATGGATCCCAATTACATTTGCCACTGGTTGATTCCCCACTCTAGCATTAAAGTCTCCTAATAATATTATTATGTCGTTCTTGTTTATCTTATTTATTTCCTTTTGTAGAGTAGTATAAAATGTTTTTGTTTCTTCATCTCTCCCTTCCTGCGGTGCATATATTGCTATAATTGTCATATGTCCTCTATTATGCTTAAATCGCATTGTCATTATTCTTTCGTTAATACAATTATACGTGTCTATTTTGGATCCTCATTTCTTATCCACAAATATCGCCACTCCTGCTTTCGCTCTTTCTTTCTGACTTACTCCACTGTAAAACATCATCATATAATTTATCATTTGTGATCCTTTCAATGTTTTCTTTGTTTCTGAGGCAGCTAATATATTTATACTTTTATTTTTCATTTATTTTGTTAGTTCGAATTCTTTGCTTCCCAAGCCTCTGACATTCCAACTCGCTATTTTAAGCTGGTCATGTATTCCAAAACTCTTTTTATACTTTTTCTTGCTGTGGTCGTCATAAGGTTTATCAATCCGGCTTTTCTTCTGCTGAAGTTTATGAGTAAGTTATTTTTTACTAGTAGAGGTTACCAGCCTCTAGCCAAACCCCTCTTCCTGGAGGGCAGTGAACTGGAATTTCGGAGTGTTCGTTTACTAGAGAAGTTGCCTTCACTACGGCTTTGGGGACTTCTCTTCTCCCCACGTAACCCTGTGGACGGGGCCCTACCCAGGTACTACCCACTGGGCGAATGGGACCTGGAGCTCACAAAAGGGCAAGGGCGCCTACTCCCTGGAGTGGACCATTAATATATATATATATATATATAATTATAACATATATATATATATATCTTACACTGGGTAATGATGAAGTCGAGGTTAGAGCAAATATAAATTTAGATTTCTTTTAAAAGTTGCCAATGTCCGGCAGCCCCTTATTTCTTGTGGTAGGGAATTCCAGTTGCGAGAAGTGAAGATAGTATATGACATGGAGTGATGTGATGTCCTATATTGCGGTATGTTAAGCAAGAGACTATGTTGTGATCTTGTGTTTAAGTTATGGTTTGAGGATAGATACTGGAAACGAGATGATAAATAATTGGGAATCAAGGTATTATACATTATGCACAAAGTTTGCGGTAAAATGAATGATACTTTGCATCAAGGAAGTCCAACACAGATAACAAGTCTCTCTTTTGGCATCAAGGATGACTGGTCTTATTTCAAGGCGTTGCAAGCACTGCAAGCTTGTGAGTGACATTAATGACTGCCCTCTCTTAAAAATCCTGTGTTTTGACCACATTTCATGATCATTAAATGACTGTCTTGTTTTTATTAGAGGAAAATCAGCTCTTGTGAGTCTAATCCAGCCGAGGGTGCTGACTTTGATAGGAGTTGTGTTCAAAAACTTGTCACATTCTGCAGAAAATTCGAAAGGGCTGAGGTAATATTTTGTTGATTTATATCGCGAGTAGTGACTTTATTCTATGGAAACGACATTATACGAGACTTGATAAGTTCTTTATTAACCTCAGTATATTTTGTCTTGTGAACATGTGAATTAGGATTATTTTCGCTCCCGCCTTTTTCTTCTGTGTTAGAGTCTGAATACGTTTGTCTGATAACCCCAATATATATATATATATATATATATATATATATATATATATTAAATCTATTGCATACTTGAACATGATCATTGTCAGCGGGTAAACAATAATTGACAGAAACCTGCCTCCCACTTGCTGCTGGGCCATCATATCTTCCATCACGCCTTCTCTGAATATTCACGATGTTAATTAGGCCCATCAGAAAGGTACCTTGCACATCAGCTGTCTGTTTCCAAAAATCTGTGTGCACTTTTGTTATAGTCTCTTCAGTGAATTCACGACACTTGTAACGACACTTACATATCGCCTGGAAAAGAAAATATATTACCTGGTATAACCTATAAACGAGTTATTTTAAACACACAAGAAACAGTAAAGCAACAATCAGTAATTCAACTTACCATTCTAAATGGGAGGGGCTTTGGAGGCATAATCGATTATTACAACAGATCTGTATCACAACAATGAAAACAAACAAACACTACTCATTAGCAAGGCACGTTCTGATTCTCAAAATGGAGTTATTGCCTTATCTGTGCCAACAGCTGTGTACATACAACTTACACCATCTAGCGATTACATTTGCAACTTCATTTGATTACATATCGACTACTACCTTCTCTGTGCCATTGCCTAGGCCATTTACTACCTTTTCAATGCAAAACTTAAAAATTCAAATTTTTGGCAGTTACGACCTTTCCCATGTCAATGCCTCAATTAGATGGGCCGAGAAATTTCCAGAGACTGGCAGTGTAATGGGCTTGCCACGGAGTGGACGACCAGGAGTGAGCCAAGAAACTATGGACAAAATGCAACTTGTATTTCAACGCAGACCTAAAAAATAAGCGTCACATATTCAGGCCTATAAAGTTCAAAATACGCAAGCGTTGCACCCTTCGCGTGCTGAATTTGCTGATTCCATGCTGAACGCAATTGACGAAGACAGTGAGTACCTGCAGAGGGTGATGTTATCTGAGAAAGCAACTTTCTTTGTGTCTGAACATGTTAACCGCCATTTCGTTCGGACATGGGGGTACTGATGATTTACCAGACTCAGCGTACGGCCATACACATTGGGCCCTTTCGTGAGATGTTGTCATTGTCATGTAAATCACAATCTGCAAAAAATGTAAACAAAACTTTGAGAGATGTAGAATAAGTTGCATGTGTCTATCTCAAATAGTTTACGAGCTATGTTACATTGTGTTGGTAGTAGGACTTTGTGGACACTCTGTATATGATTTAAACCAGTAGAGCCTATATAAAATAAAATGTAGTTTTCACGATAAAAAGGTTGAAAAACACATATGAATCATGGGGTCTCACAGTAAATTTACAAAAAAACAGAATATCTGGCAATAAATAGCAATGAAAGAGAATATTTAATATTGGAAGAAGGAATCCAAATAAAGCAAGTGAAACAAACTAAATATTTGGGAATAATTATGGATAATATTGAAGGTATAGGCAAAGAGAACATAAAACATAAAATTGAATTGAGTAGCAAAATAAAATCATCGTTAAATTCCATATGGTGGGATAAGCATATTTGGAAATACACAAAAAAAAATATTGGTAAAACATTGGTGGAATCTGTTGCAATGTATGGAAGTGAGGTATGGACAATCAATAAGTACTACAAGAATAGACTAATAGCTCTAAAAATTGATTATTTACGCAGAAGTGCCAGAAAGTCAAAATTAGAACATGTCACAAATAAGGAAATTAGAAACATAATGGAAGCAGAAGAAAGCATAATTGAAAGAATTGAGAAGGAATTAAAGTGGTTAGGACAAGTTTTAAGAATGGAAGATGAGCGATAGCCGAAGAAACTATATGAATGGCATCCGAACAGAAAGAAGAAAAGAGGGAGACCAAAGATAACATGGAAGGAAAACATGAAGACAGTAATGCAAGCTAGAGGGCTAAGCATCGAAGATGCCCAAGACCGTACGTAGGCTTTGGAGGTTTGGCACGGGAAAACGGCAGCAGCTGTAAAAACCCGAAGATAGATAGAGAGTAATTTTCACGAACTATGGCATAAATGACATAGTCCATTTTAATACAAATGCTCAACTGTACTGATTACATGGCTGGAGTTGATACTATGTCCCTTAAGAATTTTTATAAGGGAAGAGAGAGGGCACCGTAGGTCTGTAATCATATCTAATATATAAAAATGTTTGTTTGTTTGTTTGTTTGTACTTTATGCGTGGCCATACCGTTGATCCGATTGTGATGTTTTTTTTGCAAAATGTTCAGGAGATTCCCGGGATCAACATAGGCTATAAGAGAATTGAGACACTCAACTCCTACATCCTTAAATAACCCTTTGTGCTGAAAAACGTGAAAAACCCCTTTTTTACCATTAAATGGTGCCTAAACCATAATAAATACACAACATTAATGTATACAGAATTGAATATCTCAAAAAACTCTACAAAAAAGTACGCGACAGCATATGTTTATCTTTTACAGATAACATAATAGCCACGTTTGTCTTTCATTAATGTCAAGGAGATCGGGATAAGTAGATTCCCGGGCAAGCATGTGCTGCCATACCATTCATCCGATTGTCGTGGGGCTTTTGTAAAATGTTCAGGATTTTCCCGGGAAGGTTACTGGTTATGAGAATTTTCACGTCCAAGCCCTTCATCCTTAAAAGATCACCTTCTGTAGTGAAAAAAAAAACATGAAAAAATGTCGCTTTTTGTAAGCTGAAATGGCTTACGCTGCCTAAACCATAAAAAATACACACAATTATTGCACACAGAATTGAATATGTCAAAAACCTCTACAGAAAAGTTCGCGACAGCATATGTTTATCTTTTAAGGATAAAATCTTTTTTGTCTTTCATTGATGCCAAGAAGATCGGGATAAGTAGATTCCCAGGCAAGCATAACAGCGCACGGCGGGTATTCTTCTGTGGATAACTCCCGTTAACGAATTTTGTCTTTTAGCTTATTTATGCCAAGTACATCGGGATGCGTAGATTCCCGGGCAACGCCGGGTATTCAGCACGGGGTATTTAAAAATAATAACGATATAAATGTATATTTATTTTTCCTTTTACTTCTTCAAATAAATGCAAAAACATATAGGGGAGGGTCGTGTATTTTGGGCCACTTAACTTATAATTCGAGTAACGCCTTTAATTCTATTTAGAAAATTATATATTTTTAAAATGATGAATACTACACAATACTGATTGCTTTCATAATAACCACGTCAATAATTTCCAGAAAATTGTTTAAAAATTATGTTTACATAAATGATGGTTTCGTGTAATTTTTGGCCGAGATCGTGTAATTTGGGCTGATGTCTTATAGGTTGTATATGGGACATTCCATACGAAATCGGCAAAAAAATTGTGAAAATTGAACTCACATCTTTAAAAGTTTACCATTTTTTTTACAGTGAAACTTTATGATATACTGAATATCTGAAACCGAATTTCAAGTCTTCGCTTGGTGTAATTAAAGAGTAATAGAGCTGTCAATTTATCGTATTGTTTTAAATAGTCTCTTTTATAAAATACATTTCTCGAAGTATGGCTATTCCCTCAACTTGAAAAGATAGTCACATTATAGATGATTTTATGCTCTATCGCTTGAAAATTAGTATGTTAATATTTACGTTTTTCTGAAGGGCGTAAATGCAATTAACATGCAATTGACCTTCCTCACCAAAAATTTTATAAAATCAACAAGTGCCACATTATTACCTGAACACCAGTTAATTTTTTGTAATTAGTATTAAAGTGGAGTCTTGAAAGGAAACTACCAAAAATAATTATTTTTCTTAAAATCTCCTATGTGTAGACTGCCCGCAATACCTTTCGCGTGAGTGAAGATCGCTCGCTCGTACAAACAATGACGGAGCTACTTGGTAATAGTCCTTTGCGCACATACAAATATTTTTTATTATTATTATTATTATCATCATTACATTATTTTTATTATCATTATTACAATTATTACATCATCATCATCATCATCATGGTGGACAAGTGGTTACTCTGCACGCCTCCGATTCCGAGGTTCGCGGGTTCAAACTCGATAGGAATCAATGGAATTTTAAAGGCGTAACAATTCTGAATGTAGCTTTCTCCAGAAGGAAGGAAATCCGTGAGTCCCGTGTCGTAAATTTATGGTACGTAGGAGAACCTCGTGCTTGAAATAAATTGCTACATAATAAACGTCATTAAATATAACAATCTTTATTGATATCTTCAGTAGGCGGTTAATTTTGTGCTGATTTTGGCTAATGTATAGTTTAATTTAAATTACTAAGCACCTACGAATTCAAGCTCGTAGGCCTATTAAAAATATTTTGTAGAGAGTAGTTTTGTAATGTATTGTAATATTTTGTACTTTTACCCTACACCAATGTCTGATGTTGAATATTGTAAGTAATGTTAAGCTATCGCTAATAATTTATAACAATTTTCATGCTGTTACAAGTAATATTTAAGAGGTATAAATATATTTTATTGGCTTGGTATCACTTACTGATCTTGCATCCCCTACTCATGACATATCTAAGATGATATTAAAATGCACGATAATATTAGCTTTTATTATAAGCTAAATTATTATATAGTATTTAATTTAATGTCTAAACTTCCCATTGTTCTTCTTTTATAGCACAAAATGTATACCTCTACGATTATTCTCTGATTCCAGAAACATTTAAGAAATTGTAAAATTATATATTAACACATAATATTGTTAATAACTAATGTATACTAATATATGCATAATTAAAATTATATTTAACTTCTAACTCACCATTCAATCTTTGTAGATCTGCAAACTTGTTAGTTAAAAACAATAAGATATTATTTTTAATTTGACTGTGACACTTAAAATGACGAGATGCATTAAACAAACACTGTCTAGTATGTAATCTGAACTTGAGAATTGTTGATCTAAAACAGATGTTTAAGGAACACTTGCTGACATTGCATTATTATCGTTTGGTAGAAAGTGGTACGAGTATTAAAACATTCGGTTTTATTTGAAAGTGATATCGTATAACAATACTATTTCGTCAAAGTTTTCAGGGTACAATAAAATACACTGAATAAAAAGTTATTTTAAGACTGAAATGATGAAAGAGTTTTTATTATATAATACTACATTTAAACTGTAATGAAAAATTTGTAACAAAATAAATAATTTGTTTTAAAAAAGGACAGAAGATTACGAGTATTTGAGAATAAAGTTCTTAGGAACATTTTTGGATCAAAAAGAGATGAACAGACAGGTGAATGGAGAAAACTACATAATAGTGAGCTACATGATCTTTGTATAGGAAGCCAGATATAATAAAAAACAGTTAAGTCTCGTAGGCTGCGATGGGCAGGAAATGTGGCACGTAAGGAGGATGAAAGAGGTGCTTGGAAATTTCTGGTAGGAAAACCGGAGGGAAAACGCCCAGTTGGAAGACTAAGAATGAGGTGGGAGACTAACATTATACATGATTTGAAGGAAGTAGATTATACAGGGGATAATTGGAAAACGTTAGCTCGGGATGGGATGTATGGAGAGATTATGTCCGCGCTGCCATGAACCTACAGGTTCCACAGAGCCAGTGAGTGAGTTAGTTATAAATAATTTGTTTAATAATTCGCAGTAAACGTAAGTAACAGAGCTCTTTACTTCTCACTTCAGCTATAAAATTTGATAAATAAATATCTACTGCGTAAGAATTAAAATATCGCCACTTTTATAAATTTACGGTATTGTTCCATTAAGCAGAACATATAATAATCTATTCGATTTAATGGCAGTTGAAAAAGTCACTGATGAAGCTCTTTCAATAAAGTACGCGCGCGACCTTGGTGCGCCGTGGACCCGCGAGTTTTTTTACGAAAATAGAACAAAAAACATTTATATTGTCTGATCTATTCAACTCTCCAAAAGCGTAATTGCTGGAAATTAATCCTTATTACGTGAATAGTATCCTGTATTTTTTCCGTTTTCATTTTTTGATATGTACTGCAGTAAACCGCCATATAACAGATAATTGACACCGAAAATAAAAATATCCTAATTATAAAAATAACACCCTTAAACTACATGATATCACCTATATAAATATGTTTGAAACAAATTTTTGCTGTTTACTGTTTCAGAAATATTAGTTAGTACACGTTTTAGTTTATCATATTTACGATAATTTTTGATCATCATAACCACGAACCTATAAATGATAAAAATTAAATTTCTGTATTAATACGTTTATAAATGTATTCACTATATTTAGGGATACATAAAATTAAAAAAATAAATTGCAAGATTTTTTGCTGTCCGATGTGATATGGATTGCCCCTTATGATAATTGCGAGACCGGTGATCCTTCCGGATATTTACATGTCCTCATATTTATCGAACAATTATGGAAAAGCTTGGAAAACCTCAACCAGGAAATTCAAACCGACCAGAAATCTAATCTGTGTCTACCACTAAACCAGGTTAAAAAAAATAGAAAAATGTTACAAGAAAAATAAATATTACATAATATGTGTAGAATATAATTATTATTTTAAAATATTTTGAATTTAATATAATTTTAACTAATGAAATATAAAATATACAAGAGAGAAATAAATTAGAAAAAGTAATTAATGACAAAGAATAAATTTAACTCTAGACTAGAATTAATTATTTGACAACAGGCAAATGTACAAGCGTGACTTAAAAGTGGCAAGTGCACGGCAACCCCTTGATATCTTGAGGAAGGAAATTCCAAGAGCGGGCAGAGGCTACTGTGAAAGAAGTATAACAAGAGGAAGTTCTATGAAGAGGGATTGTTAGCAGACTGGTATCTTGTTACCTAGAGTCAATATTGTGGTACGGAAATAACTTCTCAAAGTAACAGTAATGCACAGAGAAAATAATCCAGCGAAGATAAAGGTATTCGAAGAGATGGAAATCATGAAAGCAGCTCACAACAACGACAATCTGATGAAAACGAACCCAATACATGTAACCCCCCTACCAGATCTTCAGTGAAACACCAGTTTTGAATCCTGCCGATGATGGGACAAGTCCCGAAAGCGCTACAGTTAAAAAATTAATTAAGTTGAAGAGACGGGCCTTTCAGTTGAATATTCCATAATTTTATATTTGAACTTCACAAATCTGGACGTCAGGTAACAAGGAGTGTAGGAATTCAGAAGCTATAGGGGTGACGTGTTCAGTATGTATGGATCCCAACTGTTACAGCTGGTATTTTCAACCTGAAATCGTTACTTATTTTAGCTACCTAAATGTGTCACGATACTGGCTATGCACCTAATTCATACACTAGTCGAAATATTATTATAAAAATATTCCCTTTAAGGGAACTCAAAACACCACGAACCATGTAACTTTTTTCATTTATATATATATATATATATATATATATATATATATTATAAATGATAAAAACTTCATTCAAATCGGTCAAATAGTTATTGAGTCTATAAAGTACAGGCACACGCACTGATATATATATATATATATATATATATATATGATATGAAAAGAAAAAAGAATGCTTGAGTCGGGATTTGAACTCGAGTCTCTAAAGTCTGTACCTTTAGCGCATTATTTTTTTTCATATCATATTTGCCTTCATTGCCAAATGTCAAAAATATATTTATAATATCTATATATATATATATATATATTATAAATGATAAAAACTTCATTCAAATCGGTCAAATAGTTATTGAGTCTATAAAGTATAGGCACACGCACTGATATATATATATATATATATATATATATATATATATATATATATATGTTATAGTTACATTTTTAACATTCAGCAAAGCAAGCTTAATATGCCATTTATTTTTCTTATCATGCCATATATATATATATATATATATGTGTGTGTGTGTGTGTGGTGTGTGTCCACCGCTAGAAGCACGTCGTAGCGTAGTGATTAAGGCACTGAGCTACAAGCCGGAGGGTCGAGGGTTCAAGTCCCGTTGGGGTCAGGATTTTTACACTGACCCAAACCCTCTGGCGGCACCATGGCCCTGGGGTCGACTCAGCCTCTAACGTAAATGAGTACCAGACGCTTGTTCTGGGGTAAAGGCGGCCGTCACGCAGGGCTGACAACCCGGCTGACATAAAGTGCCGATTGTCTAGAAAAAGTGGGAGCCTTAACCTCCTACTACCCCAAGGGCCTCCTGGCCTGTTGTGGGATTACTTTATGTCCACCGCTGTGGTCTCGAGTAGCGTGCTGCCTTGTCACGCAGCGGGCGGGACATTCCATACGAAATCGGCAAAAAATTGTGAAAATTGAACTCACATCTTTAAAAGTTTACCATTTTTTTTACAGTGAAACTTTATGATATACTGAATATCTGAACCGAATTTCAAGTCTCCGCTTGATGTAATTAAAGAGTAATAGAGCTGTCAAATTATCGTATTGTTTTAAATAGTCTCTTTTATAAAATACATTTATCGAAGTATGGCTATTCCCTCAATTTGAAAATATAGTCACATTATAGATGATTTCATGCTCTATCGCTTGAAAATTAGTATGTTAATATTTACGTTTTTTCTGAAGGGCGTAAATGCAATTAATACGCAATTGATCTTCCTCACCAAAAATTTTATAAAATCAAAAAATACCACATTATTACTTGAACACCAGTTAATTTTTTGTAATTAGTATTAAAGTGGAGTCTTGAAAGGAAACTACCAAAAATAATTATTTTTCCTAAAATCTCCTATGTGTAGACTGCCCGCAATACCTTTCGCGTGAGTGGAGATCGCTCGCTCGTACAAACAATGACGGAGCTACTTGGTAATAATCCTTTGCGCACATACATATATTTTTTATTGTTATTATCATCATTACATTATTTTTATTATCATTATTACAATTATTACATCATCATCATCATCGTGGACAAGTGGTTATTCTGTACGCCTCCGATTCCGAGGTTCGCGGGTTCAAACTCGATAGGAATCAATGACATTTTAAAGGCGTAACAATTCTGAATGTAGCTTTCTCCGGAAGGAAGGAAATCCGTGAGTCCCGTGTCGTAAATTTATGGTACGTAGGAGAACCTCGCGCTTGAAATAAATTGCTACATAATAAACGCCATTAAATATAACAATCTTTATTGATATCTTCAGTAGGCGGTTAATTTTGTGCTGATTTGGCTAGTGTATAGTTTCATTTAAATTACTAAACACCTACGAATTCAAACTGGTAGGCCTATTAAAAATATTTTCTAGAGAGTAGTTTTGTAATGTGTTGTAATATTTTGTACTTGTACCCTACGCCAATGTCTGATGTTGAATATTGTAAGTAATGTTAAACTATCGATAATAATTTATAACAATTTTCATGCTGTTACAAGTAATATTTAAGAGATATAAATATATTTCATTGGCTTGGTATCACTTACTGATCTTGCATCCCCTACTCATCACATATCTAAGATGATATTAAAATGCACGATAATATTAGCTTTTATTATAAGCTAAATTATTGTTATAGTGTTTAATTTAATGTCTAAACTTCCCATTATTCTCCTTTTATAACAGAAAATGTATACCTCAACGATTATTCTCTCATTCCAGAAAAATTTAAGAAATTGTAAAATTATATATTAACACATAATATTGTTAATAACTATTGTATACTAATATATGCATAATTAAAATTATATTTAACTTCTAACTCACCATTCAGTCTTTGTAGATCTGCAAACTTGTGAGTTAAAAACAATAAGATATTATTTTAAATTTGACTGTGACACTTAAAATGACGAGATGCACTAAACATACTGATGTAAATTAACTGTCTGAACTTGAGAATTGTTGATATAAAACATGTTTAAGGAAGACTCGCTGATGCTGCATTATTATTCTTTGGTAGGAAGTGGTACGAGTATTAAAACATTCGGTTTTATTTTGGAAGTGATATCTTATAACAATACTACTTCGTCAAATTTTTCAGGGTACAATAAAATACACTGAATAAAAAGTTATTTTAAGACTGAAATTAGTAATTATAAGATAATATAAATTTATACCAGTTTATTCAATTAATGATGAGAGTTTTTATTATATAATATTACATTTAAACTGTAAGAAGATTACGAGTATTTGAGAATAAAGTTTTTAGGAAAATTTTTGGATCAAAAAGAGATGAACAGACAGGTGAATGGAGAAAACTACATAATAGTGAGCTACATGATCTGTATAGGAAGCCAGATATAATAAAACCAATTAAGTCTCGTAGGCTGCGATGGGCAGGAAATGTGGCACGTATGGAAGATGAAAGAGGTGTTTGGAAATTTCTGGTAGGAAAACCGGAGGGAAAACACCCAGTTGGAAGACTAAGAATGAGGTGGGAGAATAACATGATACATTATTTGAGGGAAGTAGATTATACAGGGGATAATTGGAAAACGTTAGCTCGGAATGGGATGTATGGAGAGCTTCTGTCCGCGCTGCCATGAACCTACAGGTTCCACAGAGCCAGTGAGTGAGTTAGTTATAAATAATTTGTTTAATAATTCGCAGTAAACGTAAGTAACAGAGCTCTTTACTTCTCACTTCAGCTATAAAATTTGATAAATAAATATCTACTGCGTAAGAATTAAAATATCGCCACTTTTATAAATTTACGGTACTGTTCCATTAAGCAGAACATATAATAATCTATTCGATTTAATGGAAGTTGAAAAAGTCACTGATGAAGCTCTTTCAATAAAGTACGCGCGCGACCTTGGTCATGAAATGAATCTGCTGCGCAATGGACCCGCGAGTTTTTTTTTTACGAAAATAGAACAAAAAACATTTATATTGTCTGAACTATTCAACTCTCCAAAAGGGTAATTGCTGGAAATGAACCCTTATTACGTGAATAGTATCCTGTATTTTTTCCGTTTTCATTTTTTGATATGTACTGCAGTAAACCGCCATAAAACAGAAAATTGACACCGAAAATAAAATTATCCTAATTATAAAAATAACACCCTTAAACTACATGATATCACCTATATAAATATGTTTGAAACAAATTGTTGCTGTTTACTGTTTCAGAAATATTAGTTAGTAAACGTTTTAGTTTACCATATTTATGATAATTTTAGATTATCATAACTACGAACCTATAAATGATGTATTCACTATATTTAGGGATACACAAAATTAAAAAAATAAATTGCAAGATTTTTTGCTGTCCGATTTGATATGGATTGTCCCATATGCAAATATAATTATTCGTATTACTTTTTAAGTGATTTATTTTAAAAATATAAGTAAGAGAATACATTATAACACTTTCACTCTTTTAGGGATTTATAAATCTTTAGTACAGTCTGTTTCATATGTGTTTCTGAAAACAAGACAGGAAACATAAAAAAACAGCCAATACGGCTTTTTCCATGGAAAATATATATATATACATATTGGCTGTAATGTATAATTCCCAAATATGTCTTCTTAATAAAGGAGCCGCCATTTGCAAGATAGAAGCATGGCTTCATAGCATTTGGTGGACGGGAATTACAATGTATATAGAGAAAGATTTGCGTTTAGATAGGTACTTGCTCAGGTAGCTCAGTTGGTAGAGCACTTGGTCTAGAGAACCAAGGGTCCCGGGTTCAAGTCCCGGTCTGAGCGTATAATTTTTCTCTTCAAATTATATATATATATATATATATATATATATATATATATTTGTAGGCCTACTAATTAAATTTATCAACTGGCAATATTGTGAAATTTTAGTAAAATGTTTAACAAACTCACTGGCACTATCGAGCCCCTATGTTCATGACTGTGCGAATATAAGTTCTTCATATATCCTTATCCTGTGCCTACGTTTTAAAATCATTACCGATATAATCTACTTCCCTCAAATGATGATTAATGTTATTCTCTCACCTCACTTTTAGCCTATCTATTAGGCACTTTCTTTCTGGTTTTCCTACACGAAGTTTCTACCCCCTCTTTCATTTCCCATTCATGCCCCACATCTCTTGTCTATCGCAATCTACTGTTCTTATTACGACTGGTTTCGCATAAAGATCTTGTAGCTCACTGTTATGTAGTTTTCTCCATTCCTCGGTCTGTTCATCTCTCCTTAGTCCAAAAAGTTCCTATATTGTATGGATGCGAAACATGGATTGTTACTTTAAGAGAGGAGGAAATGTTACGAGTTTTCAGAATAAAGTTCTTAGGAAAATTTTGGACCAAAGAGAGATGAACAGACAGGCAAATGCATAAATCTACTTAACAATTAGCTACATGATCTTTATAGCAAACCAGATATAATAACAACAGTTATGTCATAAAGACTGCGATGGGCAGGACATGTGGCACGAATGAAAGAGGACCATGAGAATTCCTTGTAGGAAAACCATAGGGAAAGCGCCCAATAGGTTGGACAAGAATGAGATGCGAGAATAACATTATCCATGACTTGAGAGAAGTAGATTATACAGGGGATGATTGAAAACATTAGCTCATAATAAGGAGAGCTTCTGTTCGTGCGACCATGAACCTATGGGTTCTATAGTGCCAGTTGAATTAGTTTATTAATATCACAAAATGCAATCCAACATAGCCTACAGCAGTATTTCTAATACTTTGTATGTATTGACTCCTATATGTTACTTTAAAATCTCTAAATTTCGCTGCACCTTTGAAAATTCAATTGAACTACATCGAGTTTTGATATTAGTGCAGGAATTCTCACCATTGGGCACATCATCATGGCTGTTCTTTTAATGGCTACGCTATCTTCAATGGCAGTGATGTATTTGTCAATCGATGAAGTCGAGTTAATAATTTCACTAATAACTGAGTCGATACCGTTAAATGCACATTGCAGATTTTTAAATAAAGTTCCATTACTATCAGAGACAGGCGTTTCTTGAAGGCAACTGTTCAGAATTCGAGTTATGTTTAATGCCAGAAAAAACATCATTTCGCTTTCCTTTATAAGATTTTCAGCAGACTCAAAATTGTTCACTTGTTCAATGGCGCACGTGTTCACATCAACAACTGAAACATTAGAGTAACTTAGTCGAAATATTAATTAAATAGTTGCCCCGAAAAGAAATCTAACCTACAAAAATTCTAAAGTTGAGTTTTCGGTGGATTAGTGATCTATCCGGCTTTCAAGCGAATAATGATCTATATGTAACAACATGGCGGAAGCAATTAATCAAGTCATTAATAGCAATGCAGAAAAACAATTATTGCACATGTGCAAATTCATTCCACCACAGTTCCGTGAATTCTAATCAGAATCCTAGAGAAATTGAGTGAAAATAAGAAAGACACAAAGAATGTAACGAAATAACATTAAATGGAAAATAAATACTGTATAATTAAATTAGAATTTTTTCTAACTGAATCAGTGTTCAATATGTATTTTCTACTTTTTATTATAGCATTTTTAGTTAAATATGTGTTAGATCATTTTTCCACTCTGTAGAGATAAATCACTTTTGCACTCAGTTCTGTATTAAATTATAATGTTGAGTGATTCCGGGTTATGTGGCCATGGTCATAGTTGGTGTTGATACCAGACGTTTCACCCTCAACTGCGGAGGGCATCTTCAGTGGCGAGTGCTTCTAGGAGTGTTTCCTGGTCGGAAGATCTACTTAGAATGAAACGTCTGGTATCAACACCAACTATGGACCACGGCCACATAACCCGGAATCACTCAACATTATGATTACCGGCCGTGAAAGCCTGCATTCAACTATCTGTATTAAATTGTTAATATTTAGTTATCAGCATGTTATTTTGCATTCAAATTGGCTGTATATGATTCCAATAGGATAAAGAGATTAAATTTATATGATATAATAAAGGCAATACCCTCAAAATGAACATTATTATTATTATTATTATTATTATTTTTTTTTTTCGTTTTCCCAACAATTTGTAGTTTGTGGGTTAGATCACTTTTCGAGGCAACTATTCAATTTATATACATGTGGGGGAGGGTGCTCCTTTGCGGTTACTTAATTACGTTCATTTAGTTACGCTTATTATCCTAATGATGTCAACAAGTGACAAGTGGACTGCTCATTGCTTAAAGATATACTTACAAGGGAACTGTCAACCATTGCATGCCGAAACCTATCTAGAAATTTCCCAGAGAAGCTTTGTGATGTACCAAGACAGTGTCCACAAAAAAAAACGCTTTTAACTGCAAGACATTAAAATCCAGCGCCAAATCTCTCATTTAAACTACAGGAAGTAATACAACTCCTGATTTGATGGATTGGATAACCCTCATAAACTGCCAACCGCGCCGATCCTCGCTTCGCTCAACTCCTCTCTACTTAAGCAGGGATGTGCATCTGCATCCCTCAGTGGATTGCCATTGCTGGATTCTGGTTCCGATTTCTGAGCCTTGCAATTAAAAGCGGGAGGTAAGTATTTTTTTGGACACGGCCTTGGTACATCACAACGCTTCTCTGGGAGAAATATGAAGGTAGGTTTGAGTATGAAACGAACAAGGGAACTCATAACCATTGCATACCGAAACCTGTCTTGTAATTTATCCCAGAGCAGCGTTGTGAGGTGCCAAGGCGTGCCCAAAAAATATATATATATATCTACTGTTTTCAGCTGCAATGCACAGAAATCGAAGCCAGAATGCAGCAATGTCACAACCTACTGTACGGAGCAGATGGACTCTTTGCATGAGTAGGAGATGAGTGAAATAATGAGGGACGCGATGCGGACGCATTCAATGAGGGCAATCCAATCTACCAATTCAGGTGTTGCATTACTCCCCTAATAGTTTAAATAAGAGATTTTGCGCTGGTTTGAGTGCCTTGCAGTTAAAAATGTAGATAATTTTTAGACATGTCCTTGGTACATTACAACACTTCTCTGGGAGAAAGTTCAAGGTAGGTTTCAGCATGTTATGTTTGACAGATCCCTTGTAAGTTATTACTTGTATGGGAAAGGCCAATTAAATTGCCCTAGCGTCCATGAACTTCTGGGTTCGATAGTTATATACTTACAAGTATCATTAGCTACTAATTCTGCTGATGAAGTCGCATTGTTGTGACAAAGAATGCCTCCCATTGTGTGAGCGAATAGAGCATTGTCGAGCGAGTCCTGAATCAGCGAAGATGTTCTTTGGACTAAATTATCTATGTTATCTCTGGTATTATTGATAGTTTCTTCAAAAACCTGTTCAATTTTATTCCTCGCTTCTTGAGCCACAGACGAAGCATCATTTGCAATTTGATATAATGTAATGTTGAATTTCATAAGGTTATCCACATTTTCTGTAAGATTTTGAGGATTGAACTCAGGAACAGTAACATTAAAACTTCCGCTAACCTAAAAATAACGACAAAATTATTGATATACAAATAATTTGTAACTTAAACTATAGAATAACGATTCTAAATCTTTTTATTCCCATATCCCTCCTTAATATTTTTTTAACGATGCCACCAGGTTGTTTATTTAAACAGACCCAAACCTTCTGGCGGCACTATGGCCCTGGAGTCGACTCAGCCTCTAACAGAAAAAAAGTTTGAGCCTTAACCTCCTACTATCCCAAGGGCCTACTGAGGCCTGTAGTGGGATCACTTTACTTTACTTTTTACCAGGTTGTCTTTTCGACATTTCTAGTATTCTGTCCTGGCATGACGGAATTGTAACCCACTTCTTAATAATAATAATAATAATAATAATAATAATAATAATAATAATAATAATAATAATAATAATAATAATAATAATCCATCCATAGTAATTCTGCCCGAGGGCTGGTCTTTCACTGCAATCATAGCATTTTCATGCTATGCTTTGAAGCTTTACTAGGAAATTATAGGTGTGGTAGCTTCCCGTTGCTTTACACACCGGTGAAGGATGGTCCTGTCCCGACCGCGAATCGAATCCGGGCCCGCTGCGTGACAAGTCAGCTCGCTACCTCGAGACCACAGCGGTGGATAATAATAATAATAATAATAATAATAATAATAATAATAATAATAATAATAATTTTATTTTACCTGTTAAAGTTAAGGTCTTAAGGCCTTGTCTACCACTTAACCAGGTTAGAAAAAAAAATACAAAAATGCCTCATATCTAAATTACAATAAATAAAATTATTATATGGTACATCTACAATACAATTATTATTTACAATATATTTTGATTTATTCTAGATTTAACGAATGAAATATAAAATATACAATATAGAAAAATGAGAAACATATACTATGAATGATATAAAATAAATTTAGTTCTGGAGAAAAAACAATTGTTTAATAAATAATTGTATAAGCGTTACTTAAAGTGACAAGTGAGCGGCAAATCCTGATATCTTCAGTGAGGGAATTCCTGGAGTGGACAGAGGCTACTGAGAAAGAAGTAGAATAAGAGGAAGTGCTGTGGAGACAGATTGTTATCTTGTGACCTAGTGTAAATATTGTGGTAAGAAGACAACATCTAAAATCTGGAGAGCAGGTAACTAGGAGTATAGGAATTCAAAAGCTTGAAAAGAAATGAAAGAGAGTGCTACGTCTGTCACTAAGACGGAGCCAAGTTAAATTATCGAAGTGTTCGAAAGATGATTATAACGGCGGATGTTGAAAATGAACCAAACGCAAGCATTATGAACATGCTGCAGTTTCAACAAAAAATCATAATTTAGGTCATTATATATAACGTCACATAAACCAAGTATGGCAACACAAGATTCTGCAGCAAGGTTTGTTTTAATGAAACTGGAATATGTATCTTTAAACGTATAAGATAATGTGAGATGGAGGAAGTGTTTTTACAGCTGTGTTTCACTTGTGTTTGCAGGTTAAATTTGCGTCTAGATATAGTTCAAGATCTATTACTGAAGAAGATTAAGGAATAATTTTTATTATAGAAGACTTCTTAATACGGGGAGCCTAGAAGATGGAGTTATGTTACCCCGATGATATGATTATTTTTATTAAATAAATATACATAACAAAACAGCGACTGAAATCAACTCGTTTAATTGTACTTACTTACTCACTGGCACTATCGAACCCGCAGGTTCATGGCCACACGGACATAAGCTCTCCATACATCCCTATCCTGAGCTAATGCTTTCCAATCATTCCCTGTATAGATTATACAATCAAATCATAGTTAATGTTATTCTCCCACCTCATTCTTGGTCTACCAACTGGGCGTTTTCCCTCTGGCTTTCCTACAAGAAGCTTCCATGCAAGTCTTTCATTCCCCATACGCGCAACATGTCCTGCCCATCGCATTCTACGAGACATAACTGTTCTTATTATATCTGGCTTCCTATAAAGACCATGTTGTTCATTGTTATGTAGTCTTCTCCATTCAACTGTCTGTTCATCTCTCTTTGGTCCAAAAATTTTCCTAAGTACTTTATTCTCAAATACTTTTAATCTCCTTTCCTCTCTTAAAGTAAGAGTCCATGATACGCACCCATATAATATAACTGGTAGAATAATAGTTTTATATATTTTCAGTTTAACGTTTTTTGAACGGAGTTGGGACATCAAGAGTCCATGCAATGCATAATAGCATGCATTTCCAGAATTGAGCCTATGTTTAATTTATTTGTGCATCTCATTCCTATTTGTGATCATTGTTCCTAGGTATTTGAATTCAGCCACTTCCTCAAAATTTCCCTCATTTGTCATTAGCTGTCCATTTCCATTATATAATGAATTTCTACGTGTGACCATATATTTAGTTTTATTGATATTTACTTCCAGTCCTAATTTCTTAGTATTACTCAATAGTGTGTGCGTGTTGTTCTTTAGTATCTCCTCGCTATCGGCCAACAATACTACAGCATCAGCATAAACTAACAGCTTATTAATACCATTGAGTTGTAAGCCCAATTGCTCTAAATTTACCTCATTTGGCTCATGTAACCATTTAATTTTTGCTAGCTTTCTTTTCTTTACAATGTCGGCACATTCCTCATCAAACCATTTCTTGTTTTGCCTCTTTTTTAAACAACCAATGCTTTCTGATGCTGACAATTTAATAGTATCTCTTATAGCCTCCCATTCTTTATTTATATCAGTTTCTTCTTCGTTTGCCACATTATCATCGGAAGATCCCAGTACTTCAAATCTATTAGCAATTTTGATTTGGTATTCTTGCCGCATTTCATCATTTTTCAAGTTTTTTAATTCAAATTTTACAGAATCATCTTTAGCGTTTGTTCCTCTCATAAGCGATAGCCGTTGTCTGATTTTCACTCTGACAGATGATGATCCGAATTGCAGTCTGTCCCTCTAACTGATTTAACATCAATGATGCTACTGTGCCAGCGTTTATCCGCTAATACATGATCTATCTGGTTACGAGTTTCTCCATCTGGGGACGTCCAAGTGTATTTATGTATATCCTTATGCTGAAATGTTGTGCTCTTAACAATGAGATTCTTTGATGTGGCAAATGTGACTAATCTAACCCCGTTGTCATTACTATCTTCATGAAGACTGAATTTGCCTATTGTTGGTTTGATATATATCTTCCCGCCCCACTTTTGCATTAAAATCTCCTAAGACATTTTTCATATGATATCGTGAAAGGCTATCAAATACGCATTCTAATTCTTCATAGAACTCATCCTTGATCTTGTCATCTTTATCTTCTGTGGGGGCATGTACATTTACAATTATAAAATCATGTTGTTTACCCTTTAGAATTATGTATGATATCCTATCACTAACAAACTTAATATCTCGGATAGCGGATAGGATCCTCCTTCTGATTAAAAAACCCGTTCCAAACGCAGGTCTTTCTGCACCCCCGTAGTATAATGCAAAGCTTCCTAATTCCTGACTACCTTCTCCTGGCCACCTAACTTCCTGTAAAGCGACTATATCCAAGGGCGATTTATTTAGTTCCCGCGTTAATATCTCTAGTGCTCCGCTATTGTATAAAGTCCTAACATTCCATGTTCCTAGGAACATGTCCCTGTGTTTGAGCCTTTGGCATGGGTTCCCTGAAGTAGTCCCCGCCCGGAGAACCGAATGGGGGACTATTTGACCTCCGGAAAATTTTACCCCAGTTGAATCCATGTCCGCATTTCTTGACGGTTGTATTTTTACGGTGAAAGATCGTCACTCTTTCGACCAAGGTACTTTTTTCGTCTGGCTTATCACCTTCGACCAGTCCGGCATGGGTAACCCTATCGGCAGCAATGCTACCGCCGGCATAGCTCTCAGGATCATTTAAGCACGCAAGCCACTCCACCACGACAAGGTAAAGATACCATGGAGGGCGTTTAATTGTAGCATCACTTTTTAATTACAGCAACTAATATTGTTGGTCATCCACCGCTGTTGTCTAGAGGTAACGTATTGCCTTGTCATGTAGCGGGCCTGGGTTCGATCCCCGGTCGAGACAAGTTTTATGGGTGGTTTTTTCGGGGTTTTTCCTCGCCTGTAAGATAAATGTCAGGAAACTTTAAGGCCCAAACGGTCCCCGAACACCATGTGACCATCATCATCATCCATATCATATTCGCCTGATTGGATTAAGTTTAGTTTAAGGCCTGTCCTGACGCATCATTATCATCAACTCTCATATCATCGGGGCTGTGTAACCCCGCCATCCAGGCGCCCCAACCTCAGAAGTGGGTTACAAGTACGTCATGTCACCAGAAATGTCGAAAAATGATAACCTGGGGCATTGAATAAAACAATGTTCGTGTGAATATGAGTATACCTTCCCATCCCACTTTTGCATTAAAATCTCGTAAGACAATTTTCATATAATATCGAAAAGAGACTATCAAATACGCATTGTAATATTATTCATAGAACTCCTCCTTTATCTTGTCACCCTTATCTTCTGCGGGACCATGTACACTTACGATTACTAAATCATGTAGTTAACCCTTTACAATTATAGATGATATCATATCGCTGATAAACTTAATATGTCGGATAGGGGAGAGGATCCTCCTTCGGATTAACATCCCATTCCGAAATCAGGTCTCACCGTACCTCCATAATATAATGCAAAGCTTACTGATTCTTAACTTCTTCTAGTCATCTAACTTCTTGTAAAGCTACTATATCTAATTCCCGCGCTAATAATAGCCTATATGAAGGGGTATATGGCATAATGGTGTAAGTCAGTTTTTTACAAAAAAAAAATAGTAAAGTACACGGTTGTAAAGAAGAAACTGTATACTGTACTTCGTACACATAAAAATAATGACATCAGTTAGGACAATAAGTAACTTATCTCTATGAGTATCATAAGTAATAAAACATGTAGTGAGTGTACCCAATGAAATGGGTACATTGACTACATGTTTTAGGATTTTATCACCAAGAAGATCATTAGTTTATTAAATCATAAGTAATGCCACGAGTGATTTCCAAATTATCGATAAATTCACGACTCACGAAGTGAAAAGTGAATTTATCTAGAGGATTTGGAAATCAAGAGTGGCATTTGTTAGGACTATTTAACGAATGAAATTAAGCTGTTTTATCAAAAGTCATTATTTAAATATAGTTACCGGTATTTTAAAATATTTATATATTTAATGTAAAAGGCAATGTTTGAAAACAAATAAGAAATGTGAGGTTATGTATATTCTCTGCAACTTGATCGTATTATTTGTCGCCAAATAGGAACGTAATATTTTAAGAATGCACCCTAGTGGAGAAATAATGAAACACATCAAACTGCATATTATATAAACATTATAGGTTATTAATGAATTTTTTTAGTAAACAACTCAGTAAAATCAAGGAATTTGTTCATTAATTCCTATTATCAATGTATTTGTTGGAGAAAAATAATGTTTTGAGCTGTTCAGAATATTAAAAAGGAGGAGCTTTCTTTATCACAAAAGCAGGAGCTGATAAAGATAAATCGTTAAAGAGCGAGGTGAAACACGACTGTCATTGGTTGTAAACAAAATTCATTGAAACGTGATTGGTCATTGACTACCATTTGGGGCATGAGTTACATAGTCAATATTAAGCTAACTTGATTCTTTATACAATGGCTGGTAAAACATCGTTTTCCTCAAAATGAAGAAAAATAAATTACACCAGAAGTCATATGGCCTACCCCTTCTTACCTAGTGCACCACTAGTGTAAGCGAACGTGCGGATGTTTTAGCAAAAACTGTAGAAGATTCTAATTCACATTATGTATATGACCTTTGCCATATTTCTTTCCTGAAGTCGCAAATAAAGTAATATAATAGTAAGATGGAACAACATGTGGCTCATTAACAAGACAACTGTTCTTTCCAAGTATCCATGACGAATAAAATGCAAACACGTTGTTCCAAATTTTATACTAACACAATTCCTCATAGGCACGGTAAATTTGACCAATACCTCCACAGATTTAACATTAGAGAAAATGCAAACTGTAATTGTGGCATTAGCAATCAAAGCGTTGGACATATTATATTTAATTGTTTTTGTTCTGGAAAGAAAGATTCGAATTCTCATGTCTACTAAATAACACCACCAGTTTAAGTGAACCATCCGTTATGACAGAAAAGAACTACAGACTTTTT
The DNA here is from genome assembly GCA_030220185.1 of Diploptera punctata. Lineage (NCBI taxonomy): Eukaryota > Metazoa > Arthropoda > Insecta > Blattodea > Blaberidae > Diploptera > Diploptera punctata. Next base: position 6,059,423 of record JASPKZ010009355.1, on the reverse strand, counting down.
AATGTTTTTTATAAATAAAGTTAAGACTAGAAAAGAAACTATTTTGAAGTTTTACAAAGTATTGGCAGTTCCATCTCTTATCTATGGATGTGAAACCTGGACATTAACAAAGGCAGATAGTAAACAAATAGAGGCTGCTGAAATGAAGATGTTGAGAGCAATAGCAGGATACCAAAGGACCGATAAAAAGAAAAACGAAGATATAAGAACAGAACTTAATATATTTAATCTCTGTGAAAGAATAACATATTACCAAAAATGCTTATCTTCAGCACGTATTACGAATGAATGAACAGTACATACCAAGAAGAATATATAATTATAAACCAAAAGAGAAAAGAATGTTGGGAAGACCATTGGGCCTAATCCTTGTTGTTGTTGATGATGATGATGATAAATAAAGTTCATAAAACCTTTAATTTAACATAAAATTATATAACGACCTATAAAACGGACACTGAAAAATAAAACGACCTATAAAACGGACACTGAAAAATAAAACTTTGAGGATTACACAATTAAAATTTTACAAAATTATGGCAGTGCCTGTATGCAAGTGAGAATTGGACTCTTAACCGTTCAGACAGAAGAAAAATAGAAACTGTAGAAATTAAGTTTTTACGTTCAGTAGCAGGTGTGACAATTTTGGATAGAAAAAAAGAAATGAAGATATTAGAAAATACTTAAATATTTTAATGTAACAAATATAATTGACAACATGAGAAACAACTGATATGAACATGTTAAAAGAATGCCTACAGATAGAGTCCCTCAGCTGTTATTAAAGTACAAACCAAATGAACGTAGAAGTGTTGGTCGCCAATTTACTACATAGGAAGATTTATTAAATCCCACTTGATGTGAAAATAGGTCAAAAGGCGAATTTCATGAAGTAGAAGAAGAGGATTATATAACGACCTACAACTTTGTAACAAATATAACCCTAATGTACCTTAGGTGAAATTGGATTTAAGTCTCGGATATTAAATAATAATAATAATAATAATAATAATAATAATAATAATAATAATAATAATAATAATAATAATAATAATAATAATAATAATAATAATAATATTTACTGTATAATGTCCTAACATTCCATATTCCTAGGAACATGTCCTTGTGTTTGATCCTTTGCCATGGATTCCCTCAAGTAGCATCTTGAATATAGTATTAATAAATGTCGGAGATTTTTTAAAACTTACAGATTATATATTATTTATATTGATTTTTATGTCTCATACCTGGTACACTAACAAAGTCACTAATATACAACACACAAAATAATTATACATGACGACAGAAAACTGAACTTACTACTTCTTGCAAGATCTTACATCTGATCTAAATTACGAGTGCATAAAATTATGCTTGACAATTCTTGGGATAATAATTTCATAACAGGTGTTATTGTGTGACATAGGAATATTCCTGAATGATGTCAGATTGATTTATTGAGTTTTTTTATAGAGACTGGCACAGCGACGTTATTCAGAGTCCGTTCAGGTTCACTAGTGGTAACCAGCTCGCCCTGGTTCCGGGGTTCGCGGGTTCAAACACATCAGGAGCCGATGAATTCGTAGTCCGTAAAAATATTGAAAATGGTAATATTTAGAAGAAACGTATAAGTCATGGGTTCCATTTCGTACATTCACTGAACGCAATAGAACCTCAATGAAAAATGTGTCGGCCCTTTAAGGTGACACTAATGATCTGAGCTGTTAAAAAGTGTCATTAAATAAAATACCATTTATCCACTTACTTGTATATCAGTGACGTAAAACTTCAATCAAAATCAGTTAATATAAGCCATAAATACTACTAGTAATTAGTATAGTGAGCAGAAATATGAATATATTTTACCAGAATACGAAATATGAAAAATGTTAAATTATAATGACAAAATATGGGGGAAAAATGAACTTGATATTTGTTTCTTTGTCACGCTTGAATTGTCATACTGAGCTTTCGAATGAAAATATAATGAATGAATGATTACACTGGACAACGAATTTTAATGTTTTCTCAGTTACGGAATAGAAATGACCAAATTTCGATGTATTTTATCATGCTGAATATGAAAATGACAATGAAATTGTCAGCAGTGGTCCAGTTTTTTTTTGTAATTTTGACAAATATCTTTGAGTAAAATAAAATCCCTCCTTAAATCTGGTAATATTAAGACTGGCTTATCTGAGTTAAGGGCGTGTCCTTTTAGCCTAATTTCTGTATTGGACTTTGGAGACATCTCTCACATCTGATCAACAATAGTCAGCTAGCATAGATGTTTTTTATTTGCCTTGGTATCGTCTTTCAAATGATGAGATAATCTGGTGAAAATTTTCTGCATGTTCAACAGAAACTGCACCACGGTTTTTCAAGAAAAAGTCCAAAGAGAGTGGAGAAAATTACTTTTTAATGACATATTGCACCCCATTTCACGATAAGCTAGTACCATATTGTCCACACATTGTCTGTAGTTTGGGGCCTTGTGGTTCCCCAAGAAATTTAATGTAACTACTCTGAATGATTCCCATGCATTTTTTAACTTTTATTTTCAAATGTTCCGAAAAGTGTTTATCCTTGAAGAGTTCTCTGACCAAGGAACCAATAAAATGAATGAATGAATGAATGAATGAATGAATGAATGTAGCCACTATGTCCCATGAAGGGCTAGGGCCTCCTACAAGAAGGGGGCTCAATTTTAAAGGTTTAAGTGGTTCACGTGAACATTATGTTTATAGAGTGTTTCACTTGTGCACTTCACTGCAGTTTATTAAGAATTTTTGTCCATTTTTAGATTGTTCGCTAGTTGTTTCCACTTGTTCCTGTTGCGGGCTGTGGTTGACCAATATCCTCCCAACATCAGTTTGAACGTGTCTGCCCATCTTCTTCTTGGCCGACCTCGTGTTCGTCTTCCAATGTAGGGGTCCCATATGGTGGTTTCCCGCGCCCATCTGCCTTGTTGTTGCCTTGTTACATGACCGCCACATGTCCACTTTGTTTGGAGGGCTTTTTGAGTAATGTTCTTTGAAGTTGTAATTTTCTGTAGCGCCATTTTGGAAATCTTATCCCGGAGTAAGACACCCACTATCTTCCTCTCCATCTTCCTTTGGCAGATTTGAATGCTCCTCCTTTGCCTCTCTGTTAGGGCCCAGGCTTGGCAGCCATATGTTAAGACCGGGAATACGCATGAGTTGAGGGCTTCTAATCTTATTCTGCGGTTTAGGGACCTGTCTAGAAGTATGACTTTCAGCGTCCAAAAGGCTTTCCACGATTGTGTGATCCTCCTTTGTACTTCTTTCTCTATTCCTTGGTGTAATGAGACAGTCTGTCCAAGATAAATGTAGTCATCCACATATTCTATGTCTTTTGCATGTATCGAGATTGGTGTTGGCTTCCTGTTCGTCATTACTTTTGTTTTGTTGTAGCTTATTTCAAGCCCGACCTGATTGCTCCGGTCGTTCAGTTCTGTTAGCATTTGTTGCAATTCGTTTGGAGACCCGGCGAATAGTGCGACATCATCCGCAAATCGTAGGTTGGTTAGCCTTCTGCCATTTATTATGATGCCATATTTATTGTCCCATTTAAGCTTCTTGAATACTTCCTCTAGTACGCTTGTGAACAATTTTGGTGAAAGTGGGTCGCTTTGTTTAACTCCTCTGCCTAGTCGGAAGATCTCTCCCTCTCGTTCCGTCTTCATTTTTGCTTTGCTCTGGGAATACAAATTGCCTAGAATTTTGATATACTTTGATTCTATTCCTTGTTTCTCTAGAGCTTGCAGTACACTTGAATGCTCGACAGAGTCAAACGCCTTGGTGTAATCGACAAAAGCTATGTACAGTGACAGGTTAAATTCATTGAATTCTCTATGATCTGGTTTACTGCCTGGAGGTGGTCGGCTGTACTGAAACCTGATCTGAAGCCTGCTTGTTCGTAGGGCTGGTTTTTGTCCAGAGATTTTGTGAGCCTTCTTGTTATTACCTTCGAAAATAATTTGTAAAGGTTGGACATGAGGATTATAGGCCTATAGTTGTTTAATTCATCTTTGGGGCCTTTTTTATGCAGCAGTATGATTGTGCTTGTTGTCCATTGTTCAGGTATGCTTTCTTCCTCTAGAATTTTGTTAAATAATATGGTGATTGGGCGTACTAGTATCTCTTCCCCGCATTTCAGGTACTCGTTCCATATTTCGTCCTCTCCTGGGGGTTTTCTGTACTTTAGCTCTTTGATAGCTGTTCTAACCTCGCTTTGGAGTATGGGTGGAATCGTGTTGGTATCATCTTGTGTTTTCTCCGGTAGCCTGCTTGGTGGAATTCTGCTTGCGTATAGATGTTTGTAGTAGTTTGTTGCTTCTGCTATAATATCTGGTCTTGCTGACGTGCGTTCTCCGGAGGTTTTCTTAGTTCCGAGCATCCACTGTTTACCCCTTGTTATGCTTCGTCTCACTTTCCTGGTCGATTTAGTGCTTTCGAGGATTTGCCTCGTCATGGTTGTGCGGTGCTCGCGGATGTCCGATCGCATCGCTCCTTTTGTTAGTTTGTCTGTTTCCCTGCATTTTGCTTGCTCCTCTGAGAAGTGCAAACCCCTTTGTCGAAGTCTCTCTCTCTCGTTTATGAGTGCGATTGTTGTTTCTTGTAGTTTGTGTTTAGATCGATTTGTGTTTTCATTTCTGGTCGCTTTGTTGCTGGCAAGAAGTATGCCTTGTTCTATGGTCTTGTACAATTCCATGGTATCCCATTCTGAATTAATTGGCTTCTTTAGCATTTGTTCGTGTAGTGTGTGTGATGAACGTTTCTTTGTCCAGTGCTTCTATCGGCGGTCTCGCAGGTTTAGACTGGTAGGGATTTCCTCTGGGTATTTTCATCACTGCTCGTACCATCCTGTGGTCGGTGTCGAATTTTAGTTTCTGCACCACGTTTATGTCTTTAATTACTCTCAGGGCGTTACCTAGGATGAAGTCTATTTCGTTTAATGTTCGTCCGTCTGGGTATCGCCATGTCCATCTTTTCTGTGGCTGTTTCTTGAGGTAAGTATTTAATACCTTCAATTCTTGTGCTTGCGCAAATTGTATTAGCCTGGTTCCCCTGTCATTCCTCGTACCGTATCCATGTGCGCCTATTGTTTCTTCTTCTCCAGTGTCTCTCCAGCTAATTTTACTATTAATGTCGCCCACCACAATGATTATTGGTGATCTGTTGTGGTCTCTAGTAGATAATAAAAATCTTCTGACTCATTATCGCTGTTGGCTGATGTTGGGGCGTAGGCTTGTATAATTGTAATGTTATGTCTTTTTTCCTTGATAACCAACGCTGCAATTCTTTCTGACACTCCCACTATGTCGTGTATTAGGTGCTTTGCTTGTTTTCTTATTATAAATCCCACTCCCTTTTGACCCGGTGTTGTTCCCAGGTGGTACCATATGTCTCCATTTGTCCTCTCTATTATGTATTCTCCCGATTTTCTTACTTCGCTCAGACCTAGTATAACAAATTGATTTCCTGGAGTACATGTCCGAGTTCTATCTCTCTTTCATATGTACCAAGTGTTCTAGTGTTTAAGTTATTTCGTGGTTTCTTGGTGCTAGGGGATGTTGTGTGACTGTTTAGGCCTGTGTCCATACTGTTTATGTTGTGGTTTGTGTGTCCTTGGGTCTGTGGGTACGTTCGGGTGTTGTTGATGCCTTTATGGGTGTGTTGTTTGAGGCATCGCATTCCAGTTTACCCACTGGTCATTTATCATGATCTTTTGATACCCGAATTTTACAATATTGCCTTTTTCCCTCTCTTCTTTTGCTTTATTCCGTAGTTGGCTCTGTATTTGTCTTTCCTAGTACGTCATATTTTCGTCAATATAGGTTTCCTCTCCGGCTAGTTTGTGTTTGTTCCTCATTATGCTTATTTTGTCTTCCATGCAGGCGAGCTCGACCCTGACAAGACCCCTGCCCAGGAAATCCTTGCGTAGGTATGTGAATTGGGTGTGTGGGTTTTGAAACTCGACTTTAGCTAATACCTTACTTAATTTTAGTTGTACTTAGTCTCGGAAATTTTGTGAGTAAGTACCTATATGCACTCTCATCGAGTACCCAAATGCACTCACATCAGTAACACTGCCTTAAGGCTGAACTTTGTTGAATTTAAAAATAATCGCCACTCTTCCGGTCTGTATTGAATGTTTATAGCAGACATTAGACCTTGTATATTTTTTCAGAATACAATGTAATTTTTTAATTGATCAAGTGGCTTCTGGCGTGTTCTAAATGCAGAGACCTTTACATTCTCGCCAAGATACTTAAACTAAGTCGTATAGCAGGAGCTGTGCTTTGGCCTTTGAGAGTTCTGAGTCTCGGACAAGATCATATAATTCCTCTTGACCCATTCTGTGTGACTGAGCTGGAATTTCAGGATTGAAGTCAGGATCATGTGATGTGGATGGTCTGGGTATTTCTTTCGAAGTGCTGGATTTCGTTTCATCGTCTGAATCAATATTATAGGAATAAGAAGCTCTTTAGAGTGTGGCACCGATGAATAGCTGAAGGTATGTTGAGATAATTCATGGCTGACCTCTTCTTCTTTGAAATAAACTTCACTGGTGGGACCATGCAGAACAATCACTTACATGATTAGTTTGTTCTCTCCAAATCATGGGGATTTATTCTTTCTTTTCAACCAGACACTACGATTTGCAGAACATGCCATTGTAGGAAATATGTGTAGCAAAATGTTTGTGAAGATTCTCTGATTTGCACCCAAAATAAAGATTGGTACGCTTTCTTAATAAATGGAGTTATATGTCGCTTTTGCGATGTGAAAATTTCCTCAAATATAACAAAAGTTATGTGGACTTTACACACAATTTCGTGCCATTTTAGCATTTATTACACTGCAATCATATCTCTGCGCATATTTTTAAAAATGTACCTGAGAAAATATAGACACATCACACATGTGTTCTACAAGACAAAACTGCGCAATTATATAACTTACACACCAAGGTATGAATGAACCATTGTTCACTCACGAAATTGCACTTCAACTGATTTAACAACCTGTTGGGGTAAACACCGACCCTTTAAGATAAATCTTATCTATATTATACAGCTGTCACTGTCTGCCCTCCTGTAAGGGTGTTTCCTTGACCGTCACACTGACTACAATATTCACAGCATACGCAGTAACATTAGGCATGCTGATAATTTAAAAACGAGACCACTGCCATCATTTTAATTGTCATATTCGTAATTAGGAGTTTCAGCTTAATATAAAACGGTCACTTTTACTTCCGTAACTTTTTGACTATTGTCTAGTGTTATTTATTTATATTATAATTATAAAACTAACTCACTGGCATTATCGAAACCATAGGTTGATGGCCAGAAAGATTATTCAATAGAGTGTGCATGTAGGCCCTTAGTATCTCCTCACCATCGCCTAATAACACTATATCATCAGCATAAACATCACTGAATTGCACAAATTATTCATCCTCTAAAGATTTGATGCCAAACTCTAGTGCACTGAATAGTAGAGGACACAGTGCATCCCATTGCTTTAACCAATTGCGATTTTTTTTTAAAAAATCTGAAAACTGTTTGCCTACACGTACCCTACTACTTGTGTTATTTAGACACATTCGAATAAGTCAAACATTTAAAGAATTTTTAACTTCTGCAGGATACTATATAACTTCTCCCTCTTAATTGAATTTTTGTCTTTGTTGAAGTCTATATAGTTGATGTATACAGTGTCAATATATTCCCATTGGCCAAATAATTAATTGTTTAGTATGTAATATCATTGTAATCTTTGTTTTTAAATGTAACATATGTTTGTCCTAGTGAGTGGAAGAGAAAGCCACATGGTCTTAACTCCACCAGGCTAATTAAATAAATAAAAATAAATAAATATCGTAAAAAAATATTCAAATTTATTTTGTAAAATCTGTCTTGTACCATAATTGTGATTCCTTTAGACCTATTTCTTTTAAATCTTCATTGATGAACACCTATCACGTTGTCATTATAGGGAGCAAGGCTGAGGCTAGTAAAATGTTTAATTACAAATAGTTAATAGCTTTCAAGAATTTAAACCTAAAATTAATACTTGTTTATTAATCATCCATATAATAAATTAATTCAATATATGAATTCAATATAGCAGAATAAGATGATAAGCCACATATTGTTTTTTCAGAGATATAAGGATTGTAATGTTTCAAAAAATTATAAATACTAATACATTGTGTGTCTATATGTTTTAACTCGTCACTGGCGCAGTTACAAATGGTTTTATGGATATTTCAATACATTTATTTGCTATCATTGTAATAAATGACATTCTTAACAGAATGTGGCTTATCATGTTACTGCCTTCAGCCCTTGATATCTATACACACTCAATCTGCAATTCACTGTTACAATAACTAACTAGCTAACTAAATAAATAATTCACTGGCACTATAAAACAAAATTATTCAAGATGGGGGACTGAACATATCCACCCTCTGATTCTTTAATTAATTCCTTTCGATTCTACCTTTCCTATACCTATTTTCAAAAGTCTATTTTATATTCATAATCCTGTATCGAATTGTTATAAAGTTCAGAAAAACAAATAAAACCAACTGAAAATAACTGTAAGTATCGCTAAATGTTTAAACATGCAGATATATTAAAATGTTCTTGAAATATGAAGATATTGTCAAAACATTATGAAATATGAATTCATTTCTGCCTTTAGCTTCGGATTCATACAAAACTATTAACCCGACTCAGTGCAAACGGGGGGCTTAGGCTGTAACTGTTTGCATGTAAGTAATACCTGACAGGCGCATTCTCGTCGCGGGGGTGAACACTAATATATTAGTGACTAAGTTCTGTCGGGAATCCAGTCTCTCGGGGTACATCGAGAGCCCCTGCCCAGGGATACGGGCGAAGACCTTAACGGCAAGAACAAGATGGAACAAGCTTTCAAATGTTGAAATTGGCGGAAGAGGTTTAGGGCGAAATATAAGGACCCATTTCCGGGATAACAAGGAGAAAACCCTCAACAGTCAGAGAAGAGGGAAACAGGCAACCCTCCAACTAGGGCTGATATAATGGGAGGTTATGACGATGCAGTTGAATGCAGGCTTTCACGGCCGGTAATCATGATGTTGAGTGATTCCGGGTTCTGTGGCCGTGGTCCATAGTTGGTGTTGATACCAGACGTTTCGCCCTCAACTGCGGAGGGCATCTTCAGTGGCGAGTGCTTCTAGGCGTGTTTCCTGGTCGGAAGCTCTACTTAGAGTGAGTAGAGCTTCCGACCAGGAAACACGCCTAGAAGCACTCGCCACTGAAGATGCCCTCCGCAGTTGAGGGCGAAACGTCTGGTATCAACACCAACTATGGACCACGGCCACAGAACCCGGAATCACTCAACATTATGACGATGCACCTTAAGAAGGCAGCCCCTTCAATCGTCTTACCTTGCGAGGTGCCAGTAACACCTTCAGGGGACAATTTACATTACTAAATGTTCTCATGATTCCAAAATTATTGGTAAATTATAAACCTCGCAGAAGGACGCCCACACAGAAGATGGTCTGAACAATTTTAATATTTCTAGCTCTCATGAAACCGGAACGAGCCAACAGGCTTAATCCCTTGGATGATGATGATGATGATGAATTAATTTCTCAGGTGCTTTAGATTCGGCATTGTCTATAATGTAAATATTTCTGTTCCCGATTCATTTTTGTTCGTAGTTTAGAATATGAATTTTCATATTTCTATGTGTATACTGCATTTTATATTTCTACTCACTCTAGAAATTACAGATGAATTTCACGTAAAATTTGGCATAGCACATGAAAATTGAAGTTTTTCCCTGTTTCCCAAAGTGATATGGAATATTAAAAATATTTTCAAGTATCTGCATCCCATACACAATATCAACAAACTCATACATAACAAAGAATTGCTAATCATTTAAATTAAAACTCTTACAGCACGCAAAAGCGTCAGTTGCTGTCTTTTTTAAAATTAGCGACTACAGTTTATTAGAACATAAAACCCAAAACATGTGTTTTGTAACTCCTGCTATATACACTACATTCACAACTGTTTGTTGAAATAAAATTGAAAACTTCTCAGGCATTATTAAGTCACTCTCACTTTATAAAACATGATCTCATTTTACAGTTGCATCAGTTATCGATATGGAACCGTAAATTTTAAGTACAATTATTAAAGATAGAAACTCCATATTTTCTGTTAAGTAAATTGAAACTTATATGTGTGTGTGTGAATTCCATGGTAACTGACGTAACAGTTGCAACAACATAAAATAACATTTTACTTATGTTTAACCTTCAAATAGTAGGACATTACTTTTTCTCTTGCATATATATATATATATATATATATATATATATATATATATATATATATTATGTCTGTGTGTGTGTATGATTCAGAGTTGAAAAAATTTCCCAACAGGTCGTGTCTCTGTAAGACCCGGGTGACGTGGGGTATGTAAAATACATTCAAAGAGAGAGAGAGAGAGAGAGGGGGGGTTAAAATTGGATTTAAGGAAAGAGAGAGAGAGAGAGAGAGAGAGAGACAGTTATTCCATAAGATGTGAGATTTAAGAAACAGGAAATACCAAAATTCATGACATTTATTTTCATCGTCATAATATAGAACAATTCATTGAATACAATGCAAGCATCGAAAAACTCTCAAAATAAAGAGGTGGCATTGGTTGGAGCAGTGGTATTGGATTCCTTGTAAATTCTATCAACACATTTTCCAAAATTAGAAAAGATGTCGCCAAGCTGTATAGTAAGCTCTCCCATTCTCTCCATTGGACATTTCGTTATAGCATTCATTGAGTTGGCAAAACTCTCATGTATATTTGCTAAATTACTCCCAATTGACGAAGTCATGTTGGCAATTTCTTCTAAAGTTGGTGCGATATTCCGAAATGCGCACTTTAAATTCTGCATCAAATCAAAAGAGTTGAATTTAAATCCATGAAGAAAACAACTAGTCAAGTTCTCTGATATTTTTAAGCCAAGAAGTACTCCATTCTCTCCAATCTTTATAAGATTTCCAACGGGTTCGATGAAGGAGTTTGCTTCATCCTTAATACAGGCTATCACTTTCTTACCTGAATAAAAAAAATACAATCATTGTTAGTTTATAAATACTTATTAATTTCCCACTGATATGTAAAATGGTAAACACTAATTGGAAGTCGTTATGCACCAACCGGCTAAGTGTCATTATGTAAGTTTCGAGAAAAAAACTAGCAAGAGCTATTTTTATTTATTTATTTAGCCAGATGGAGTTAAAGCCACATGTCCTTCTCTTTCACTCACCAGGACAAACATAGGCCTATATTACATCGGAATATAACAATTACAATTAACTCTAATATTAAATACTAAATGAAGATTTGGGACACGGCGTAGCGTAGTGGTTAAGCAATACGCTACAAACCGAAAGGTCGAAGGTTCGAGTCCCGGTGGAGTCAGGATTTTTATACTGACCCAAACTTTCTGGTGGGCCGTGGCCCTGGGATCGACTCAGCCTCTAACGCGCTTGTTCTGGGGGTAAAGGCGGCCGTCATGCAGGGCTGACAACTCGGCTGACATCAAGTAACGATTGCCTACAAAAAATGGGAGCCTTAACCTCCTACTACCCCAAGGGTCTCCTATGGCTTATAGTGGGATCACTTTACCTTTTAAATGAAGATTTGATCAATAAGATAATATATAATATATAACGATCTATAATACAACCATGCTAATGGTAGTTAAGATTAAGACTAAAACTAATAATAAAATGTATTCAAGCAATATACATTAAATTGTTGGTAGACTGTCCCTAATATATATATAAAAGCAAAGAAAAATATTGAGATATAGCAAACTATTTTTACGATTATACAATATTTCTGACTTGATAAACACTTATATGATAATATACTCAGTTATGCATCGACAATCTAAGAGCGGAAGCTTTTGAGATGTGGATATGGAGAAGGATGGAGCATATAAAATGGACAGACAAAATAAATAATAAAGATGTGCTAGACAGAGTGGGTGAAGGAAGAACAATGCTGCAACTCATAAAGAAGAAAATAAATTGGATTGGCCACTGGCTAAGAAGAAACTGCCTACTGACGGATGCCCTAGAAGGAATGGTTAACGGAAAGAAGGTTAGAGGCAGAAAATACATCAGTTTATAGACAACAGGAACTAAATCACTGATTGTTATAATAGTAGATAAAATAGTAACTAGTAGTGGAAGTGACAGTTTCGCGGACGATTAAGATGTTTACTGCCGAGGCAGGAATTTCGAGACGAGGACACGAAGCACTTCCACTACTAGTTACATACTTTAGTTTTTAGTTGACCTGTATGAAAAGTTAGTGTAAAACATAGTAGACAATAAGTAGTAGTTTATCGAGTTTATTTTGTGAGTATTGTTCATTAGTGGCGTCATGACTTCGTCATGAGTTCTGCATCTAAAGTGATGTTGTTTAATAAAATAATTACTATTGTGATTAATAGCAAATTTAAAATGTATGGAAATTTAGAAAATGTTATTCCTGTAGACGTTTTAAAAACGCCAAGGAAGCTGAATTGTGTTTAATTCCAGATAAATTATTAACTTTTAATAATAAAAAGTAATGTCTGAGGTTCTACATTTTTTATTTTAAGATTATTATTTATGTAAAAGTGTTGATGTTGTGTAATAAAGAATATTGCAAGCTAAAATGACTATTCATTGTATCAATATGACAACTTCGTGGTATGCGTATTGCAAAATTCATATTTTCTGTACGCATACAGGAGTCCAATATTTTCTAGACAATAATTAAAAAAACAGCTGTTTGCATGCAGGTCAACTAAAATTATTATATTCAGGTGCAACATGTATTAAGTTGTATATATTTACAATTTTCCTTTTTTGCCATGGCCGCTGCTGAAGTGCCATTTCTTAAACAATCAATACCTTTAACGGTATTGGCGAATGATCCATTTTCCAAATTAGCTTTCATCCTCGAAGACGTCTCTTGTATCAGTTTATTAATATGTCGTTGAGTGTTATAAATCGTTTCATTAGCAAGTGATTTTATTTTATTACTGGTTTCATTTGCGAAAGAAATTGCTTGCCTGGCCACGTCAGATAAAGATTTGTTGAGATGGAAGAAATGGCTCGCGTTTCCAAAATGATCCAATAGATTCAATAAAGGAAGACTGAATTCCCTTTTGTCCCAGTTGACTTCAGCCTAGAAAATTAACAAGGACATATCACACGGCAATCAAACACAACTAATTTATTAATTCACTGGCATTATCTTACCCGAAGGTTAATGGCTGTGCGGACATAAGCTTTCCTTACATCCCTATCCACACTAATATTTTCCAACCATCCCCTGTATAATTCACGTCCCCCATATCATGGCTAATGTTATTATCGCACCTCATTCTTGGCCTAGCTAATGGGAACTTTATTTCTGGATTCCTGCAGGAAGTTTCCATGCAAGTTTTCATTTCAAATCCGTTCCAGAATTCTTGGTCTTCGTAGTCTACGAGAAACAACAGTTCTCATTATATCTGAATGTTCCCATAAAGATAATTTAGATTACTTTTATGAAGATTTGTCTGTTCGCCTCTCTTTGGTTAAACAATTTTCTTAAGCACTTCATTCTCTAACACTCGTAATATTTTCTCCTTTCTTAAAGTAACAGACCTTTTTTCATATCCATATAGTATAACTAGAAGAATAACACGTGAGTCACATCGTCATAAAAATTGATAATTAACTGGCATTATCGTACCCAGAAGTTCATGGCTACACTCTTCATACAACCCTTATCCAGAGATAATATTTTTTAATCATCCCTGAATAATTTACCTCCCTCAAATCATGGTTAATGTTATTCTCTCACCTCATTCTTGACCATCTACCTACTGGGCAATTCTCCCCTGGTTTTCGTACAAGAAATTTCCATGGCCCCATGATGATGATGATGATGATGATGATGATAATAATAATAATAATAATGATAATAATAATAATAATAATAATAAGCCATTTTAGAGGTTCTGTCAAACAATGTTTATGAACGAAATGTCGTACAATGAGGATCGTATTTTTTGGTAAGGAAAATCACTCCTAAGGGGCACATCATAGAATAGTTGGTTAAAGTATTAACCTAAAAGCCGGAATGTTGCGGATTCGATTCGCGATGGAGTCAAGATTATTAAACTGGCTCAAACTTTCTGTTGGTATCTTGGTCCTGGAGTTGACTCATCATCTAATAGAAATAAGTACCAGACGAATCTTCTTGGAAGGGCAGGTATTCAAGAACCAAGCTCTCTAGGTCCTGCCATCTCCGTCTTCCATAAGTTGAGGCTCTCATCGTTCAATGTGTTCCCGGAAACTTTTTTTAAAATAAATATCTTGTTAACACATGATGTTGAACAGAGTGAGCTAGTTAGAGTATGTTCTGCAGGACCCACGTAACTAACCACGGAGAGACGGGCATAGGAGAATAAGCATAAAACATTATTGAATATAATAATTAAAAACAATGAAATAAAGATAAATGTTCTTCCTTTATTAATATTCTTATAATACGACCGTTAATCGCTCTTCGCGGAAAGCTTGGTCCTTGAATTAGTGTTTAGACAAAATGTTTTAAATGTCTCTGAGAGTACGGTTTGACCCGCTTAAATGATAAAAGTTAAAGCAAAAACATATAAATATGTTGAGTTTAGGCAAATACAAACCTGGACAACAGTTGCTGAAACTATTAGTGCGATCACGAGTCCAGATGCCATGGTGAGTAAAGATGGTGTTCTAGTGGAACCTCCAGTCTTTATAAACCTTATTACAAGGTTAACAAACTGACTCTCTTGAGAAATATCTACATTAGCTATTCGCGTCTTACATTTACCATGTCCCGGCACGCGTATAACATATATTAGTATGCAGAGTCACAGAATACAATCAAGAAGTGGTAAAGAAACAAGGTTTACAAATTTACAATTAATAACACTGTGCAATAAGGAAATGTTGTTCTTAGTATTTTGTTTCCTTCTGCAACTTTTTTTTCCGTTCTCTTCCACCCTATGCCAGAGACTGCCCAACTATAACTTTTTTCAGAAATAAACTGAAGAATTTTTTACTAATTACTGAGAAGTGGAGAGCTTCAAATACTAGGGTTGTACTATCAATAGTAACATTAACTGCTGTCAAGAAGTAAAGGAGAGGATGGCAATGACAAAAGAAGCTTTTGACAAGAAGAGAAGCATTTTCTGTAGACTTTTGGCAAAATAATTACGGAAGAGGCTAGTGAAGTGCTTTGAATGGAGTGTATCATTGTATGGTGCAGAGACTTGGGCATTACGACGGAATGAGGAAAAGCGGCTGTAAGCTTTAGAGATGTAGATATGGAGAAGGATGGAGCGTATAAAATGGACCACAAAATAAAAAAAAATAAAGATATGCTAGACAGAGTGTGCGAAGGAAGAACAATGCTGGAACTCATAAATAAGAGGAAACTAAATTGGATTGGCCACTGGCTAAGAAGAAACTGCTTGCTGACGGATGCCCTAGAAGGAATGGTTAACGGAAATAAGGTTAGAGCAGAAAAAGACATCAGATTATAGATAATATCAAAATAAATGGTCTGTATGCGGATACAAAAAGAAAGGCTAAGTTAAGGAAAGACTGGAGAATGCCGAGATTGCAGTGAAAGACCTGCTCTTGGGCAGAACATTATGTATGTAGCACAAACATCTTTCTAATGACACAGGTCATCAATTCAGTACGGTGTTATCGATCATACACAAAGAGAATAGTAACTCGAGAATAAATATCCTCGAAAAAATTGAAATATTAGAAGAAACCAAGAACATATACCTATTCCATGAGAACACATCCATGACTAAAGTTTTTTATATTGTTACCTCCTTCTAACAGATCTGCTCCATGTTCCTCTTGGGTGTCCCAGTGTCCGAGCTCACTGGATATTCCATTCTAATGCCTGACATTCGGCAGTCTCCCTTGGTTTTCTCAGAGAGTACACCTTCTAATTTGTATTTCGGGGGGGGGCAGAGGCTAATTTGGATTTCAGGATCTTTGATCTGGTCAAAAGCCCTGATGAAACTGATATTTAACCTCTGGGATGAATTTCGGTGAAGTCCGGAGGGTCTAACTTAGCCAAATCCCCTCTCCTCACCTCCAAGTTGGGGCCCGTTGGGACCTTCTTAAGGTTTTTTTAAGATTATAAGATGCAAAAGAGAGAGTGGGGTGTGGAAAGAAACGTGAAGCTACCACACCTACATATCCCTAGTAAAGCTGCGAAAAGTTTGAGGAAGAAAAATACATCAGATGATAGACAGTATTAAAATAAATGGATTGTATGCGGGTACAAAAAGGAAAGCTGAGATAAGGAAAGAGTGGAGAATGCTGAGTTTGTAGTGAAAGACCTGCTCTTGGCAGAACAGTATGTTTGTACGAATGTGTGCAATTTGTATTTCAATTGGTTCTTCATCTGCCAGTTTTCATAAATTTCCACTGCTTATTATAATTGGCGGATAAATGTTTAAAATTATTCACAGGCATCTGTCAATAATATATTTTTATACAAATTTTTATAACAATAATAATCGGTATCTACCAGATAGGATCTATGAAGACCGATATTTAAAAAAAAAATACTTTCGTGAGAACAACTACGATAGATTCATTCCTTCGAAATTAGCTAACAATGAAACAAGACTTAATTTACAAAGCGATTTGGCTTAAGCCATAGCTTTTGAGATTCGTTTGGGAAGTCCTGAGTTCAAATCACGATCAATCTGATATTTTTTCCTCAATCGTCGAGGCAAATACTGATTAGAATTTCTTATCGAATCCATTTCATTATATCCACCATTTTATGTTATCATAAAATTTAATGAAAATTTTAAATAATAAATAAATATATGCTATATAAAATGATATTCAAATTGTTTATAAATAATATTTATTAAACGACTAATTATTGAACCTAATTTTATAACGTCTTTTCTACAATATTTTATCTACGTTCAGAGTATATAGTATATGTTGTATATTTAGAATATTTAGTGAAATGTATTTATTGCGGAAACTATATGTTTAGAGAAAGAGTAATGTGGGCTTAGAAAAAAAAATACACGATAAATCAACAAGCATGTTCTGCAATTTTGAGTGCTAGTTTCATATGTGAATATAAGTAAAAATGAGCGGAGAAGGTGATTTTCACGGTTCATCTTAAAAAAATTTAAAAGCAGTCGTTATAATAATAGATAAACACCTTTAAACATAGAGCAAGCACATATAGTCTACTATTGGTGATAGAGATGGATTTTTTTAGGAGAAGGGCTTCTAGAAATGTAAGAAGAGAAAACAATTAGAAATACTAAAATCAGAGAATTAATGGATGTTAAAAAATATGTTCTATAAGTTATTGAAGGAAAAAGACTCAAATGATTTGGTCACGTAAAGAGGATGTCAGATTGTATGGTACCTAAGTTATTATATTTTGAAGCGGAGGGCAACAGAAGAAAGGGGAGCCCGAAAGAACAGTGGGTTCAAGGAGCGCATAGGAATATAGTGGCGAGAAGATTAACAAAGAGTGATGCATAGAAATAGAATAGGGATTTAAGGAGGAGTAACATTTACAATGGATTACAGGAAAACTACTGTATTGTTGAGAAATGTCTAATAAAGAAGAAGATAAATAACTATATATATATATATTTATTTATTTATTCTTCTTCTTCTTCTTTTTCACTTCACGGACTAGGCAAAAATTGTCTGTTCCGCCTCACAGTTGTTCTGTCCATCTTTTCACTGGCCTTCCTACATTCCTTGAACCTCTTGGCTTGTAGTTGAATGCTGCTCGTGATAATCTTGTTACATTCATTCTTTCTACATGTGTAAACTATTTCTCTATATATTCTCTGATTTTCTCATTCAATGCATATATATATTTAACTCTGTTCTTATATCTTTATCCGATCCAATCTTGTGCAATCATTTGTTCTTCTAAGGAAGTTCATTTCTGCGCTTTGTATTCTACTTTGCAATTTTTTTGGTCATTACCCAAGTTTCGCTCCCATAAAGTAATGCAGGAACTGCTAATGTTTTATAAAACTTCAATCTAGTATCTATTCTTTTTTATGCTTTAATGTTTCATGTATAGTTCCGCATATCAATTGAAATTTCGACAGTTTCATATGTATGTCTCTTTCAGTTTTGTGTTTATAGTAAAATTACAAGCCAAATAATTAAAATTTGTTACTTGTTCCAGAGGTTTCTTGTCTATTACGATTTTTGATCCTATATGTTTGTTTCCCCAAAATGCCATTATTTTTTTTTCTTCTGATATTTTAAAATTATATTCTTGGCTTAACTGATTTAATTGATATAAAGAGTACTGCAAATTATTTTCATTTTCTTGAATAATAACTACATCGTCAGCATACATTAAAATGTTTAATATTTTAAAACGGTCCATTCTTATACCTATATTAACAATACTCTTCCAATTTTGGATGATGTCATTAATATATAGATTAAAAAGAGTAGGTGATAAATTACACCCTTGTCTTATACCTCTATTTATTAAAATAGCTTCGGTCTTTGATGTGCCTATATTTATTATAATTTGAGACTTTACATACAAACTTTTTATCACATAAATTAATTTTGCGGGGTAGCCATGTATTTCCATAATTTTCCATAACTTAGCTCTATCAACACGATCAAATGCCTTCTCAAAATCAATAAAAGCAACACGTGTCTGTAGGTTATGTTCTCTTTTTTTTTCTTTTTTTTTTTTCAAATATTTGCTGTAATATGAATAAATTATCTGTTGTTGATCGCCCCGTTCTAAAGTCATTTTGTTCTACTTCAAGTATTGCTTCTGCGATTATTTTGTCTTTTATTTATAACCCTTGCATAGATTTTATAAATTGAATTAAGTAGGCTAATTCCTCTATAGTTCTTACATTCTCTTCTATCTCCTTTCTTAAATAATGATATGACTTCAGCTATATTCCAACTTTCTGGTATTCTGCAGTTTCTCCAACATTCATTAAATAAATGCAATATTCTCCAATGTAGAAATGTTCCACCATATTTTAGAAGCTCCATATTTATCTGATCAGAACCAGCTGCTTTTCTGTTTTTGGTTTCTTTTAAGGATTCTTGAAGTTCATCAAATGTAATCATATCAGTTTGAATTTCTCCTGTTTCATTATCTGGATACGATTCTTGTTTTTCTTCGTCTTCTTCTTTTTCTTCTTTACACCATACATTTTTATAATGTTCTATCCATCTTTCTTTGCTAATAACATCTATCTTTGCAGTATCCTTTTCTGATTTATTTAAAAGTTTTATAACTTTGTATGCAAAATTTTGTCTGCCATGAATATCGTTTTCTATTTCACTTAGAAAATTATTCCAAGAATGTTGATGAGCTATCCTAATAATTTGTTTTCCTATATTCCTTTTTTCTACATATTGTTGTCTCGATTCTTCTGTTTTTTGTTGAAGCCACTGTTTATATGCATTTTGTTTTTCTTTAATTGCCAGTTCTATTTCTTCATTCCAAATTCTTATTCCTTTTCTGCTTCTAATTTTTTTTCCCTATTGCTGCCTTTCCAATGCACTTTTTAATATTATTTCCATTCATCATCTAATATATCACCAGTTGGTGTGTGCATGAGGTATTGTTGTAGTCTTTGTTGATATAATGTTCTTATGCTTTCCTCCTGCAAAAGGTATACTTTGTGTACTTCTTCATTTGTTGATTTATTCCTGATTTTACTTTTTCTCCATCTTGACCATAATTTGAATTTGCCCGTAAAAAAAAATGGTCGGGATCAATATCGCATATAGCCTACCTGTACATCTTGGAGTTGTTGTCTTCATTTATCATTAATTAGAATATAGTTTATTATTTTCCTGAGTCCTCTTGCGCTCCATGTGTATTTATTTATATCTCGTTTTTTTGAAAAATGTGTTAGTAATTTTAAGATGGTAATTGCTTGCAAAGTGTCTAAGCTGTACTCCATTTTCATTTAAGTGTTCTCCAAATTTTCCTACTATTCCTGGTACTGGAATATTGCCTACTCTTGCATTGAAGTCGCCGCATGTTACAACATGATCATTTTTATTAATGGTATGAAGTGTTTTTGAAGATCTTCATAGAAATGATCAGTTTCGTCTTTCTTATTCTCAACTGGGGCATAAACACCTACATGTGTTAAATGTCCTCTATCAATTTTCATTCTTAATGTTGCAATTCTTTCATTTACATACGTATAATATTCAATCATAGATATCCATTTATTATGTACTAATATTGCAACTCCACTTCGTGCTCTTGCATTTTCAGGTACACCACTGTAAATCATTGAATAGTTATTTAATTCTTTAGTCCCTTTAAGTTTCTTTTTTGTTTCAGTTATGACCGCAATGTGAACATCTTTTTCATAAAGTATTCTTTCTAATTCTGTTTCTTTACTTCCTAGACCTCTGACGTTCCAAGTAACAATATTTATTCTATCGCAAATCCCTAATCGTTTATCCTTTTTCTGCTTAAGTCGTCGTCCATTAAATCCGTCCGGTTGTACACTGTGAGAGAGTTGAGTTTGGAAATTTTTTATATGGTCGGGTTACCAGCCCAGACACACAACGACCTTCCTAGTGGATCGGGGATTTATTTCGGAGTTTCCTTCTCCTAGACGGGTTGCTAACCAAAGCTTTGAGTCCCATCTACCCTTTGGCTTGCAGGTTTCCTCTTCCGCCTTCTTTACCGTTGAGAACAACTTTCTTCATCCTCTTCTGAAGCCGTTGAGGTATCCCGCGTTGGAGCTAGTTCGCTTCCCTTCTTCTCTTACTAGATATCAAGCTAGTTAAAAACCAGTCGTCTGGGTCATTAGGTACTGAGCACCTCCACCACGACAAGGTCTAGCCCGTGGGGGGTATTTATTTATTTATTTAAATTAACAACAACATATTTTAATTTTTGTTCATGGCTGTGGTCCGGGACCGTTGCCTCGTACGCAGCAGAGCCGGGTTCGTTCCCCATCGGAACATGTTTCCTGGGCGAGTTTTTTTTCAGAGTTTTCACCACCTGTAAAACAACTAACGGGAAACTGAAGGGCCCAAATGGTTCCTCAACATGATCTCGGCATCATAATAAACCATCCAATATCATATTCGACTTGTTTACTATGAATGAATGAGTGAATGAAGTGCCTTCGTGTTATATCCGAGGTGAGCTTGGCAGTGAGCTGATCACTCACCCACATCCTTGTGTGGTCAAAAGAGTATGTGTGTGGTACAAAGTTACAAATCCTCTCCCAACAGGTCGTGTACCGCGTTGTGTTCTCATTATCCATGTTTCGGATCCGTAAGTAATAATAGGAACTGCCATTGTCTTGTATAATTTCATTATAGCCTTTTCTGACTTTATTTTTCAAAGTTCTTTTTAGTGTTCCTGTTATATAATTAAATTATGTTGTTTGTTATTTATATCTGTTCCCGCTGTGTATGATATTTCGCAATCTAGGAAGTTATATTTTTTAACTTGTTCTATTGGTTTATTTTCTAATATTATGTTTGTCCGAATTGGTTGAGCTCCCTTGAAAGCCACTGTTTTCTAACTTTTAATAATGTATTTAATATTTTCTTACTTTTAATAATGAAGAACAATCGAAACTCGGTTAATTGTTGCATCACTATAGTTAGAGCAAGGCTGTCCAAATGACTGCCCTCCTAACTAATTGGAATGATCGCGAAGGTTTTTTTCTCCCTATATAGCCTAATATACGAAAATCATATCAGTCATTGTATATTTGAAATTGTTCCGCGCCGTAGGCGTTGGCGCAGAGCTACGGGACTTGTGCTGGTTGGAGTCCCCATGGGGGAAGAACATTTCTCATGGAATTTCGGCCAGTATGAGGACCGGTGTCCACCCATAATTGTGAGGTTGAGAAGACCAGCTGTAACGGCTGGGGGACCCGACATGCTGACCACATATCACCCCTATACTGGCTAGATCGTCTGCCTCTATGATCAACACATGTGGATGTGAGGGCAGCAGGCGGCTGGTAGGCCAAGGGCCTTCTAGGACTGTCGAGCTTGGATAAAAAATATTTGAAATTAATTATAAATGTATTATTCTTCACTGTGATAAAAAAAGTGCATCCACCGAACAAACCCTAGTAGCGAGAGAAAGTTTATTTATGGCACCATGCCTTATGGCCAAAGACACGGTTAATGACGTGACTTCACCCACTTCTATCACTCTTCGTGCGATTGTGTTTTTTCGAATAGTCACATTAAATCGGTATGTTACTTGTAAAATAAAAACTTACTAACTCACTGGCACTATCGATCCCATAAGTTCATGGCCGCGAGATATAAGCTCTCCATACATCCCTATCCTGAGCTAATGTGTTCCAACCATCCCCTATATAATCTACTTTCCTCAAATCATGGTTAATATTATTCTTCCAATTCATTCTTGGCCTGCCTACTAGGCGTTTTCCCTCTGGTTTTCCAACAAGGAGTTTCTATAATCCTCTTTCAATTCCATTTATCCCACATGCCCTACCTATCGTAGTCTACGAGACTTAACTGTTCTAATTATATCTGGTTTTCCATAAAGATCATTTAGGTCACAATTAAGTAGTCTTCTCCATACGCCTGTCTGTTCATCTATTTTTGGTTCAAACATTTTTTCTGAAAATTTTATTCCTAATCTTTTCTCCTCGCTTAAAATAGCAGTCCATGTTTCACATGCATATAATATATCTGGAAGAATAACTGTTTAATATATTCTGAGTTTAATGTTTTTTGAGAGAAGTTGGGACGATAAGAGTCCCTATAATGCAAAATAGTATGCGATTCCAGAACTGAGCCGATGTTTAATTACCTTGTGCAACTGATTCCTGTTTGTAATTATTGTTCCTAGATATATGAATTCAACAACTTGTTCAAAATTCCCCTCATTTATCATTAACTTTTCATTTCCATTATATAACGTATTCTATGACCATATATCATTTAGTTTTATTGATGTTTACTTCCAGACCCAATTTAGTGTTAGACTATGCGTGATGTGTAAAATAAGTATCACTCACACACACACACATACACACACACACACACACACACACACACACACATATATATATATTCGTAAGCAGTACTAACTAAAGTGTACTTTTTGATTACTATTTTGGTAGGAGACTTTTATTATTTTCAATCTGCGGTCCTTCACCTGATTTGAAAACATATTTCTGGCCCCCATGTTCTTATAATTGGATACCACTGACAAGGGAAGTACTTATGTTGGGCAGATGGATTGTAACAAAAATTGGAGGATATGTTGAATGAAGGATACTGAACACCGTGATATTAGTCATTTCACTGCAAATTTAGTAGTATGCATAATATTTAATACGAAATAAGGAACAAGAAAAGAGAAATAAAGGCTTAACATCGATACATAACAGAATAAATAAGTAAACATTTGGAAATAATAAAATAAATGAATAAAAATATAAAATAATAGAGTGGCGAACGAGGGAAGAACAAAAAGGGACAGGGGGAGAGATATATAAACTAACGATATAAATATTCCAACGGAGCAGCACGGTTACTTGAAGAACTGCGCACCTGAGTTGAATGTTTTTTTTTTTCACTCCCGCAGTCGAGTATTCGTATATTCGATTTGTTTCTATTTAAGTATAAAAAACTCAATGAATTGTTAGTGCAATAGAATATTTGTTTTATTATTTATTGGTTAGCAGACTTATGGTGTAAAATAATACTTTTTAGGACATAACAGTACATTTATAGGTAATAGTCTTGTGAGTCCATAAAATACTTCATTAAAAGAATAAAATGGGCATAATAAATCCATTTTACGTCTTAACTACGTTAGAATCTATTGTTCAGGAAACATTTGAAAAATACGAAGAACTGGATTGGAGGATGACCAGTTTGCATATTTTCTGGCAGAAATTATAGAAAAAATATTGGAATGGGTTAGAGGACGTTAGTGAAAATACTTTAGATTTCGAAGACTATGCTACTTGCAGTCAGAAGCTCACAGGCCGGATGTTCTGAAGATTTTGAAATTGCCAACGAATCCTATGAGGAACGTGACAGTTCAAGTAGCTTTGAGCCGTCTCCTGTTAAAATACCTAAACGTCCTTACGTGTACTGTCTGCCTATTCTGAAGAAACTTTGAAAAAAATTTATGAATGTAGAATGTCAGGGAAATCTGGTTCGAAGTCCTATTTACAAATAATAAAAAATGTCCATCATTAATTAATAACCGAAATGTAAGAACAGTTTTGAATTATACAGAAAATAAAACATTTTATCTAGTTTCACAATTCAAAAACAGGGACCCCTACAAAATCGCCCAAATTAAAGACTACATTCTTAATAAGTTTCGAGAATCACGAGATCGGGGATTGACTGTGCACTATTGGCATTTACAAACGTGTGCTTTTTCGAGCGAAGTAATTGGGTTAGAATGAATTTAAAGCTTCAAATACATTAATTTCAAAAAAGACAAACAATATTTCTTCACGAAAAATTACCAAATTTGTCACTGTCAAGGGTATTGAAAACGAAACTCAAACAATTGAAAATGCAAATATGTTTGTAGGAGACGTTAATCAGAATGAAATTACAGGAAATAGAATACTGGCAGTCAAAGGCCAAAAGCTCACTGTTGCAACAGTTCAAACTTACATGGAACTACTCATTCTTACATATTATATATTTTTATTTCAATCTGTGGACAACTTGGGAAGTGGTTATACCTCTATTTTCAAGAACCTACTGGAAACAAAGTTCAGAAGAAGATAACAGAATACACCTCCAAATGTGTATGTCGACTGTAGTGCCAGTGGAAAAATGACAAAATAACATTAAAAAACATTCTTGAAACATGCGTTTAGTGAAAACATTGAAATGGATTCATTTTTAACATGCGATTCGTGGTCCGGGCATATGGACGAACAATTGCTACAGGACTGTTTACCCGATAAAAATGTAAGGCTGAAAATTATTCCTGCAGGAGCCACCAAATATATACAACCACTTGGTGTTCTTTTTTTCGTCAATATAAGATCTATGTGCGACGACTTGAAGAATATGTGCGTCTAAAATCAGATGGTGACGTGAAATTGTCTGATAGATTCTTTATTATAAAACTGCATTCCCTTGTATATAATCAACCGTCAGCAGAAATTTATAAAGATATGCATATTTATGTTTGGAAAAAGTCTGGCTATAACGTGGACCAAAGTGTAACGAGATTCACAAATGTGATTGAAAATTCATTTGGCATTGGTTTTAGTGAATGTGCCACATATAACTGCTCCAGGATTGCCATCATCAGATGCTCATGGTGTTGGCAAAACCTTGTTACAACCATTTCATCGAAGACCCTCATTATCGCCACTGATATTATGGTAAATGATAGTTTGTTTTTGTTACTCCAGTATACGGAATTATAACCCCAAGATAAATAATTTTTATAACGATAATTATATCACTATTTATTATTACCTTATCTATGGTTTTAATTGGTCTGGCCTCAATTTTATAAAAAAAAAATGGTTGAAGATCGAGAAAAATCTTCCCCCTTCGAGTGTGGATTTGATCTTAAAAATTCGGCTCGCGATTCTGAATTTCAAGTAACAAAATGTATACGCTGCTCTGCTATCTGTATAAAGTAAAAAAAATACTTATTGACGTTAATAAGGAGGGAAACTAATTATTACGTTCTTCGCCCCGCTAGCTGCACTTGTTCTTGAAACCAGCTGCAATAAATAACCGTGACGTTATGAATCGTTCAATGACGCGATTGAAATTTAATGACAAATAACACGAGTTTTATTAAATTTGCAGCAAAATGACTAATGTCATCATATTTAATGTCAATCAATTAACATATCCTCCAATTTTTGTTAGAATCCAACTGGTCCAACATAAATAGGCCTACTTACCTTGTGAGTATAGTAAATAAAATAATGCGCATATTTTTGTGCTACTCATGCACCTGTTTCAATAATTAATTAACAATCACACCTGTAATTTACAAAGTCGCAATTAATGTTATTAGCGAACTCATGCGCGAGCACGTTACAACGTGTAGCTATGTAGGCCTGCAGATTAAATAGAACAATAGCAAACACAGCTTCGAATTCAAAGCAACGTGGCTAATTCGCATCACCTGGGTTTATAAATACCTTGTTTCTTATCAAATGTCTACAATATTATTTATTTTTATAAGTAAATATTTACTCATCAGCAACATTACACCAGTAAAGCACTGAATATTTATTCCGAACTTACAGATGTGAATTGAAATGTTGGATTGACATACCAACATTTCTTCTACCTCCTGGCGTATAGGCCTAGTCATTTTTATACAGGGTGCCTCCAAAGTCACTATCCATCTTCATGAAAACACTTTCTTTTCTTTTCTTTGCATACACTATAGCTTAGTGGAGGCTCCGTGGCGCAAGAGATGCCATTAAATTATTTAGAAAGGAACAAACATTTTTATTAACCTCTAATTATATTTCTTATTATTTTGCCCCTGTTTTTAGTTTATTTTTTCTTTATTATTATGGATAATTTTCCCTTATTTAAGAGGCCTTTACTCATTTGAGCTAGGGTTTTTATGTTTTTTGAGTTGTACACGATTAGGCGGTTAGACGCTCGCCTCTCACCCCTGGGGTCCCGAGATCGAGTCTCGGTCAATCCACGTGGGTTTCGTGGTGGGAGAAACGGAGCTTGGGCAGGTTTTTCTTGGGGTTATCTCCCGTTTTCCTGCCACGATTTCATTCCACCATTTCTCCATACTCATCTCATCCATTTTGTTTCATTTATTTCATCTGCCCCAGTGATGGTACGTCAGGCGTGGTCGGCCGGCACCCTTGTCGTTCATAGACTTCTATATAGGGACTTTATCTCAGCTCATCCATCGACTCGATCCTGAGTTGGACACGAGTTGAGGATATTTATTTTTATATTTTTATTTACACTATTATGTTACCGGTAGTGTAACATGTTTAGCACGGAAGAACGGATTGCCATTGTTTGTGCACAGTTACGCGGATTGTCATATGAAGACGCCAGAGCTAAATTTGCCCATACATTCCGTAAACCAGCCCCAAAAAAGACACACATTCGTCAGCTTATAAACAAATTTAAGCGTACCGTCAGTGCACTGCAGTGTGTGTGATGAGTGTGATGACTCATGAACGACCACGCGTGTCAGCAGAAACAATGCAGCATGTTCAAACTGCCAGTGATAGTCCGAACGCATCAACTCGACGCCTCATTAGGGAGTTGAATGCCTCTCGCAACACAGTGTGGAAAATTCTACGTTTCACTCTACGGAAACGTCCTTATTTACGGAATCGTATCACAGAAGCAGCAGACTTTTATACATTTTAAATGTTAAGGTCTATATTTTGTTTTACAGCTGAAAGATGGAGTAAGTGTTATCTAAATATAATTACGGTATACATTTATAATTATTTTTCTTTTTACTTATTCAACTAAACATTAAAACACATTTCAATTATTTAGGCGAAGCAGTGCACGCCGGTATTAGCTAATCCAAAATATTATTGGTACTATATCCGCTTTAATTCACTGAACATGTTTCTATATTGCTTTATTTTTTACCAACGCTAAGAACATTTTATTCATTCCTGAAATCTTGGCTTTTTCTTTCATCCAAAGCGTGCAATCTTATATATATATATATATATATATATAGTTATTCACTTATTATTTATAGCTATGGTCTAGGGTTGGGTTCCTTACCTCTGGTCCCGAGTACATACTGTCATAAATAGGATAACTAGGACTAGTTATTTTTAATTAATTATTTTAAATAGTCTTAATATTATAGTTTTCATATTATAGGAAATATTAGTAAAGTAAAGTAAAAGTAAGTAAAGTGATCCCACAACAGACCCGGAGGCCCTTGGGGTAGTAGGAGGTTTAAGGCTCCCACTTTTACTAGACAATCGGCACTTTATGTCAGCCGGGTTGTCAGCCCTGCGTGACGGCCGCCTTTACCCCCAGAACAAGCGTCTGGTACTCATTTCCGTTAGAGGCTGAGTCGACCCCAGGGCCATAGTGCCGCCAGTGGGTTTGGGTCAGTTTAAAAATCCTGACCCCAACGGGACTTGAACCCTCGACCCTCCGGCTTGTAGCTCAGTGCCTTAACCACTACGCTACGGCGTGCCCCAGGAAATATTAGTTTTAGTTGGAATTCTTATTAATATAGGAACAGGATGTAGAAAGAATGTCAAACTATATTGGAAACTGGGAGAAACATTACTCGGTAATCAGATTTACCTTTGACAAGATACAGTTAGGTCTCTATCAAAATAATATACAGTTACAAGTTGAGTTTATGGAAACTTCAGAACAATGTACCGCTAGGGCATATGAACTTACTATGCTTGGAGAGAGGGAGAGAGATGGATAATGTGGGGTGAAAACACAAGCCTCAGAATAGATACTTTACAGTTAGGACTTCAGGTTGAGAAATAAAATAGTGTGGATGGACGGACAGAGTGTTGAAGATGTAGACAGTGGAAGCAGTAGCTGCTGTGGTGAGTCTGCACATGTCTATTCTTAATAGGAGGTTGGGGCTTTAGGATAGGAAATAAATTTAAGTAGTTATGAAAGAAATATTAGTATCGAAATATGGTTTAAGTAGGTCATGGGGCGAAGATTCAACATACTGTAGTATAACCTCTCTCTCTCTCTCTCTCTCTCTCTCTCTCTCTCTCTCTCTCTCTCTCTCTCTCTCTCTCTCTCTCTCTCTCTCTCTTTCAAGCCAATATGTGAAATAGAAGAAGTTAGGTTAATTTATTTATTTTTAATTATATATATATATTGTTCTTATAGTTTAAAATATAGTATATTATAGTTGTTTAATTATTTATTCATTCATCTCGACTACCCTCAACTAATAAAGTCATCAGCCATACCGCTAGGCTAGCATTAATCCGTAGGTAATTCACGCTATCTTACCGTCACAAGTAATCCCTGTTCCAAAGGTCCTTTATGCCCTAAAATGAGCTTTCATAGTGTAACACATACCGTCCGGGATCGATGGTTGTTAGGATCAAAAAATCCAAGAGACAAGTTTCCTGGGAGGCCAGGAGTCTGAAGATTTCCGGCTCGTAAAAGAACCGCAAGCCTAAATTAGAACATTTGAATAAAATTAAAGGCCCTTTCGCATCGAAGTAGATGCTAAATATGCCTTTCTGAGACAGTGAATTTACCATTTGTCCCTAGATGGCATCTGTAATAATAATAATAATAATAATAATAATAATAATAATAATAATAATAATATTTTATTTATTCTGGCACAGTTAAGGCCATAAGACCCTCTCTTCCACTGAACCAGCACAAATATAAATAAATATTTGACAAATATAGATATACCCTATACTAATATTATAAACAGTTAAAGATACAATAAATGTAGTAATGTAAATGTCATGTATAAACAATATTTTATAGGGTAACAACAATAATGATACGATAATAATAATAATAATAATAATAATAATAATAATAATAATAATAATAATATATATATGATACATAATAATATAAATATGAATACATATATACGGGAAACACCAATATATATATATATATATATAATATATAATACCTTACACTGGATAATAATGAAGTCAAGTTTAGAGCAAATATAAATTTAGATTTCTTTTAAAAGATGCCAATGTCCGGCAGCCCCTTATTTCTTGTGGTAGGGAATTCCAGTTGCGAGAAGTGAAGATGGTATATGACATGGAGTGATGTGATGTCCTATGTTGCGGTATATTAAGTAAGAGACTATGTTGTGATCTTGTGTTTAAGTTATGGTTTGAGGATAGATACTGGAAACGGGATGATAAATAATTGGGAATCGAGGTATATAGGATCTTAAATAGGAAAATTAGACAGTGCGATTTTCTTCTCTCTTTTAGATGTAGCCATGACAATTCGTGGAATAATTGAGAACTGTGATCGTATTTTCGAACATTAAATATGAATCTGATACACATATTATGGACACGCTGCAGTTTGTCCGACAATCCGTCGTAGAGAGATAAGAGAAAATAAATTCGCTTACATGATTAGAGCAGGAGCGTGGTGTAGCGTAGCTGGTTGACGCAGTAAATACAAGCAGGAAGAGAGGGTTCGAGTCAGGGTTTTTAAATTGGCCTAAACTTCATGGCCGCATCAGCCGGGGTTTTCAAATTTCTGAAGGAGTATAAAGGCTGCATGAAAACATCTATAACAGAAGTTACAGTAAAGTTAACCAAGCCTACCAAAGCTTCCAAATGACAATATTAAGCATTGAAAAGATAGTAACTTCAACAGGACGAATTCGTAAAAACAAAGATCTAGTATATATGTATCCCATACGTTCCGCGTGGGGACATGTGTGATCTCTAGCGGGAGTGTCTTAACCAAACTATTTTAGTTACCTTTATTTACCTATAGATGTCAACGAGTGACATGTAGTTACACATCGCCTCAAAGAGACATCTAGTAAGAAACTAAGGTATTATTGGATAGAAGAACATCGGTTAAATTTTGCACATAGGTATTTTTATTCAGGCTTGCGCTTCTTTTTTTTTAGAGC
This sequence comes from Diploptera punctata, assembly GCA_030220185.1. Lineage (NCBI taxonomy): Eukaryota > Metazoa > Arthropoda > Insecta > Blattodea > Blaberidae > Diploptera > Diploptera punctata. The sequence continues at coordinate 6,028,653 of JASPKZ010009355.1, read as the reverse complement.
CTGTAAATGTTCAGACACAGGACCCCGCCTTAAAGTCCCTCACTGAAGACATGTACCTTGAATTTTTCCATTCTACAAATTCATCGACCCCGGCCGGGTTTGAACCCGCGATCCTTGGGACTAGAGGCTACTTCACCGCTGACAAAGATCTAGGAACATTAAAATAATATTAGGTATAAAAAGAAAATTTGGCGAAACTGACATTGATAAACTACATCTCTTCCGAGCTAAGTTCCAGTTGTAATGTAGACAAAGCTGATGTTTGACTGTATTTCAATTGGTCGAACGTGTAAGAATATGGACTTCCCTCTCTAACACTCGAAATAGAGAACATAAAACTAATTTTAAAAATATATATATTATCTAGCACATGTCTATGTAAGTTACATGGGAGAATATTAAAACATATAATTACAATTTTAATAGATTAAATAAACATTGTCCACCGCTGTGGTCTCGAGGTAGCGTGCTGCCTTGTCACGCAGCGGGCCCGGGTTCGATCCCCGGTCGGGGCAGTTTTTCTGGGTGAGGTTTTTATCGGGGTTTTCCCTCACCTGTTAGACAAATATCAGGAAAACTTTAAGGCCCAAACGGTCCCCGAAATCATATTGCCACCATCATCATCATCATCCTTATCATCATCATCCTTCACCGGTGTGGAAAGCAACGGGAAGCTACCACACCTACAATTCCCTAGTAAAGCTGTAAGCATAGCATGAAAATGCTATGATTGCAGTGAAGGACCTGCCTTCGGGCAGAATTACTATGGATGGACGGAAATAAACATTGTTTTATTCTTACGCATGCGCAATGCAAAATACGTTAGAGTTTCAATTGTTTCAAAATGACCGCTTCAGGATAATTTCTTAAAACATTGGAAAGTAAAAAAATAAAATAAAAGCGGAGAAAAATAAATTATTTTGAATGTACTCAAAGAGTTTAATGTAAAATATCCTACATTAACCATTGTAGATGTGGCGAAACAGCAGAATTTACAGGTGAGTCAGCATGGAGCTTGAATTCTGCTGTTAATGAAATTATAAATAAATTATATCTATTAACATCATAAGAAAAATGTAAATGATTAGGTTACAAATAAATAAGAAATGCAGCAAGTTCCTAATTACTGATACCACCTTACCTTGTATTCAGTCTTATCTCCCATGAAATGCGATGCTACCTAAATCAATGTTTCTATGGATGACAGTTCCGTATACAATTTAGTTATATGTTGGGTAAAAGTAGCACTACGCTTCCCCCAAAAGACGGAGTGATACCTTATGCAAGATTGTTCTGAGTATAACTGTTACTTAGCTCAGAATTTGGTAAAATATCTATGGTATAACGTAGTATTCATAATTGATTGATTACATTGAACTTACAGTTGCTGGATACCTGCTAAATCTTGCAACCCTGAAACAAAAACATAATTTTTAAGAGACAATGAAATATGATAATATACACCTGCCAATTGATATATTACCTTAATAGCTATATATATATATATATATATATATATATTACATGACTATATTCCTATTAATTCTTAGTACACTGACATTGTATAAAACACAACCAAATTCGCAGAAATTATACAGAAAATAAAATAAAATGGCTGCTAGAACTACACTTTGTCTCTTCTTGGCACTATTTGTAGTTAAGGTAGTATAAATTTTAATCTCTCTCACTTACTTTCTGCCTCTGTCTCTTTTATATTAAAATTATACATGTATGAAGTTATTGGTGAGGCTATAACTAATTTTGTTAATACATTACTATAACAAATAAAACCCAAATAACCAACAATTAGGTTAAAAACCGTCGACGCATTTCAACAGCAAAACTGCCATTCTCAAAATTGAGTAATAATTAAATTAAAAACAATTTTAAATTAATGCTAGCGATTTTTTTATGACGGAAAAATCCAAGGAGCAAATCCTCCGGGAGGGTCTATAAGCCGTAGATCCTGAGTCTGAAGATTTTCAGGCTCGTAAATAATCCTTAAGCCTGAATAAAAGGCCTCTAAGCAAAATTTACCGACCTCAACATCTTATAGTAATACCTTAGTTGTCTACTAGATGTATCATTGGGTCGGTATGTTGACTGCATGCCATTCATGACATAAGTTATATGGGCAAATAAGATAACTGCAATTAACATGGTCTAGGAATTCCTCTAACAAAGGAGAGGCTATGGCTCAACATTGGGCTACGCAATTATGGAATATCCTGCGTGCATTACTATGCCTAAATAAATGAATAGTGTGTTTTTATTAAGGTGAAAGAAAATTACATGATTATTATGGTATACATTCCGACGAACCAAACACGGCGGTTGCTACAAAAATGTTTAATTTCGAATTTCAGGTAACCCCCCCCCCCACTTCTAACGAATATATTTTGCTGATTTTTGTATAATATCTACCTTTGTTTATTAATAATTCAGACGTGGGATTAGTTTTAAAACTTAGGTTAAACAACTCCATGTAAATATTACTAGATTAGATAGTAGATTTAAGACCTAGGTTAGGGATTAATAGTATGTTAATATAACTGTACATATCTGCCTAAGTAGTATTGAGAACCAGAAAAAAGAACAAAATAAAAACAGCAAATAGTAATTAGGAACAAGAGCAGACCTGGGGTACATGGGCATTAAGCCCGAGGAAACCCATGGGGATGGTGGTGGGGCTGTTAATAAAAAAAATAATACCTTTGTTTATTTTAATATCATATACTGAGTTTCGTTGTGAAACATCGAAAATTGTGGCTGCTAGAGGATTTTTTTAAAGTTTTCGTTTCAGATGAACTCCTATACGTAATGGTTTTAGAGAATAATTAATAATGACTAAACTCTCGCCAGGCCTGAAAACCTGTCCCTATGTATACATTTTCATAAAGATCTGTTAAGAAGTCTATAAATCACAGACATACGTAGGCTGAATTTAAAGATAGGTTTAAAAAGTATATGTATATTACAATTTAATGTTATATCCTGTTTCCACAACAGGCTTATGGAGACGATATCGATCTTGAAGAAATCCTGAAAAAATCCCAGCGTGCTGATCGACGATTTAAAATCAAAACTCAGTGAAATCCAGGACGACATAAAGAACGAGGCGGAGAATCTTGTGTCTAAAGCAAAAGATGCATTCACACAATTAGAGCAGAAAGTAGAAGAAGAACTGGCAAAAGGAGGAGCAGTTACTGAATGCCTCTCAGCAAAGAAAGACGAAATATCTGCAGCTGCATCAGTGGGAGGTAAGGAAATCAAATAATAATGGACATGACATAGGGATCTAGCACCATCATAAAGAGGTGTTGGACTAAAAATGCGTGACTTTGTTCACATTATTACTTTAAATCAGCGGTCCCCAATCTTTTTCGACTCGCGAACTCCTTCCATAACGATCTGAGTTGGGCGAACCACTTACTTTTTAAATATACGTACAGTAAACATACATAAAATTTAATTCTGGAAAAGGTTTAATAACCTTAAACTGACTTAACCCTTAACGGTTAAAACCTAAAGTTACTCTAGTTACGGCTTAAAAAAAGTTACACAACGTATAGGCCTAGTTGCAATAATAAATATATGTTTTCCTTGGAATTCAGCGAGAAGGTTTTCCGTGTCACAGAGCTTCGAAGTCAGGAAGCACAGGAGTTAAATAAAGCCTCAAATCACTTTCAGCACAAAGTCTGTTTTTGTATTTATTTTTTAAATAGGCATATGAAGAAAACGACTTTTCGGACAAATAGGGGTATACATATGTAAGAAGGGGCAATATAGGGTTAATTTAATTTTAAAATAATAATAATAATAATCATCATAATAATAATAATAAATTATGATTATTACTATTATTATTATTATTATTATTATTATTATTATTATTATTATTATTATTATTATTATTATTATTATTATTATTATTTCCACCGCTGTGGTCTCGAGGTAGCGTGCTGCCTTGTCAAGCAGCGGGCCCGGGTTCGATCCCCGGTCGGGGCAGTTTTTCTGGGTGAGGTTTTTCCTCAGAGGGCAAATGTCAGGAAAACTTTAAGGCCCAAACGGTCCCCGAAATAATATGGCCATCATCATCATCATCCTTATCATTATTATCATCAGCATCATGATCATCATCATCCTTCACCGGTGTGGAAAGCAATGGGAAGCTACCACACCTACAATTCCCTAGTAAAGTTGCAAAGCATAGCATGAAAATGCTATGATTGCAGTGAAAGATCTGCCCTCGGGCAGAATTACTATGGATGGATTATTATTATTATTATTATTATTTATTATTATTATTATTATTATTATTATTATTATTATTTTTGCCGCAGAAGTGAAGGAAACAATAATAGGCCTGACCTCGAAACCTGGCACTACGGAAAAGTTTTGGCGAACTCATTGAAATATTTTGCGAACCACAGATTGGTAAACGATGCTTTAAATAATGATACAAATTAAAGTTGTTTCAATCAGTACTGCCAATTGACAAAATGAAATGCAGGTTGCATCACAACAATTGAAATTACATTATTGTAAGATGATATAATTTATTTTAATTTAGCCTATCCACCGCTATGGTCTCGAGATGGCATGCTGCCTTGACACCAAGCGGGCACGGGTTCGATCCCCGGTCGGAACAAGTTTCCTGGGTGAGGTTTTTTTCTGTTTTTTTTCTCACTTGTAAATAAATGTCTGCCCGAACACCATCTGACCATAAATGTCATATTCGCCTAATTAGATTAAGTTTAGTTTAAGGACTCTCCTGACGCATCATTCTCATCATCAACTCTCATATCATCGGGGTAACGTAACCCCATCTTCCAGGCGCCTCGCCCCAACTTCAGAAGTGGGTTACAATTACGCCAATGCCAGGAGAGAACACCAGAAATGTCGAAATGATCGAATAAAACAATTACTTAGCCTTATAATGAATTAAATGCTGACGAAATGAACTTATTATTTATGTACAAATATAAATTATATTGATTACCATTACTTATTAGAGAATTCGGAAAAAAATAAAGCTATTGAGGTTGTTCTCATGAAAATATTTTTGGGTTGTTTTTATAGATCTTTACCGATCCTACCTAGAATATACCGTACATGACATATAGCATATATATATATATATATATATATATATATATATATATATATCGACGGTGGGCAATGAAAACCTCATAACTTCATCAGTCATTGAAAACTACTTAACTCCAGTGGCCAGCACAAAAATATGTGATGCATTACCTGTTGAGAACACGAACTTCAAATGTATTAATAACTTGACTTGTATTCTGTAATAAAATATGTGGCAACTATTGCTGTTTCAGTTTTCATAATTATTTAAAACAGTTATTTGTTTGTCCTGTAAAATTTACCAAAATGGAGTTACGAGGTTTTCATTGCCCACCATCTACACTATATATATCCTTGTCACACAGCGGGCCCGGATTCGATCCCCGGTCGGGGCAGTTTTTCTGGGTGAGGTTTTTATCGGGGTTTTTCGTCACATGTAAGACAAAATGCCAGGAAAACTTTAAGACCCAAACGGCTCCCGATATCATATGGCCATCATCACCATCATCATCATCATCATCATCATCATTATTATCATCATCCTTCACCGGTGTGGAAAGAAACGGGAAGCTACCACACCTACTATTCCCTAGTAAAGCTGCAAGCATAGCATGAAAATGCTATGATTGCAGTGAAGGACCTACCCTCAGGTAGAATTACTATGGATGGATATGTGTGTGTGTGTGTGTGTGTGTCGTAACGCAATTTTTGTTTTATCATAAACAAACTTGGCATATATAGCAATAAATTACAATAAAAGCAAGTTCGAGTTTGTCAACCAGTAAAATCGGACCATAATGTGTAAGAGTTGACCTGAAACTAAAATTTAAAAATAGGGCTAGCTGTCACAGTTTTCGATATTTCGCAACGAAACTCAGTATATATGTTACTAGAATAAAATGAGGAAGGGTATTCGATCATTAGAAGTGGGAGTTTCCTGAAACCGAAATTAAATTTCCCTCTAGAACCGCCATACTTGCTTTGTCATAATATATCCATATCCCATACATTAGTCCTTACATTGACAATGTAACATATAATATACTTCAGTTTATTTAATTTCATATTTTTAATAAGGCAATAAAAAATTAATCCATAGATATTATTTAAATTGGTGTAAATTTTACAAAAATGTTCAATAAATAATAGCTAACGATTTTCCATGGGTTATTTTCACTGCGGTCAGGCTCAAGGGCTAATGGTCAGCGTTTCTGACTATTGTTCATGAGGTCCCAGGTTCGATTCCCGGTCAAACCATAGGATTTTTTTTTCATAAAGGAAATCATTCCTGTGGTTGCCCATGGTCTGGAATTTAGGTTAAGAACTCTCCTGGCGCTTCATTATCGTTTATCGCCAATCATATCTTCGAGGTAACGTAACTCCGTCTTCTAGACGCCCCAAATTCAGAAGTGGGTTACAATTAAGCCAATGCCCGGAAAGAACCTGGGGGATTGAATTAAAAAATCACTGCAGTCCGACTTTTAAAATAATTTAGCATCAGATATCGAGTTTATCATAAGTACTGCCACGAGTGATTTCCAAATTATCGATGAATTCACGACTCACGGAGTAAGGAGTGAATTTATCTAGAGAATTTGGAAATCAAGAATGGCATTTGTTAGGACTATTTAACGAATAAAATTAAGTAGTTTACTCACAAATCATTGTTTAACTATAATTATTTTAAAATATTTATATATTTAATGTAAACAGCTATGTCTGAAAACAAATCAGAAATGTGAGGTTATGTTCATTCACTGCTGCTTGATCATATTATTTATTGCCAAATAAGATCGCAATATTGTAAGAGTGCACCCAAGTGGAGAAATAATGAAACACATCAAACAATATATCATAATCAACATTACGGATATTCATTTATTTTTTTAGTAAACAACTCAGTAAAATCAAGGAATCTTTTCATTATTTGCTATATTCAATGTATTTGTTGGAGAAAAATAATGCTTTGACCTGTTCAGAACATTAAAAAGGAGACGCTTTCTTTATCACAAAAGCAGGAGCTGATAAAGTGAAATCGATAAAGAGCGAGGTGAAACACGACTGTCATTAGTTGTAAAACAACATTCATTCAAACGTGATTGGTCATTGACTAGCATTTGTGGCATGAGTTAAATAGTCTAATTTAACAAATAGTACATGCATATTACAATGCGAGGTTGGGAAGTGGTTTTTACAAAAGCGAGGAAAAGTTTAGAAACCGAGCGATAGCCAGGTTTTTAATTTCCGAGATTCTGCAAAACAATTCACAAACGTGCGTTGTACATTATTTTTGCGCTATGGTGTTTTAAAAATAATAAATAACAGTAAAATAATAACATATATGTTGGAAATATTTGAGTTTAATATAGACAATTGACTAACGTTAACAGTATGGACAATATTTATTAGTTGAAACAACAGGAGGCCGTGAGACCAATTAGTTAAAAAATGGCGACAAGTATGTATTTATTGTTTTATATTGTTTCAAGGGTTGTAAGGGGTAGTGACGTGTGTATAACCTCTCCTACCCAATTCTCATCCTCACCTTCTCGTGGTACAACCCGTTTTCACAAACGAGGCTCTGAGGACCGAGTCACGGCGGTATAACCGTTCCATCAGGTAATGAGTTAATGCGGTATCCAATGTCTGTCCAGAGACTAAAAGATAGCAGCCCTACCACTGGACTACTTAGCGTCGGGCCAGTAACCCGTCCTAAGGAACTTCAAAACTACTTTCAAGTCTCAACATGAAAAAATCCAGAAGGAATTGAAATATGACGACCACAGCAAAGAAATATGGTTGAAAGAAAACGGCACAATGATATTGTAAGATATGCAACCTGGAATGTCCGAAGCACCCATGAAAAAGAAGAGGAACTAGACAGAATATTTTTAAGAATAGAAACATCGATATTGCAGTAACTACAGAAACTAAGAAGAAACTTAAAGGAATGAAAGAAACACAAAATTATGTACAAATATATAGCGGTGTCGACAGGAAAACCCATGGACAAGCTGGAGTAATGATTTGGATTAATAAAACCATAAGAAATAAAATTCAACACTACACTTACTGGAATGAAAGAATATTAGAGCTTCGACTGAAAATTAATAGAGGTAATTTGACAGTTCTTGGTGTATATGCACCAGAGGAAGGCCGTGAAGAAGACAATGAAGAATTTTATAAAATATTACAAGAAATTTATAGCAAAATTAATAGAAATGATTACATTCTCATAATAGGAGATTTAAATGCCAGAGTGGGCAATGCTCAAGTCAACAATAATATTGGAACATTTGGCGAACCAACCAGCAATAGGAATGGGACAAGATTAACAGATTTTGCTATCTACAATGAACTGAAAATAACGAATACCTTTTACAATCATAGAAACATACATAAGTATACCTGGCATCGTCAGGACTCAAAATCAATCATTGATTATTTCATTGCAAATAATAAGATTTATAAATTGTTTCTCGATGTCAGAGCCTACAGAGGATATGATATTGGTTCAGATCACTACCTAGTAGAAGCAAAAATAAGATTTCCGCCAAGATGGTTAAAAAAGAAGAAAGAAAACAGCAACAGAGCATAGAACAAAAGTACAAGGTAAAATTATTTTATGATGACAGCATTAAATGGTTATATTCGAGAAGAATTCAGCAATATATCGCTACAACTCCAGAAAGTAATGATGTCGAAGAAGAATGGAAAAACATTAAAATGATAATTCAAAATGCAGCTAATGAAACTTTAGGAAAAGTAAATATACACCAAAGAAGAAATAGAACTCTAAAAATCTGAGATGATCAAATAAAACAATTGATTGAAGAGAAAAATGCAGCTTATGAAAAATAATTTGAACACAAAGAAAGTAGAAAATGAAATAGAATTCAAACGCTGTAGAGCTATTGTTAAGAGGGAAGTAAGAAAGAGACATAGGAAAACATGGTTAAATTTTGTTACACATTTAGAATCAGACTTGCGTAAGCTCCAACCTAATGCCTTCAAAATATTAAAACATTTGAATAAAGATATTAAAGAATCTACCAAAATTAATTGCAGAGTAACAAAAGAAGATTTTTTCAATTATTATAAAAGTCTTTGGACTGACAATAGCTATGAAAATACAATTTTCCGAAATAATAATGAGACAGATTCCATAATATCATTGGAGAATTGAACAATAGAAGGCAACTGGCACAGATGGCTTGAATTCTGAATTGTACAAATATGCAGGCAAACAGTTCCATGAAAGACTATTGTCCTTCTTTAATAATGTATTCAAAAATGCAGATATGATGGACTTCACTTTTAACTTCGCCGGAACAGGCTGCATAGCCGAAACCTTGTAGTAGAAGAAGAAGAAGAAGAAAATGCAGATATACCACAAGAATGGAAGACAAGCATTGTTATACCCCTGTTCAAGAAAGGAGTTAAGAGAAAAATGGACAACTATAGGGGAACCAGTTTGTTAAACACATGCTACAAAATTTATGAAGACATTTTAAATGGAAAATTGAAAAGTTTCAGCGTAAAACTCCTTATGGAATATCAAAATGGATTTAGGAAAGGACGATCTTGTATTGATTCAGCATTTTCTGTTAAAATATTGCTTGAAAAAAGAAGAGTATTCAACTTAGAAACACATTTTGCTTTCATAGATTTTGAAAAAAGCATTCGACACAGTCAAGAGATCAAAACTCTTCAATATATTGGAAGACAGAAATATACCAAATTTACTTCTGCAGAACATACAAAATATCTACAAACACAACACCATAAAGATTAAATTAAATAACAGATTTTCTGAAGAAGGAATTATAAATTGTGGTATGAGACAAGGCTGCCCCCTATCCCCAACACTCTTTGCGATTTATATCAACGAAGTAATATGTTGCTGGAAAAAGAAATATACATTTGGAATAAGAATATCACAAAATAGAAACATTTGTTATTCATAGACTTAGATAAAGCATTTGATCGAGTAAACAGGGAAATATTGTGGAATATCCTAAAAGAAAAAGGCCTCCCTATTCAGATTATAGAAATTGTTTAGAGCTTGTACTATGGAACAAATATTTGTATTGACCCTCAGTTGACTAAAAATAAGACATTTTTTTCAAATAAACCAAGGAGTACGACAAGGGTGTTCACTCTCACCTATATTATTTAATATTTATATGGACGATATCCTAAAAGAATGGAAGAAGGTTTTAACTAATGAAGGAATATTAATTGATAATTAAGATCAAATAAATGCTTTATTATTCGCTGACGATGTTGTACTTTTAGCAGAATCTGAAAATGAGCTCCAAATATTAGCATATAAATTTAAATTAATAGCCAATAGATATAATTGTAAAATATCAATAAATAAGTCAAAAGTAATGGCATTTATTGGTAAATGTGGAATTAGATCAAAAATTGTACTGGATAACAAAATAATAGAACAAGTATCACATTTCCAATATTTAGGATGTGATATAACTTATAGAGAAAATAAAGATATAGAAAATAAAGTAAATAAATTTCAGGCTATTTGTGGAACCATAAAAAGAACCTCAGGTCGGAAAACAAGGAAAGATACGAAACTTAAATTATATAAAACAATGGCTGCTCCTTTGTTGTTGTATGGAAGTGAAAATTGGATAATGAAATCAAGGGACAAAAGCAGGATACAGACTGCGGAAATGCTGTTTATACGTAATGTGAAAGGATGCACAAGAGCGGATAGAATAAGGAATGAAACTATACGAGAAGAATTAAATATATATAAAATCGAAGATAAAATCAGCGAAAATAATAAGAAATGGACAGAACACTTAATGAGAATGAACAACGAAAGAATACCAAAAAGAACCTTCTTGTATAATCCCAAAGGAACAAGAGATGTTAGCCGACCACGCAGAAGATGGACTCCACTTTTAACTTCGCCGGAGCAGGCTGCATAGCCTAAACCTTGTAGTAGAAGAAGAAGAAGAAGAAAATTAAACAGCCTATTGTTTGCATATGACCAAATAATAATAGTAAATTCAGAAGATATCTACAGAAATGTCTATATAAACTTAACAAAATTACAGAAGAATATGGATTGAAGATATCTACAGAGAAAACAACAATTATGGTATTTCAAGGTGTAGACCCTGTCAGAAGTAAAACTGTACTGGACGATAACATTTTGGAGCAGGAGAATAATTTTACATATCTAGGATGCAATACCTTATATGAACAAGAAAAGGATGTAAATGAAAAAATATAAACTTTTTAAGGATTTTAGGGTTAATAAATTCTATCTTCAAACCACAGTTAGTCCAAAAACATTCAAGACTAAAAGTGTATAAAACACTGGCTCTTCCAACTCTTTTGTATGGTAGCGAAGTATGGACGTTGAAACAGAAGGATATACAGAGACTTAGATCTGCTGAAATGAGATACCTTCGGAGGACTGCAGGATACACACTACTACATCACAAAAAAAAATGCAGACATCTTAGAAGAATTACACATGGAACCTTTAGAAAACAAAATGTCTGATTATAATTCAAGATGGATGCAACATGTTCATCGAGTGGAAGATCACAGGATACCCAAACAAATGTTAAGATATCAACCTGCAGGAAGAAGAAGACCAGGACGTCCACTCAAAAGACTCTTGGATGGTGTTCTCTTGAGGCAAACAGTTCAACTAATGGTCTAAATTCGTGAATGTACTATGGTGATGATGATGATGATGATATTGTTTGAAATAAAGTTCAGTTAATTTAAAATGCAGTGATTTGTTTCGTATAATGTATATTAGCATTACCTTTTGGATATTTTTACATATAGGCCTACATTGTATGTAGTATACATAGAGGGCAGTGTTTTACTTCTCACACGCGTGTTTGTAATATGTAATATTACAGTATAGTTATTTTATTACAGTATAGTTATTTAGGTTGGCAACCCTGAGATGTAGTAAGTTGAACTTTCAATCATGGTCACCATTGCTATAAGTGCAACAGAATGCGCTATCGCGCAAAAAATAAATATATATAAATGGGAGAATGCATTCGAACTGCTGATGATTTAGCTCAGTTTACGCAGTTTATATGTGACAGACTCTTTATTTGAAAAATTATTAAGTTTACCATGTTTTGTTACATGTTTTCAAAATTTGCGACTGTTTATCTGGATGTCATAGTCATACTACTGTAATGTTCCAGTTTCCTGTTTTGCAGCAAATTCAGAAGGAATCTTGGCTTAGGTTTGGAGGCCGTTCACACGAAAATAATTTAAAAAATACAAATATTCGTTGATCCTATGTAGCAAACACCAAAAAATGACTATGAAAATAATTATATTTGTGAATGAATATGTGTATGTGTGTTCATGCTTTAGCGTCCACAATTTTTATTCTTTTCTTGGAAGCAAACTAGGTATATGAAAATTAATTAAGAAAAGTAAGGTTGAAGCTCGTCAACTATCAAAATAACACCATTAGCAGTAAGAATTAGCCTGATGCGAAAATTTAAAACTTCCTCTAGCGGCCGCAATTTTATATTTTTCACAACAGAACTCAGTATATGGTATTGGAATAAAACCAGAAAGGTATTTTCCAAAGATCAGCGAAATTCAATAATTAGGAATGATAGTTTATCAGAAAGCTTAAATTTAAAACTCGATCAAGCGGCCGCTATTTTCTATTTTCCTTAAAATAGTTGCCTGCTAGGTGTCTGAGTGAATCGGTGTGTTGACTGCATGCTACTCATGACATATATGAATAAATAAGGTAACTCTCCTGACAAAGGAGAGGCTAAATATACAGATTAGTTTACCTGAAAGCTAACAATTAAAACTAGCTCTAGCAGCCGCAATTTTTTATTTTTCGCAACGGAACTCGGTATATACCACTGCAATAAAACCAGAAAGGTATTCTCCAAAAATTAGCGAAATCCGATAATTAAGAGTGAGCTGAAATTTAAAACTCGTTCTAGCGGCCGTAATTTTACTTTTTCACAACGGAACTCGGTATATGACATTGCACTAATACCATAAATGTATTTTTTGAAAAAATCAGCGAAATCCGTTAATTAAAAGTGAGGGTTTACCTGAAAGTTGAAATTTAAAACTCGCTCTTGCGGCCGCTATATTTGTTTTCTCACAACGAAACTGAATTTGATTATCGAGAAAAAGGTATGTTCCATAAACCAGAAAAATTAGAACATAATTCTATTCTTTAAGCAATGCGCTTTTTTTTCTGTTTTCAGAGCAAGATGTGGCATCATGCACCAGTCAGGTGATAACAGACATTGCTCCATTGGCCGCTGAAGTAGAAACAGTAGTGGCAGACGTTCTTAAACTCGCAGCAGAATGTGGTAGCGACAGTGCCATCAGCGTGGGTGTATGTCTACTAGAACATGCCGGTGAAGTGACCACAGCTATTAAAGACATCACTGCAGCTGTGAAAGACATTCCATCAACCTACACTTCTCTAAAATCAGATGTTGAGAGTTGCAGCTCCACACTATCAGCTGATGTTCAACAGATTGAAGGTGAAATATCAGCCTGCCTTTAATCTGTAGATGTATCATCTGTAACCCGAAAATAAAATAAAGATACAATCTAAATATTCTTCTTCTTCCAGCTCTACAGCCCTGTATGAGCCCTGGATGCTGTTAGGATACTCCTCCACGCATCTCTGTCCAACGCCCTCCTTCTCCATCCCCGGACCCCGAGCTTTCGGAGGTCGTTATTTTCAAATAATTGTCCTTTTTCCTCGCCAAAGTTCGTTGTCCAAAAAGGCAGCCGGCTAATGCCCTGAACAGTTTCTCAAAAATATTTTTTTACAAGAATGGGATTGCCAGCCCCGTGTCTCAACACCCAACTGGAGGGCCAGGTGATTTTCTTTCTAGGTTTTTCCCATAGCCTTTAGAAAGTCAATTCCCATCCTGCAAGTCAGCAGCTCCCTAACTTTGAGGTAGTCTCATCTGCCTTCTTCGCCGTTGAGAGCAAGCTCTTCATCCGCCTACGAAGCCATTGGACATCCTCTTCTGGAGTGCTTCTAACTCTGACCTCACTCCTTTGACCTGTCAGGCTAGGATGTCTCTACTAGTAGCTACGCTACCGCCGACATAGTTCTCAGGGCCATTAAGATACTCAAACCCCAAGGCCATAGCGCCGCCAGAAGGTTTGGGTCAGTTTAAAATTCATGACCCCACCTGGACTCGAACCCTTGGCCTTCAGGATTGTAGCGTAGTGTCTTTAATATATACGAGGACTGCTCAATAAACAATAATTTTTTACTCTTCCTCACAAGGGAACTAACAACAATTCCATGCCGGAACCTACCTTAAAATTTCTTCCAGAGAAGCGTTGTGATGTACAAAGACCGTGTCCAAAATATTATCTGCCGTGTTTAACTTAAGACACTAAAATCAAGCTCAAAATATCTCATTTAAACTATAAGGAAGTAATACAACTCCTGTACTGGCAGACTGGAAAACCCTTACTACCCGTCGTCCTCGCAGGTCTTAGCGCCTGATATGGCATTGCAGAGTTATCAGGATATCTCTACAGTATTACCCAGCTTCTGTTGCATATAACCCGAAAAAATCCAGGTAATTTGTCCCGATCTCGGATCGTACCCAGGCCCTCTGCCTATGATGCAGCGAAGCTACTCCGAGAGCACAGAGGTGGATAATAATAATAATAATAATAATAATAATAATATAATAATAATAATAATAAATTTTAACTGATGCAGTTATGAGTGTATGGTCTTCGCTAAATTTAATTATACAAATATTAGCAATAACATATTAATTGTAATTAATTAAATAACATAATAAAATATAATATTGGGAGTACAAAATATATAAAATAATTAACTAACACTATCGACCCCGGAAATTAATGGCCGCGCGGTAATGTTTTATAATCATCCCCTGCATAATTCACCACCCTCAAATCATGGTTAATGTTATTTTAATACCAATCCTTGGCCTACAAAACTGGAGCTTCCTTCTGGATTTCCTGCAATTTTCCATATCCCGCTATCATTCCTCACTTCTGTTACATGTCCTGTCCATCGTAGTCTACCAAACTTAACGTTTTTTATTACAACTGTTTCCTCATAAAAACAACGTGGCTCACTGTTAGATAATTTTGTCCATTCTCTCGCTATTCGTTTCTCTTTGGATCAACATTTTTTCTAAGTATTTTATTCTCAAATACGAGGGTCACTCAGAAAGTTTCCGGATACTGGCAAAATTTTAGAGATAATATAAAACTTACCATTACATCATCTCAAAGTACTCTCCCTGAGCATCTATGCATCGTTGCATCCTCCTGAACAACAACTGGAAATATTGGCGCCAGTCACTTTCATCCAGTGCACAGAGCTTCACTTAGTATGCTCCAACCGCATCTTCAGGTATTGAAAACCGCTTCCCACGCAACCGAGCCTTCACCGTAGGGAACAAAAAGACGTCTCACGGTGCCAGTTCCGGACTGTAAGGAGGATGGGTCAACAGCTACACAGGAGTCTCCCTCAGAAAATAATTTGTCAGATGGGCGGTGTGGGCAGAGGCATTGTTGTGGTGCAACAGGATGCCCCTCAGTTCAGCTTTTGGGCGCTTTTCTCGCAATTTTTGGAATACCTGTGGGAAGGCAACTGTGGTTTACAACTGTGCAGTCACTGTCCTTTGATGTTCAAGTGGTATTGTTGCCACATGACCACATATAGCAAAGAAAGTAAGCACCATTTTCTTCCCAACACCTTTTGCTATCTTCACTTTGACTGGTCGATCATCATCAGGAAAGACCCATACCGACGGCTGACGCTTTTTATCTGAATCATATTGGTAAATCCAGGTCTCGTTACCTGTAGTGATCTCAGAAATGCTGCGAGAGTTCCCATTGTTGAATCTCCGAATCATTTCACGGCACCATTCTACTCGAGTGATCTTTTGGCCTTCAGTGAGTCTATGTGTCACCCAACGAGATGACACCTTACTGACCCTAAGATAGATGTGCATAATTTTTGCAACACTCCCCGATCCAATCCTTAGGGATGCCTCAATATCTCTTTATTAGTCATACGGGCGTTTTCTCGCAACATATTATCCACAGCATCGATTTTTTCCACAGTCACTGCCATCGACGGGCCCTCCCGCTCCCCTCTTCATCTTCAAGAGAGGTTCTATACCTCTTAAACTCCACAAACCAATTGAAACTGTGGCACTGGAAGGGGCGAGGTCCCCAGAAGCCTGTGTAAGCCTTTCAAGAGATTGCGCCTGGTTTAAGCTACTTTTAAATCATAGAAAATCATTGCTCGAAAATGTTCTCGCTGTGGTTCCATTTGCAGTCTGATAGAACCTGTCACCCCCTACCATTTGACTCACAGCTGATAAGGAATGAGGTGTGTGGGTGGGGAAACTATGTCAGCTGACTAACAAAGGACCTCCCAACACGCTGCTAACACTGTTATCTTTCTATCGTAAACCGTACAGTCAGGTCCGTTAACTTTATGAGTGACTAATGATATTTTCTATTCCCTTGAAGTAATATATCAATTTTACTCATCCATATAATGTAACTGGATGATTCGACACTTTAGGTCTATATAGTTCTACCACTGATCTAAATAGTGAACAGTACCCCGATATAGGACAAATAGTTGTCTCTGGTTGGGAAATCACAATGTCTACATTGTAGAGAAGGCTATCAGAACAGTTGATATAAGAATTTTAAGGTGCAATGGACAATTGGTAGATATGCTATTGTCATATGCATGAGCACTTCTGTTTCCCTCTACATACATTATTATGGTTGTTATATTACTATGTTTAACTTTCTTTTCTATTAAGGAAAGTAGTAACCAATGGAGTTCGGTTTGTACAAGAACTACAATGGAAACCATGATGAATACAACAATAGTAGTTGAATTATTGACAGATATTTTTGGCTTATCAGAGGCAATGCTAAGCCAAGTTGATCATCCTGGAGAGTTCCAAACACCTTTCCAATATTGCTTTGATTCGAGCCTCCTTGAGGAATGTTGTAGAGATGATTGCGAGGAACCTGCATTCTATGAGAACTGCTTGTGTTTGAATCATTGTTTACGTACAGACTTGCCCACGTTTTGTCTTGACTAAACCAGAGCAATGTGTACAGTTGAATTTCTATTTTAGTGTTGTTTAGTTCATTTCTCGTCCATTGCACCTAAAACTTGTTGATTCTCTATTATTTCTTATGTACTTTCAAATGGCGTATCAGGCGTTGTACATGTTACGAGAACTGTTCGTACTATTCCCTTGTAAGTCCAATTTTTAAAATACAATTCCTGTTAAAATTGTTTAAATAATAATAATAATAATATAAGTACTTTTTTATCCGTCTAATTGAGGAAGACGGATAAAAAAGGTATACTTAAATTATTATTTATACAATTTTAATACATAACCTCAATTGTGATAATAATGAATGTTAAAAATGTTGATAATACTTGTTATAATGCATTCCCCCATACACAATTTTCATGGGCACTGCGGAAAATAAAAAAAAGTCGATATTTCAATTTATTAATTACAGTAACGATACTGATTTTTAGTTCAACATTTTTGAGAGAAGTTGGGGTGACAAGAGTCACTATAATGGATAACAGCACTGGTCTGATTCATAAGCAGCATTATGAGTAGGGCAAGGCAATTAATGATTTTTCATCTTTTTCTTATGAAGGTTGAAACATTGCTTATATATATATATATATATATATATGAAAATGTAAGACATTAAAAAACGGATTAAATAAAAGCAATTAATTAGCGTATTTTATTGCATTTTCTTAACTTCTTTAGGGATAGGTCATTTTGTGGAATTTTAGGCCATTTTGAACATTTTTTACACTTTTCCGGAAGGCTATGACATTATTTGTATTTGATTTGAGATTTTTATTATAATTCAGTATTTTTCCTTGCCAATATAATTTCTTGGAATTAAGTAGATGTTTTACTAATTCCTACCCTATTTTTCAAGCTATGAGCATTATGAACTAGCCCACTTCTAGGAATTTTATTCTATTTCTTAGAGCTTATGCTAGCTTCTACCCCTATTTTTCAAGGAATATGCTTAATGGACTTGCCCACATTCCCATTGTTATGCTGTTAAGTGAGGTGGTCAGTTGTTCCTAGCCCATCTGTATCAACAGGTTAAGAGCAAAATGCCTAGAGTAAAGGAAAGTGATAGTGTTAAATTAAAGGTATTTGTTTCAAAACATGGAGAACATATTTTTTCGACAGATGATAGTATTTTATTCTTCAAGATTTATGATGTGAGAGAGGCTGCTGAAAAAAGGTTTATAATAGAACAACACATGTCACGGGAGAAACATAAACGTGGTCTGCAGCGACTTGGAAAAGACCAAAAAATTAATTCCAGATCCCAGAACAATGAGAAGAACCTACGTAGCTCGGTGCTATGACAAAACTTTGCAAAAAATATGAGAAAGGATTGGATAAAGAAATGTATCCATAGACGAGACAACAGACTCTATGGGCCGTTATGTAGCGAATGTTATTGTTGGAGTTTTAGAAGCACAGCCCTGGAGAACAATTTCTACTACATTGTGAGCAGCTGTACAAAGTCAACTACTCAACGATCAGCCTAGTATTTGACCATGCATTGAGAATACTTTGACCTGATGGAATTCGAAATTCCAATGTATTGTTTTTTATAACAGATGCAGTACCCTACATGATGAAAGCAGCTGCTTCTTTAAGTGCACTGTACCCAAAAGTGGTGTATATGTGTTTAACGCATACATTACACCGGGTCACGGAAGAAGTACTGTACGTGCAAAATTTCCTGAAGTGGATAAATTAATTGGATGCGTGAAGAAAGTATTCTTGAAAGCCCCCTCTTGAATTTTAGCAATCAAAATAGAAACTCCAGAAATCCAATTGCTCTTTTCACCTGTTTTGATGGGGAACATGGCTCCAAGTTTGCAGTTATTATTGCAAGAATTTCGACGTTGTGAAGAAAGTGGTCGATTCTTTTGATAATGGTGAGTCTGTGTCAATAAAAAAGGCACAATAACTGTTAGCTCATAAAGAAATTTCTGGTAAACTTTCTTACATAAATACTAATTTTGGGTTCTTTCCTGATGCCATAACTTCACTGGAAAAATCCCAAATGACGTTAGTGGAACAGCTACAAATAGTGGATAAAATGGTGAATGAATTGAGCCATGCATGTGGTAAAGTTGATGATACAGTGTCAATGAAATTTAAGAATTGTATAACCAAGAACAGGGGTACACAACATTGTGTTCAATTGACAGAGATTTGCCTGGTGAAAATTCTTCTCTTGCTGAATGTGAGTTAAATCCAGGAGATATTGCTTGTTTTCAGTATGCTCCAATTGTTTCCGTTGAAATAGAGAGGCGCTTTTCCATTTATAAGTAAGTATTAGCAGACAATAGACAATCATTTATGTTTGAGAATCTCCGCCAAGTTTTGATTGTTGCAATTCAAAATTGTTGTAAAAGTTCGCTGTGTAAATGAAATGGATTTTCTGCAATAAAAGTTACTGTAATATGTAGTTTTTAATATTTTGATGTTAAGTTAAATCTTATGTAATTCAGTAATCAAGTGAGTAGTTAATCTAATAAATAGAATTTTTAATGGTAATTCTCAACTTTTTATTCATCATTTTTTATTTTATTGGTCATTTTTTAGTATTTTTAGGTCTTAAATGCATTTTTTATTTTGCATTTTTTAACAATTTATAGGTCATTAAATGCCTTGTCCTAACTATGAGATATTGAAGTAATCATTTGAATAATTAAATAGAAAGAGAACAAAATGTTGAACATCTGTGGTTCATTATGTATAACCTCCAGATCTACAATTACAATGTTATTACGTAAAAAAATCAGTAGGTTTGTATTTATTCAGCTGGGCCTTCGCCTTTAGAATATCATATAAAAGGCTGTGATACAGTTATTGTAGCATCAGAAAAAAAAAGTCTGAAAGAAAAATGGCTTCCAGAACTGTTTTCTGTCTTCTATTGGCGCTCTTTGTAGCTCAGGTAATATACATTTCATATTCAGAACATAATGTTATTATTTTGAATAAATCTATCATTCGTTGTAGCTGAGCGGTTTAAGGTATCTTCTGACGTGAGAAGATATTTTCTCATGGAATTTCGGCAGAACGGGACCGATGCCCACCCAGCATGAGTAATTTGGGTATTACTAGCCGAACTTAGGTCTGATCAGCAAAAGGGAAAGTGTGGTAGCGCTAGAGTCGCGAAACTATTTCTCTATGGAAGGGAGAATCCCTAAACACATGTGAAAAATCATTACATGGTTGTCAAATTAGTAATTTAGTCGACGGCTGCTGAAAGTTTTGGATCATTTAAAATCACAGTGTTTGTCATTTCTGTGTTACCAGCCTCACAACATAACACAGGGGGGCGGGAATAGGCAACATTGAAGAAGGCAAAGAAGGTACAGCTCATTCCCTAGTAGTAGCATGGTTGTCGGTTTATTAATTTGGTCAACGACTATTGTAGGTGTCGAATCATATAAAAAGCCCAGTATTTGCCAGCAATTCCCTCGCAGTCAAATAATATAATACAGGGGAGAGGAAGTGGTAATATAGAGAGATTTAATTTGGGCGAGTAATAGTAGAATAAGTGGACGTTCCAGGTTAAAAAATCGTCCATTATGGCTGGATATATGCTGACCATATGTTATTCCGATACTGATTTTCCATCTATGTGATTAACACATGTGGATATGAAACCAGTAGCTGGCTGTATGCACCAAAATACGTTTTAGACCTGAAGTGCTATGGAGCTTAGTTTACACCAGATTTTAAATCTAAACCGTCTCAAGAACTTTCTTCTTACAGCTCATTAAAGACTTTTAGGTGCATACCAAGTTATGCCGCATGTTGACTATTGGAATGTTCTACCAACCTATATTAGTTATGAACTGTTGGACAAACTGCAGCGTGTTCATAATATTTGTATCAGATTCTTATTTAATTCCGAAAATATGATAATTTCTCCACGAATTTTCATGGCTACATTTTAAAGATAGAAGAAAATTACACGGTCTAGCCTCCTATTTAAGATTCTACACACTTCGATTCCAAATCATTTAGCCTCTCACTACCAGTATCTAACCACTACCACAATTTAAACATACGATCACACCATAATACACTGCTTAATGTATTACATCACTCCACATCATATACTGTCTTCACTTCTCGCAACTGGAATTCCCTACAACAGGAAATTAGGGGCTGCCTGAAGTTAGAATCTCTAAAAAAAAATTATATTTGCTTTAACTTTGTTTTCCCCGTCCATGGTATCTTTATCCTGCCTTGGTGGAGTGGCTCGAGGGCTTAAATGATCCATTGAACTAACCTGGCGGTAACATTGCTGCCGGACAGGTCGAAAACGATAAGTTACACGAAAAATGTACCTTGGTTAAAACAGTGACGATATTTCACCGTAAAAATACAACCGTCAAGAAACGCGGACATGGATTCCACTGGGGTATAATTTTCTGGAGCAAAAATGGGTTCTCCGAGCGAGGACTACTTTAGGGAATCCATGGCGAAGCCTTAAACACAAGGATATCTTCCTAGGAACATGGAATGTATGAAGTTCTTAGGAAAAATTATGGACGAATGAGAGTTGAACAGTCAGGCGAATGGAGAAGAATTCATAAGTGTGAGTAACATGATCTTTATAGAAAACCAAAACGTAAAGTACACTTTAATGATGATTTCGTATAAATAAATAATATTTCCTCGACTTTTCTGGAAGTATATTAATAGTAACTTGGATTACTTTTAATTTTTTCCCTTCTCCGTTCATTTTTATTTTAAATTCACATATGAAACTAGCACCCTAAATTGCAGAATATAACAACAACGTTTGTTGATTTATCGTGCTTTTTTTTTTTTTTTCCAAGGCCCACATTACTATTTGTCTAAACATATCGTTTCCGCAATAAATAAATTTCATCAAATATACTAAATATATAACACATACTAAACTACTCTGAACGTAGATAAAGTATTGTAGACAACACGTTACAAACTTAGGTTTAATAACTGCTTGCTCTTAGAACACTCCCTTCAGTTGTGTTTAAACTTAAGCATCTCATTACTAAACATCTGCTTTTGTAACTAGCGTCAATAACCATTGTTACATTTGATTCCAGAGATCCATTGCTGAGCTTCAGGTGCACTGTACATGCATTAATCGGTGTTTCTTTTCAATTAATTATATTACTAGTTATTATTATTATTATTATTATTATTATTATTATTATTATTATTATTATTATTATTATTATTATTTTATTACTATTAGCATGTTTAGCGTATAAAATGTATTTTTTATGGAATTCACACTGCATTTTTAATGCATTTTCTTAAATTTGTTATAATCGGGATATTGTATATATAATTTATATTGCAAGTACCGGTATATAGTTGTATATTTGTGCTAGTCGAGTGGAAGAAAAGGCTTACATTCTGACAGAATTAATGAAACATTATTATTATTATTATTATTATTATTATTATTATTATTATTATTATTATTATTATTATTATTATTATTATTATTATTATTATTATTATTAAATCTGATACACATGTCTATAAAAATAGTATATATTTAATAACAATCAAAATAATTTCAAATCCTTTCGTACTCAGACTTAACTTTTTGCCGTCATTTTCTTTTACCCTCATACTCATTGATAAGCCTCAGGGGACGACCCATGGTCAGGGCACCGACTTCATGATGGCACCAAAATAAATAAAATCCAATTCGTATTACGTACAGGCCTATAAAACAATAATATTATATAGCACATATAAAATTTCCATTGGTAGATACCCGTACGTCCCTAAGTAGCTCCCTTGGGGACCTCAACCACGGGTAATTTAGATACACTTATTTCCCCTATAGATGTCTACGAATGACAAGTAGTTACCTCATCGTCTAACCGGGGCATTTAGTAGGCAACTTAGGTATTATATGGATTAAATTTTGCTCAGATGCGCTAATTTAGGCATTGAGATTCTTTTAAGAGCTCGGAAATCTTCAGACTCTGGACCACGGGATAAAGACCCTCCAAAAGGACTTATCCCTGCATTTTTTCAACCTAAAATTCCTTTGACCTGGCCGGATTTGAAGGCGTAACCCTTGGGACAGAGGCAAGGAATATAACCCCTATATCATTAAAGCCGAGAGTGGTAGATATACTGTAATGTATTGTTTAAAGCAGAGATTTCTAAGCCTTTTTTTATGTAAAGGCGAACTTAGTGTACAAAAGTTCATCACGGAGTATTTATTTTCATCTCAGAATTAATATGAGCATACCCATCTTAGTGATATAGGGGTTGAATTCCTTGCCTCTGTTCCAATGGATTAATTCTCCCGGAAGGACTTCAAGCCGTGGATCCCCGAATCTGTAAAAGTTTGGGCTCGTAATGGACATCAAGTCTATATTAGAGAGTATGAGCAAAATTTAATCGGGCTTTCCCATCCAAGTAAGACCTTAGTTGTTTACTAAGGTCACTTTGAGAATATGAGTTAATCACTTGTCACTAGCTGACATCTTTAAGGAAATACGTGCAACTAAATTATATTGGTTAAATATATTTTTTTGCGCGATAGTGCCGTTTTGTCGTACTTAGAGCAATGGCGACATGATTCAAAGTTCAACTTCCTACATTTCGGGGTTGCCAACCTAAATAACTACACTATAATAAAATAGCTATACTGTAATATTACATATTACAAACCACATGTGGGAAGTAAAACCACTGCTCTCTATGTATACTACATACAATGCATATACAAAACACATCCAAAAGGTAGTGCTAATATATTATACGAAACAAATCACTGCATTTTAAATGAACTGAACTTTATTTGAAACAAAATAAACATATAAATACGTACTTGCCGCCATTTTATCACTAATTGGTCTCGTGGCCTCCTGTAGTTTCAACTAATAAACATTGCCCCACTTTTAGCGTTAGTCAATTGTTTATAATGAACGCTAATATTTCCGACAAAGATGTTATCATTTTACTATTATCTATTATTTTGAAAACATCATCGCGCAAAAAGTAATATACAACGCACGTTTGTGAAGTGTTTTACAGAATCTCGAAAATTAAAAACCTCCCTATCGATCGGTTTTTAAACATTTTTCTCGCTAATGTAAAAAAAAAACTTCCCAACCTCGCAGAGTACTATACTATTGAATGGAGCAAATTTGTCCCAATAATATAGGTATTTTATTACATATTTGATTTTATACATTTAGAGATCACTTTTATACCCTACTATTTCTGCTAATTGTGTTTAAAAACTTTATTTCTATATGAATAATGGATAAACATAGGCCTAACTTTGAAAACATATGTTATTATACACTACAGGGATTCTTGTAATCCTAACTTCTCTTTAAAAAAGTCAAACTAAAAATGGCATCTTAGTTAAAGGAAGGAGAAAAAAATACGAGTATTTGAGAATAAAGATATAAGGACGAACGGGCAGGTGAATTCAGAAGACTATGAATGTAACAGTGAGCTACATAACAATAATAGTAATAATGATTAAATTAGTACATGAAGTATTAGTTTATGTTTTATTTGGTGGATTATTTTAAGGAACTAGGCAAAGGTTTATTCGCCTATTTATCAAAAACATCGCTTACATGATCTTTATGGGAGACCATAATTATGTAATAAGAGCAGTTAGATATTTTAGATAAAGATGGGCAGGACATGTGATACGAATGGCGAATGAAAGAAGGACATGAAAACTGTTGGGAAACCAGAGGGAAAGCGCCTAATAGGTAGGACAAGAATGAGGTGGGAGAATAACATTAACCATGATTTTAGGGAGGTTAATTATACAGGGGATTACTGGAAAACATTAGCTCAGGATAGGGATGTGTGGACCTCCGGGATCGATGTGCCAGTAAGTTAGTTGATGTGAAAATCAGAAACCAACTCCGGGAAAACTGAGAATCTATTATTTATGAAGAGTGATCCAGAATTTCTCTACACTTTATAGAACACTGCTACTGACTAGATAAAATTTTGAAGAGGAACGAATCATTTTAGCGTTAAAAAGAGGTGATTTTTTTTATGTTTACAGTGCAGCGCAGATGATGTAGACATTTGGAGCATACTGAAGGATCCTTCCACATTTATCGCAAATTTGAAAGAACAATTCGAAGCCATGGAAGCAACTGTGAAGAACGAGACCGAAGCTTTTGTTGAAAAAATAAAATCTGGATTTGAGGATATAGAACAGAAAATTAGTGACGAAATTGCAAAGGGAGAAGCAGCTGGCCAGTGCATTTCAGCAAGACAAGACAATCTGACATCACTTGCTCGCCAAGGAGGTAAGTACCAGTCCACAGATGAAGAGAATGAAAGTACGGGACGAAGGGCGACATGGGGAATTGCAAGCGATACAATATCATACTACCCCCCCCCTAATACAGGAATAGTCATAATGTCACGCATATATGTACTTTATTTCGGGCGTATACACCTATATTTATATTTTTATATATTATATAATTAAAGTCCACCGCTGTGGTAACGAGGTAGCGTGCTGCCTTCTCACGCAGCGGACCCGGGTTCGATCCCCGGTCGGGGAAGTTTTTCTGGGTGAGATTTTTATCGGGGTTTTTCCTCACCTGTAAGACAAATGTCAGGAAAACTTTAAGGCCCAAACGGTCCCCGAAATCATATGGTCATCATCATCATCAACACCCTTGTCATTATCATCATCATCATCATCCTTCACAGGTGTGGAAAGCAACGGGAAGCTACCACACCTACACAATTCCCTAGTAAAGCTGCAAGCATAGCATGAAAATGCTATGATTGCAGTGAAGGACCTGCCTTCGAGCAGAATTACTATGGATGGATATAATTAAATTTGTTTTTTCTTATTCAGTTTAGTTCCTTTATATTTAGAACCCCTTCATTCTTATGAGTGTGATGTGAACGAGTTGGCATAATGAACGAATCATAGACAAACGAATCATAATTCAGTTCTCAAAACGAGTTAGCATTTTATTTAAAGACACTCTTTAACACTCATGTTATTAGATTTGTGATTCAAATTTGGACATCAAAGGACCGAGTCATTTTTCTCAGAGTCATCTTTTAGCGAATTCTGAAGAAATGCAGCTAATGAGGCTATTCTAATTAAATTATTTCCTATTAAAAGGATGTAACAATCTTCATCAAACAGAAAAATTGATAAAATTACATTCCACCCATTAACTTAGTTTAACCTTTCACCTTATAGGTACTTTTTACATGTCATACGCCACCCGAACCTGTAGGGAGAGGGATTTTAAAACTATGGATTACACACATACTTTTTTTTTACCTCAAAATAACATGGAAGGCTTCTCAAAATGACACTTCAGGCTCAATGTCAGGGCTTCCTCCGAGACACAACATTCACACGCTTACATTCATACTAAAAATGGCGAATATGAAAATGATAATTATAATAGCCAAATAATGTTCGGGAACTGTTTGGGCCTTATAGTTTCTTGATATTTGTCTTATAGGTGAGGAAATAATAAAAAAAAAATCTTTCAGCAAACTTGTCCCATCGAGGTTCGAACCGAGTCTGCTGCGTACGAGGCAGCGACGTTACCCTAAGCCCACAACGGTGGTTTGATTCCATATATATTCCATTCAAAGATATATTGAGATTTTTTACCATCCAAAAGTCTTTTGAGTGGACGTCCTGGTCTTCTTGTTCCTGCAGGTTGATAGTTTAACATTTGTTTGGGCATCCTTATAAGATGTATGCAACATGTTCATTGAATGGAAGGTCACGGGATACCCAAACAAATGGTAAGCTATCAAACTGCAGGAAGAAAAAGACCAGGACGTTCACGCAAAATACTTTTGGATGATATTTCTCTTGAGGCCGAAATAGGTCAACAAATGGCCTAAATTCGTGAATGAACTATGATGATGATGATGATGATGAACAATCCTAACACTGTAGGGACATTATATTCTAGAAAGTGCAGATTTTACACTCGCTAATCCATTAGTAACCTCGATTCTACTCAGATAAAAGTGAGGCGACACCTGTTATTTTCAAATACTCGTAATCGTTTCTCCTCCCTTAAAGTAAGAGTCCATGTTTCGCATCCATATAATAGAACTGGGAGAATAACAGTTTTATATATTTTCAGTTTAATGATTTTTGAGAGAAGTTAGGACAAGAGTCCCTGTAATGCATAATAGCCCATGTTTAATTACTTTTTGCTCGTGTTTGTAATTATTGTTCCTAGATATTTTAATTCAGCTACTTCATCAAAATTTACCCCATTCGTCATTAACTGCCCATTTCCAATACATAATGTATATCTATGTGTGACTATATATATATATATATATATATATATATACATTTATCATTAACATTCTAGATATGTAATGTTTCAAACTACATTTACAGTATTAAATGAAACAATATCGATGAAACGGCTTAGACTGTATAACACTTACTTTTTCTTCTCTTTGTTTTAGGTCCATGATCTGTTCCATCCAGAATTAAGAGTCCCTCCACTTCTTTTTTGGCCTTCCAGACGTCCTTCTCCCATCCTCTGGTAACTTATCTCTTGCTATGCGTACAATTATATCAGGTATCATGCTGTTCCATTCAAATCTCCTTTTTTTTCCCAACCATTCACATACTGCATTCAGCTGCCTTCTTATGTTTTTTAATTTTTAATTTTACCATTCCTTAATTTACGTAAAAGCTCCATAGAATATTCATATCATTTGTTTCTAAATTTGTTCTGTTTTAAGGGGACCGACTGGTGAATTTCAGATTTTTGTTTTTGTTTTCATCCGATTGTTTTAACATTTTATCACATACATGATACGCTTATAGAAGTGTTTCTGTGAAGTTTGGTGTTTATAAGTAGAATAGTTTCAGAATTATGGTTGTTTATATCTATTTTTTAAATATTTTCTAAAAAATGCTCCTTACGATGAATATTTAAATATTTTCTCATGACATTTGAGATTCAGAGTCTTTATGATTCCAGTAAACACATTTGCTATGGAAAAAAAAATCATAAAGGGAGGACACTGCTTATTTTTCATTTTTTGAAAAAAAAAATTATCCACACTCATGCATTTCCATCTCAATTTAAAAGACACGTGTGTCTTAGACTAGTAACTGCATAGCAAATTTCAATCAACATATATTGGGGAGTCTAACCACAACATTTCATTTTGATAGCATAAAAATTGCATCGTAAGGAGCATTTTAAGTTCTGGAAAATGTAAAAAAATTGAAACGGAAAAAAAAAACACATTAAAGTTGAAGTAGTAATGCTGACCACATGTGAAGGGGTATTTAAACTCTTACGTCACGGAATCAATTTTGCTCCTACAATAAAAAACATGAAAAGATCCAAAACAGTTATTAAAAAGAAAATAAACAAAAAAATTGTCTTTTTTTTTTAATGTTCACCATTCGGTCTGTAACAGTATCTGATCTTGTTTTGGACGCATAGGTCAATATTGAGCATATCACAACTTTATATATTCTTGTTCTGATAGTTTTATTTAAGTCCTTGTTTTTCCATATGGTATCATTCATACACGCTGCCACTTGCTGCTTTACTAACTTGATGTGTGACATCATTATGTAACGATCACCAGCTATTTATTTCTACACCCAAGTCACTCACTGTATTCATTATTTTAAATATAGAGAATGCAATAATATACTCATGTCTGAAAAACTCCGCGAAGCAGGAACACTGCAACAAAAACAGCTACTTACAGCCAGGTTTTACGAAGAAGAAAGGGGTTGCGCGCATGAAAATCACCAAGGATTTATTCTATCCAAGTTGCAGGAGATTTGCAACCCTCATGTTCTGTGATTTCCGAGTCCATTTAATAGCTCGATCTACGCTGAAATAACATGTTAAGAACTCGTTTAGGTTAAAAAAAACACTTTTTTCTTTTAAATCTTGAAGAGGAGAGAATAATTTACTTGAAAACTGCTGGTTATCCTGACCTGCAACACCCTGTACCGCCCCTGAAAAGCTAAACTAACCCTTACGTTCAAGGTCGCGCGGAAAAATTTTATCCATACATCCCTATCGTGATCTAATGTTTTCAAATTATCCTCTGTATAATCGACTTCCCTCAAATCATGGTTAATGCTATTCTCCCGCCTCATTCCTGGTCTACCAACTGGACCTTTTTTTCTTCTGGGTTTCCTTCAAGAAACTTCCATGCCCTCTTTCATTCCCCCATTCGTTCCACATGTCCTGCCCATCATGGTCTATGAGACTGAACTGTTCTTATTATATCTAGTTGCCTATGAAGATCATGTAGCTCTCTGTTATGAAGTCTTCTCCATTCACTCCACTCTTTGGTCCAAAAAAATTCCTAAGAATTTTATTCTCAAATACTCGTAATCTTTTTCCTTCCTTAAAGTAAGAGTCAATGTTTCACATCCATATAATAGAACTGGGAGTATAACAGTTTTATATACTATCTTCAGGTTAAAGTTTTTTGAGTGAAGTTGGGAAGACAAGAGTCCCTGTAATGCTTAACATTAAAACTAATTATTGGTTTCAGAACAAGACTTAGTAGCATGCGCCAGCCTGATATCCACTGATATGGAACCTATAGCTGCAAGCTTCGCAACTACTGCCACAGACATAGCAGAGTTAGCATTAGAATGCTCGTCATCTGGAACCAATGTTTTGAGCATCGCCCTGTGCTTGATAAAGAACAGCAATGATGTTAAAACGGTCATCCAAGATGTCAGCAACGTCACCTCCATGATTCCATCGACCTACACTTCTGTCAAAGCTGATATCGAGAGTTGTCAACAAGAGTTGTCAGCAGAAACTGAAGAACTTATGAGTTTAGTGGAAGAATGTTTGGATCAGTAGACTTCCCATCTTACAAGAGGCAGCCATTTTATATTTTAAATATCAGAAAATATTTGCTTTCAATGTAATGCAATTTAAATAAATTCCTAATGCATATCAATCTCAATTCAAAATGAATGTGTGTGTGTACCGGTATACGTAACTCTCGAATGTCTGGAGCAATTCAACTAAATTTGGTATACATGTAAGTAGAGCTCGGAAGTAAAGGACCTATAAATACCTTTAAAAAGACCTAAAGATATCCTACAAAAGACCTAAAAACTGGGGGAAAAAAGGACGTAAAAAGTGATGATCTTATGAAGATTTTCGGGCTGTAGGCCGTGGTCGTGAGGCTTGTAGTTCCCCGACGTTTCGCCAGAGACTGCGTCTGGCATCCTTGAAGATTCATCCTTGAAGATGCATCCTTGAGGATGCCAGACGCACTCTCTGGCGAAACGTCGGGGAACTACCCAAGCCTCACGACCACGGCCTACAGCCCCAAAATCTTCATCAAGATCATCATAGCAACTCCGGCCGTGAAAGTCTACGTGAATACAGACGTAAAAAGTGTTGCAGTTGCTAACGAGTGGATAAAGGTAATTTCGCTGCCTTCACCCTCTGTTCGAGGTAATTTTCTAAAAAATGACAAATTGTTAGAAAATTTGAAGTTGAAATACAGTAGTTCGTTCAGGCGGTCAGTAGGCCAGTAACTAAAAATAGTGTGATATTTTGTGAGGATTCAATAGTTTCTCGCGGAACAAAAGTCTATGGAATGTGAAAAGTTTTAGAAAGTAAAACTAGATATCATAGTGTTTTTAAAATAAGTTGGAATTGAGACCAGACTCTGCGGATTCTTGAATTATGCAAATGGTATTAATGTAGTTAAAAGAAGGTAAAGTTGCAAAAAAAAAAGCCGTTAAGACCTAAAGGACAAAAAAAACAAATAAAACCCACCATTTTCTGGCCTACAATGACCCAAAATATATATATATAGGGCCTCGTCTTCAGACATAAATTAAAAAAAAACCTCAACTACTGAGCCTGGTTTAGGCCTGTTGGTCTGTTCCAACGTCAGCAAGTTTTAAAGCAAATTTCTCATTTTCTTGTAGGTCTTCCTCCAGTTCTATTTCCTTCTGACTTATATTGTAATAACGATTTAAGGAGTATAATATATTTCACCTGATAATATGGTTCATCCATTTTTCTTTTTATTTTTTTTATATTCATTTTTTTTATTGAAAACATTACATTTTTCTCGTATGTAGGCCTATATATATATATATATATATATATATATATAATACCTCATACGTCCCTCCTGGAAACAAGGGTCCTCTCCCGTCGTAAGTTTATTGACCAAGACAATATTTAGTTAGGCTTATTTTCCTACAGACGTTAGTGATTGACAAATTTTTCTTTAATGGTAATATTTTTCACCTTATTTTTAAAAATTCCATCTCTGTCGTTTCAATTTTTTCTTCTGATCACTAAAGACCCAATTCTCACTGCCATCAGTGACATCACTTTATAGAATTTCATCCGAGTCTCTTTCTTAGTTTGTTATGTAGCCTAAGAGTTGTTCTTATTGTAATACAAATATTTCTACCCTGTATAATTCTCCCTCAAATCATGGTAAAAGTTATTCTCCCACCTCATACTTACTGTAACTACTGAGCGCTTTAACTCTGGTTTAGCTACAAATTTCATGTTCCTATTTCATCCGATTTGTATCACCGAGTAATTCGTACCACCTGCATTTCGAGCTGCCAACCTAAATAACTACACTGTAATATTACATATTACAAACCTCGTGCGGGAAGTAAAACCACTGCCCTTTATGTATACTATGTACAATGTATTTACTAAAATATATCCGATAGGTACTGTTTATATTCATTATACGAAACAAATCACTGCATTTTAAATGAACTGAATTTTATTTGAAACAATTTAAAACAATACATACGTACTTGTCATTTTATGACTGATTGGTGTCACGGCCTGCTGTAATGAAAACTAATAAACATTGCCCACACTGTTAACGTTAGTTAGTTATTTATAATGAACGCAAATATTTGCAATAAAGATATTATTTTACTATTATTTATTGCTTTGAAAACACCATGCGCAAAAAATAATGTAAAACACACGTTTCTGAAGTGTTTTACAGAATCTCGGAAATTAAAAAACTCGCTATCGCTCGGTTTTTAAACATTTCCTCGCTTCTGTAAAAACCATTTCCCAGCCTCGCATCGTTATTTACTAGTAATTCTCTTCTCTTAAGTTCATTTAACTTTACCATGAATCCCTTAAAGCACTACCCACGCGGAGAATTGAACACGGGTCTATTCATGAACATATTTCTTAACAGCTATTTTTTAAGAAGTCCCGGCCTTGACCGAATGATTTAAGGTATCATAGTTTGGTGCAGAGATACAGGATTTGCCATGATTCGGGTCCTCATCTTTGAATTAAATTTGGATGGTAACAATAAGTATCATATGCTGTGCGAGCCGATATGCTGACCACATTCACCCCTATTCTGCCTGGATGATCGACCACCACTGCGATAACATTTATACATATACATTCTTTAATGAAGCCAGCTAACTAACTCACTGTCACTATCAAACCCTAGGTTCATGGCTTTACGGACGAAAGCTGTTCATACTATCCCTATCCTGAGATTCTGTTTTTCAAACATCTCCTGTATAATCTGCTTCCCTCAAATCATGATTGTTATTCTCCCAACTCAATCTTGGCCTACCTACTGGGCTCTTTCCCTCTGATTTTCCTAGAAGGAGTTTCGAAGACCCTCTTTCATCCCACATTTATCGCAGTCTATGATATATAACTCCTCTTATTACATCTGGTTTCCTATAACGATCATGCAGCTCACTGTTATGAAATCTTCTCCATTTGCCTGTCTGTTCATCTCTCTTTGTTAAAAAAATTTTCCTAAGAATTTTATTCTCAAATACTCATATTCTTTACTCTTCATTTAAAGTAAGAGTCCATGTTTTACATCATCATCATCATCATAGTACATTCACGAATTTAGGCCATTTGTTGACCTGTTTCGGCCTCAAGAGAAACACCATCCAGAAGTCTTTTGAGTGGACGTCCTGGTCTTCTTCTTCCTGCAGGTTGATATCTTAACATTAGTTTGGGTATTCTGTGATGTTTTACATCCATATAATATAACTAGGGAATAACAGTTTTATATTCAGTCTAATGATTTTTGAGATAATTTTGATCGAAATCCCTGTAATGAATAATAGCATCCATTTCAAGAATTGAGACTATGTTTTCACATACATATACTTAATCAATAGACAAAAGAGTCTGATCACATCTCATATTACATCCTTTGTGAAGTTGCATCTATGACCTTATTTAAAATCTATGTTGCTTAATGTTATGAAGATTGT
Source organism: Diploptera punctata (assembly GCA_030220185.1). Lineage (NCBI taxonomy): Eukaryota > Metazoa > Arthropoda > Insecta > Blattodea > Blaberidae > Diploptera > Diploptera punctata. The sequence goes on along the minus strand of JASPKZ010009355.1, from coordinate 5,995,143 downwards.
GTCTTATTTACACAGTTGTAATACATATTATAAGCTATATAAGAGAGTTCGGAATTCCTAAAAAGTTAGTTAGACTTATACGAATGTGTCTAAATGGCATAAAGAGTAGGGTGCGTGTAGGCAAACAGTTTTCGGACACTTTTGAAATCCAGAATGGGTTGAAGCAAGGAGATGTACTATCTCCTCTACTATTGAATTTTGTACTAGAGCATGCCATCAAATCTTTAGAGGTTGAGGAAGGCCTTCAACTCAATGGTATTAATAAGCTGTTAGTTTATGCTGATGATGTAGTACTATTGGCCAATAGCGATGATATACTAAAGGACAACACGCACACACTATTGAGTAACACTAAGAAATTAGGACTGGAAGTAAATATCAATAAAACTAAATATATGGACACACGTAGAAGTGCATTATATAATGGAAATGGACAGCTAATGACAAATGAGGGGAATTTTGAGGAAGTGGCTGAATTCAAATACCTAGGAACAATAATCACAAATAGGAATGAGATGCTCAAAATCAAACATAGGTTCAATTCTGGAACTGTGTGCTATTATACATTGCAGAGACTTTTGATGTCCCAACTCCTTTCAAAAAACGTTAAACTGAAAATATATAAAACTATTATTCTACCAGTTATATTATATGGGTACGAAACATGAACTCTTACTTTAAGGGAGGAAATGAGATTACGAGTTTTTGAGAATAAAGTTCTTAGGAAAATGTTTGGACCAAAGAGAGATGAATGGAGAAGACTACATAACAATGAACTACATGGTCTTTATAGGAAGCCAGATATAATAAGAACAGTTCAGTCTCGTAGACTGCGATGGGCAGGACATGTTGCGCGTATGGGGAATGAAAGACATGCATGGAAGCTTCTTGTAGGGAACCCAGAGGGAAAACGCCCAGTTGGTAGACCAAGAATAAGGTGGGAGAACAACATTAACTATGATTTGAGGGAATGATTGGTAAACATTAGCTCAGGATAGGGATGTATGGAGAGCTTATGTCCGCGCGGCCATGAACCTACGGGTTCTATAGTGCCAGTGAGTAAGTAAGTCTAAAAATGATTGGCAAAACTGCATTCTACTCGTTCGTCCTACTGGCGTTCACAGCAGTTCAGGGCAAGTATTTACTGTATTATTATTATTATTATTATTATTATTATTATTATTAACTAATTAGCTAATTCAGTAGCACTATCAAACCCGTAGGTTCATGGCTGCGTGGACATAAGCTCTCCATACATCCCTAACCTGAGCTAATGTTTTCCAATCATTCTCTGTATAATATACTTCCCTCAAATATATTATATTCTCCCACCTCAATCTTAGTCTATCAACTGGATGTTGTCTCTCTGCATTTACTACGTACAGGAAGTTTCAATGTTCCTCTTTCATTCCCCATTCGTGCTACATGTCATGCCGATCGCAGTCTATGAAATGTATTATTAACATTATTATTTTTTTATTATTTATGTCGCGGCATCAAGTGGTTATATTAATTGCCCCTAGTCCAGAGATTCGAGGGTTCAAATCCAGCCGAGGGTGATGGATTTTTTTTAAGATAGAAAAGTTTATATAGTTATCATATAAAATATAATTTAATTCTTGAATTAATATCGGCTTCATGACCTCTATTCTTAGTTCTTTTGACCCCTAAATATGTGTATTCTTACTTACTTACTTATTGGATTTACGGCCCGAGTTTAGCCATAGGCACTTCTTTTTTAGTAATTTTAAACCAAGCTAAATTATTTACGCTTATTTCACTACAGATGTAATTAATGTCATGTGGTCAGTATACCGGCAATGAGACATACAATAGACAACCGTGGTTTTGCTTAGATGTTGAAGATAGAAAAATTGTATTTATAGGCTTTTTTTTTCAGGCTTATTATTCTTTTATGGGCTTGAAAATCTTCAGACTTGGGTGTATGGCTTAAAGTAGACGACATGGCTAACGAAATAAAACTTGAAAGAAATGTTTTACAGACTATTAAAGCAAGTGATTAATATGGTACGGATATCTCAAGAGGAAGACATCTCATAGAGTTTCTAAAAATATCTTATAATGGAGAATAGATGAAAGAAAGAAGAAAGAGAAGACCTAAAGAGGGTTGGGCGCATGGACTGAGAAGTATGGGTGAACTGGGACTTAAATAGAGACAAATAGAGAAGGCGCATTTCTTGAGGACGACGGAAAACCATAATAATAACAATAATAATAATAATAAATAATAATAATAATAATAATAATTTTATATGCAGATTTTCAATGTTTATACATATTTTTGTGCCTAAAGTTTTAATTTCCTTCTCCACTCGCCTCTATCATTCCATTCCATGTTCTCCAGTCCTCATATTCTCATTCCAGTTCTTATTTCTTACATCACGTTTTTCGAGGTCCTCTTTTCTTTTTTCTTTCAGGTGGACACCATTCCATTGTTTTTTCTGGGTAACATTTCTTCTTGAATTCGTCATTCATGTCCATTCCAATTTAATTGCTTGGATCTTATATAAACTACTATTGTATATCTAATATTCATATTTTCTCTTATGACATTATTTTTTTCTAATTTTAAACACTTTGCAACTCTCCACAAGAAATTCATTTTCCATCGACATAAATCTTGTTCTAAGTTTTTGTTGAATTTCCTTACTTCCGCTCCATACTTCTCACCATTGAATTATATATTTGTAACATATTTTTCCTGCTTATACTACATATCTTTCCCATAGGACAGCATTTATCATTACTGCTATTGCTCAACTTGATTTATTCTATTCTAAATATCACTATCTTCCCTACCATTTTTATCTAGAGTAATATAATAATAATAATAATAATAATAAATAATAATAATAATAATAATAATAATAATAAGAGTATTAATACTAATAATAATAATAGTATAAGTAATAACAGTTATAGTAATAATAATAATAATAATAGTAATAATAATAGTAATAGTAATACTAGTAATAACAATAGTAATAATAATATAGTAATAGTAGCAGTAATAATAATAGTTGTAGTAATAATAATAGTAATAGTAATAATAATAGTAATAGTAGTTGTATTAATAATAGTAGTAGTAATAATAATAGTAATAGTAATAAAAAATAGAAAATTACAAATATATCAAACCGTAATTCAGAGCATTTTAACATATGGTGCTGAAGTCTGGCATATTCCTATCAGGGAAATGAAAATAATTTTAAGTACAGAAATAGATGTTTTAAGAAGATCAGCTGGAAAATCTATAATGGATAGAATACGAAATAAAGAAATAAGGGAAATTATGGGTATACAAGAGATGCCGGACATCATAGATATTATAGAAAAGAAAAGATTGCAATGGTATGGTCATGCCAAAAGAATGCCATAGCAAAGATTGCCAAAAATTGTTATGGAATGGATCCCAATGGAAAGGAGGAAGAGAGGAAGACCGAAGAAAACTTGGAGAGAAGGGGTACAAGCAGCTACGAATATCAGAGGAATGGAGGAAGATCAATGGATGGACACAGAGGAATGGGGTTTGATTTCCGGAAGACGGCGGCAGCTGCCATGATAACGGATGATGATGATGAGTAGTAATAATAGTAATAGTAGTAGTAGTAATAATAATATAGCAATAGTATCAATAATAATAATACTAGTAATAATAATATAGCAATAGTAGTAGTAATAATATTAGTAATAGTAATAATAGTATAGTAATAGTAGTAGTAATAATAATAGTAACAGTGCAAGTAATAATAATAGTAGTAGCAATGATAATATAGTAATAGTAGTAGTAGTAATAAGAGTAATAGTAATAGTATCTTTACCTTGTCGTGGTGGAGTGGCTTGCGTGCTTAAATGATCCTGAGAGCTATGCCGGCGGTAGCATTGCTGCCGATAGGGTTACCCATGCCGGACTGGTCGAAGGTGATAAGCCAGACGAAAAAAGTACCTTGGGCGAAAGACTGACGATCTTTCACCGTAAAAATACAACAGTCAAGAAATGCGGACATGGGTTCATCTGGGGTAAAATTTTCCGGAGGTCAAATAGTCCCCCATTCGGTTCTCCGGGCGGGGACTACTTCAGGGAACCCATGCCAAAGGCTCAAACACAGGGACATGTTCCTAGGAACATGGAATGTGAGGACTTTATACAATAGCGGGGCACTAGAGATATTAACGCGGGAATTGGATAAATCGCCCTTGGATATAGTCGCTTTACAGGAAGTTAGGTGGCCAGGAGAAGGTAGTCAGGAATCAGGAAGCTTTGCGTTATACTACGGGGGTGCAGAAAGACCTGCATTTGGAACGGGTTTTTTAGTCAGAAGGAGGATCCTATCCGCTATCCGAGATATTAAGTTTGTTAGTGATAGGATATCATACATAATTCTAAAGGGTAAACGACATGATTTTATAATTGTAAATGTACATGCCCCCACAGAAGATAAAGATGACAAGATCAAGGATGAGTTCTATGAAGAATTAGAATGCTTATTTGATAGCCTTTCACGATATCATATGAAAATTGTCTTAGGAGATTTTAATGCAAAAGTGGGGCGGGAAGATATATTCAAACCAACAATAGGCAAATTCAGTCTTCATGAAGATAGTAACGACAATGGCGTTAGATTAGTCACATTTGCCACATCGAAGAATCTCATTGTTAAGAGCACAACATTTCAGCATAAGGATATTCATAAATACACCTGGACATCCCCAGATGGAGAAACTTGGAACCAGATAGATCATGTATTAGTGGATAAACGCTGGCACAGTAGCATCATTGATGTTAGATCAGTTAGAGGGACAGACTGCAATTCGGATCATCATCTGGTCAGAGTGAAAATCAGACAACGGCTATCGCTTATGAGAGGAACGAACGCTAATGACGATTCTGTAAAATATGAATTAAAAAACTTGAAAAATGATGAAATGCGACAAGAATACCAAATCAAAATTGCTAATAGATTTGAAGTACTGGAATCTTCAGATGACAATGTGGCAAGCGAAGAAGAAACTGATATAAATAAAGAATGGGAGGCTATAAGAGATACTATTAAATTGTCAGCATCAGAAAGCATTGGTTGTTTAAAAAAGAGGCAAAACAAGAAATGGTTTGATGAGGAATGTGTCGACATTGTAAAGAAAAGAAAGCTAGCAAAAATGAAATGGTTACACGAGACAAATGAGGTAAATTTAGAGCAATTGGGTAGTGTTAGACGGGAAACCACCAAGTTACTAAAGAGTAAAAAGAGGGAATATTTGAGAGAGAAGATTAATGATCTTGAAATGAATGCAAAAAATAGGAACATTAGAGAATTATATCAGGGAATTAGTATAGAGAAGAAAGGGTTTCAGGCTAGAACAAACATAATTCGGAATGAAAATGGAGATATGATTGCAGATTCTAGGAGTATATTAAATAGATGGAAAGGTTACTTTAATCAGCTATTAAATGTACATACAGAACAGGACATTGAGGAGGATAATTTACAGACAGCAGAAATGCTAGTCACAGAGCCAAGTGCATTAGAGGTTGAAATGGCGATTGAAAAATTGAAGATGTATAAAGCATCAGGTTCAGATGAGATCCCAGCAGAACTGATAAAATCAGGGGGAGAAAAATTGATGGACAAGATACACTGGTTGCTTAGTAAGATTTGGGAAAAAGAAGCTCTTCCAGATGAATGGAAGGAATCAATTATCATACCAATTTATAAGAAAGGAGATAAAACAGATTGCAACAACTACAGGGGCATCTCATTACTTTCAACTTCGTACAAAATTCTAACAAATATATTAGTAAGCAGACTTACTCCCTATATTGATGACATTCTAGGAGATCATCAATGTGCATTTAGAAGAAACAGGTCTACAACAGATCAGATTTTCAGTTTAAGACAGATTTTAGAGAAGAAATGGGAATATAATGGTACTGTACATCAACTATATGTAGACTTCAAAAAAGCATATGATTCAATTAAGAGGGAGAAGTTATATAGTATCCTGCTGGAGTTCGGAATTCCTAAAAAGTTAGTTAGACTTATACGAATGTGTCTAAATGGCTCAAAGAGTAGGGTGCGTGTAGGCAAACAGTTTTCAGACACTTTTGAAATCCAGAATGGGTTGAAGCAAGGAGATGCACTATCTCCTTTACTATTTAATTTTGTACTAGAGCATGCCATTAAATCTTTAGAGAATGAGGAAGGCTTACAACTCAATGGTATTAATAAGCTGTTAGTTTATGCTGATGATGTAGTACTACTGGCCGATAGCGAGGAGATACTAAAGGCCAACACGCACACACTATTGAGTAACACTAAGAAATTAGGACTGGAAATAAATATCAGTAAAACTAAATATATGGTCACACGTAGAAATTCAGTATATAATGGAAGTGGACAGCTAATGACAAATGAGGGAAATTTTGAGGAAGTGGCTGAATTCAAATACCTAGGAACAATAATCACAAATAGGAATGAGATGCAAAAAGAAATTAAACATAGGCTCAATTCTGGAAATGCATGCTATTATGCATTGCAGAGACTTTTGATGTCCCAACTCCTTTCAAAAAACGTTAAGCTGAAAATATATAAAACTATTATTCTACCAGTTATATTATATGGATGCGAAACCTGGACTCTTACTTTAAGGGAGGAAAGGAGATTACGAGTATTTGAGAATAAAGTTCTTAGGAAAATTTTTGGATCAAAGAGAGATGAACAGACAGGTGAATGGAGAAGACTACATAACAATGAACTACATGGTCTTTATAGGAAGCCAGATATAATAAGAACAGTTAAGTCTCGTAGACTGCGATGGGCAGGACATGTTGCGCGTATGGGGAATGAAAGACGTGCATGGAAACTTCTTGTAGGAAAGCCAGAGGGAAAACGCCCAGTTGGTAGACCAAGAATGAGGTGGGAGAACAACATTAACTATGATTTGAGGGAAGTAGATTATACAGGGAATGATTGGAAAGCATTAGCTCAGGATAGGGATGTATGGAGAGCTTATGTCCGCGCGGCCATGAACCTTCGGGTTCGATAGTGCCAGTGAGTAAGTAAGTAAGTAATAATAATATAGTAATAGTAGCAGAAATAATAGTACTAGTAGTAGTAATAATAATATAGCAATAGTAGTAGTAATAATAATAGGAATAGTAATAATAATATAGTAACAGCAGCAGTAATAATAATAGTAAGAGTAATAGTAATAGTAATAATAATATAGCAACAGTATCAGTAATAATAATAGCAGTAATAATAATAATAATAATAATAATAATAATAATATAGTAATAGTAGTAGTACTAATATAGTCATAGTACCAGTAATAATAATGGTAGTAGTAATGATAATATAGTAATAGTAGTAGTAGTAGTAGTAATAATAAGAGTAATAGTAATAATAGTAGTAATAATAATATAGTAACAGTAAACTGATCCCACAACAGGTCGCATTTGCCACATCGAAGAATCTCATTGCTAAGAGCACAACATTTCAGCATAAGGATATTCATAAATACACCTGGACGTCCCCAGATGGAGAAACTCGAAACCAGATAGATCATGTATTAGTGGATAAACGTTGGCACAGTAGAATCATTGATGTTAGATCAGTTAGAGGGACAGACTGCAATTCGGATCATCATCTGGTCAGGGTGAAAATCAGACAACGGCTATCGATTATGAGAGGAACTAACGCTAAAGATGATTCTGCAGAATTTGAAATTAAAAAACTTGAAAAATGATGTAATGCGGCAAGAATACCAAATCAAAATTGTTAATAGATTTGAAGTACTGGAATATTCAGATGACAATGTGGCAAACGAAGAAGAAACTGATATAAATAAAGAATGGGAGACTATAAGAGATACTTTTAAATTGTCGGCATCAGAAAGCATTGGTTATTTAAAAAAGAAGAAAAACAAGAAATGGTTTGATGAGGAATGTGTTGACATTGTAAAGATAAGAAAGCTAGCAAAAATGAAATTGTTACACGATCCAAATGAGGTAAATTTAGAGCAATTGGGTAGTATTAGACGGCAAACCACCAGACTACTAAAGAGTAAAAAGAGGGAATATCTGAGAGAAAAGATTAAACATCTTGAAATGAACGCAAAAAATAGGTACATTAGAGAATTATATCAGGGAATTAATATAGAGAAGAATGGGTTTCACGATAGAACAAACATAATTCGGAATGACAATGGGGATATGATTGGCAGATTTCAGGAAGTGATATGTAAATAGATGGAAAAGTTACTTAAATCAGCTATTAAATGTACATACAGAACAGGACACTGAGGAGGATAATTTACAGACAGCAGAAATGATAGTCGCAGAACCAAGTGCATTAGAGGATGAAATGGCGATTGAAAAATTGAAGATGTATAAAAGCATCAGGCTTCTTTAAGATGAGATCCCAGCAGAACTGATAAAATCAGGGGGAGAAAAATTGATGAACAAGATACACTGGTTGCTTAGTATGAATGGAAGGAATCAATTATCGTACCAATTTATAAGAAAGGAGATAAAACTGATTGCAACAACTACACGGGCATCTCATTACTTCCAACTTCGTAGAAAATTCTTACAAATATATTAGTAAGCAGACTTAATCCCTATATTGATGACATTGTAGATCATCAATGTGCATTTAGAAGAAATAGGTCTACAACAGATCAGATTTTTAGTATAAGACAGATTTTAGAAAAAGAAATGGGAATATAATGGTACTGGACATCAAATATATGTAGAATTCAAAAAAAAGCACATGATTCATTAAGAGGGAGAAGTTATATAGTATCCTGCTGGAGTTCGGAATTCCTAAAAAGTTAGTTAGACTTATAATGCCACAAAGAGTAGGTTGCGTGTAGGCAAACAGTTTTCGCGACACTTTTGAAATCCAGAATGGGTTGAAGAAAGGAGATGCACTATTCTCCTCTACTATTTAATTTTGTACTAGAGCATGCCATTAAATCTTTAGAGAATGAGGAAGGCTTACAAATGAATGATATTAATTAAGCTGTTCGTTTATGCCGATGATGTCGTGAATAATGGCCGATATCGAGGAGGATACTGAAGAGCCAACGACGCACACACTATTGAGTAACACTAAGGAAATTAGGGACTGGAAGTAAATATCCGTAATAACTAAATATATGGTCACACGTAGAAATTACAGTATATAATGGAAATGGACAGCTAATGACAAATGAGGAAAATTTTGAGGAAGTGGCGGAATTCAAATACCTAGGAACAATAATCACAAATAGGAATGAGAATGCACAAAGAACATAAACATAGGCTCAATTCTGGAAATGTGTTGCTATTTATGCATTGCAGAGACTTTTGATGTCCCAACTCCTTCTCAAAAAACGTTTAAGCTGAAATATATTAAAACTATTATTCTATCAGTTATATTATATGGGTGCGAAACATTGACTCTTACTTTAAGGGAGGAAAGGAGATTACAAGTAATTGAGAATAAAGTAAGTAGGAAAATTTTTGGACCAAAGAGGGATGAACAGGACAGGTGAATGGAGAAGACTACTTAACAATGTTTTTTTTAAACTACATGGTTTTTATAGAAGCCAGATATAATAAGAAACAGTTAAGTCTCGTAGACTGCGATGTGAAGGAAATGTTGCACATATGGGGAATGAAAGACTTGCATGGAAGCTTATTGTAGGAAAGCCAGAGGGAAAATGCCCAGTTGGTAGACCAAGAATGAGGTGGGAGAATATCATTAACTATGATTTGAAGGAAGTGAATTATACAGGGAATGATTGGAAAGCATTAGCTCGGGATAGGGATGTATGGAGAGCTTATGTCCGCGCGGCCATGAACCTAACGGGTTCGATAGTGCCAGTGAGTAAGTAAGTAAGTAAGTAAGTAAGTAATAATAATAATATAGTAATCGTAAAAACAGTAAACAATTATAGTAGTTAGTAATAACAATAATAATAATAATAATAATAATAATAATAATAATATAGTAATAGTAGTAGTATTAATAATAAGAGTAATCGTAGTAAAAATAATATAGTAATAGTAGCAGTAACAATAATCGTAGTAGTAGTAATAATATGGTAATAAAAGTGGTAATAATAATAGTAATAGTAGCAGTAATAATAACAGTAGAAGTATTAACAATAGTAGTAATAATAATAATAATAGTAATAGTCGCAGTAATAATAATAGTATTATTAATTGTAGCAGTAATAATAATAATAGTAATAATAATAATAATAATATAATAATAATAATAGTAGCAGTAATAATAATATTAATAGTAATAATATTGTAATAGTAGTAGTAATAATAAGAGTAATAGTAATAATAGTAGAAATAATAATATAGTAACAGTAGCAGTAACAATAATAGTAGTAGTAATAATAATATGGTAATAAAAGTTTTAATAAATAATAGTAATAGCAGTAATATTGTTATAGTGTTAATAATAGTAACCAGTAGAGTAATAATAATACAATAATAGCAGCAGTAATAATAATAGTAATATAGGTGTAATAATAATAGTAGTAGTAGTAGTAGTAGTAGTAGTAGTAGTAGTAGTAGTAGTAGTAGTCATAATAATAATAGTAATAATATATGTAATAGTAGTAGTATTAATAATAGTAATATTAATAATAATTATAGTAATAGTATAGTAATAATAATAATAACATAGCAATAGTAGTAATAATATAGTAATAGTAAGCAGTAATAATAGGTAGTAGTAATAATAATATAGTAATTCTGGTAGTAATAATAATAGTAACAGTAATAATAATAATAGTAAATGTAGTAGTAATAATAGTAATAATAATATAGTAATAGTAGCAGTGATAATAATAATAATAGTAGTAATAATAATATAGTAATTCTGGTAGTAATAATAATAGTAACAGTAATAATAATAACAGTAAATGTAGTAGTAATAATAATAATAGTAATAATAACAATAGTAATAGTAGTAGTAATAATAATAGTTATTGTAATAATAATACTAATCATGAGTAGAATTAATAACAGTAGTAGTAGTATAAATATTATAGTAATAGTAGTAGTAATAACAATAGTAATAGTAATAATAATAGTAGTACATAACAATAGTAATAGTAATAGTAATAATAGTAGTAGTAATAATAATAGTAATAGTAGCAAGTAATAATAATAGTAGTATTAATATAATATAGTAATATTAGTAGTAATAATAATAGTAATAAATAATCAATTGAGTTGGTGTTTATTGATGAAAATCCATATTTATTAATTAAAATAAAAATAAAACGTAGTTTTATTTTTATTTAATTAATAATAGTAATAGTAAAAACAACAACAATAATATTAGTAGTAGTAATAATATACAGTAATAGTAGCAGTAGTAATAGTAGTAGTATATAAAATTATAGCAATAGTATCAGTAATAGTAATATAGTAATAGTGATTGTAATAATAATAATAGTAGTAATGATAATGTAGTAATAATAGTACTAGTAATAATAATAGCAGTAATTTTAATAATATCAGTAGTATTAATAATATAGTAATAATAATAATAATAATAGTAATAGTAGTAGTAATAATAGCAGTAGTAATAATATAGTAATAGTAATAATAATGATAGTAATAATAGCAGTAGTAATAATAATATAGTAATAGTAGTAGTAATAATAATAATATAGTAACAGTAGTAGTAATAATAATATAGTAATAGTTGACCAGAGACCAACCATTGATGATTCGAGTCGAGCGTCAGCAGCGGTAGAGAGAGGTTCTCCTGGCAGCAGCGGATGGGAGTCTACAGTGGCGTATCTCGCAGCAGCGTTCCTTGCAGCATAGTCGTCTCATCGGCACCGAGCTGGAGAAACGACTCCCGCTACTAAAAAACTGCCTGCGCATGCGCGGCTAGAGCAAAACGAGTCCCGACAGCTTCTTTTTCAGGTTGAGTGTTCTATCCTACACAGTCATCACGGTTAGTACCTATTCCCAAAAAGGCACTAGGCCTTATTCCGTCCGGCCCCAGGCTCGGCCCCGATACCAGGGTCTTTGACAGGGCAATTCTATACCGGTTAACCAAAAATTCCTGTAAATATATATCCAAAGAACACTCCAACATGGGTAGGAATGGCAAATCTTCAGGCAAGTCATCAAAGACGCCCCCAATCGCGACACGCACGCGTAATAACACTAAAATGGATAAAACCTCGAACTCAAATACGGCAGCAAAGGCTGATGAATTAATCGAACAAGTCTCACCGACATCTAAATCGCCAGCAGAAGCTGACGGAAAAAAAGGTTCTAAATTGACTGTCGCTCTACCGCCGGTGGCATCTCCGCAAATCAGCGAGGGGGCCACCGGAGGTTCAGGGACACCGAACCAGCGCGAAAGCGTAATCAAACCTCCTTCCCTGCTCATCCGTAGAGAATTTTCTACCGAATTGTCAGCTGTGAACAGAGTGTTCAATAATCACCACCCTCTCACATTAACTTGTGAGGTTACCAGGGTAGGAAATAGGGTCAGGCTAGCTTCACTGTCGGCCCACAATAAATACGTTCAGCTCCTGCAGCGGCGTCAGATACCTTACTGCGAAGGTACCAAAAAAAATCACATCGCAACCAAAAATATCGTGATTAAAGGAATAGACTCCCATGTGGATCCATCACTGATCCAAGAAGACCTAAAAAGTCTCGGGTTCACGGCCATAAAGGAGTCAAATATGACATCCGGAAGGACCTATAAGGCCCGCTGCCTATGTTCATGGCAGTCTTGGTGGATGATTCCACAGTCTGCGAGGTTCTAAAAATAAGAAGACTATTATTACAGAGTTAAAATAGAGCTCTATCGTCGTGCAGCTCAAACTGCAACCCAACGGTCTGAAACAGTTCCAGTCGAGCCATCTGCTCCTGCTGTGGAAAGACAAACAGTTCCAGCTAGAGTTGAGCCAGCCGCTCCTCGACCTGAGAGCAAAAAATCCCGAAAATAGGAAAAACAGAAACTCAAGGAAAAAACTGGAGTTACTAATTGCAAAGGACCTGAGTTCAACTCTCAGGAACACAAACCCGGTTCCCTCTCAGCCAGGAGGAGGAATCGTCGGACGATCAGCAACATGTTATATTACATCACTGATCAAGAAACGCAAACTGATACTGAGATAATTCAAAGCAAAGAAACTCAGACAAACATTGAGCCTAAATTAAATAAAAGGACTCAGACAAAGGATCGACTAGATAAAGATACTTGCCGATGCAACTACCACTACCCTACGTTCAACACGTGGCAAACAGTAGACCATGTTCTTGGCAAGATCATAAATAAGATTTTAGTAGAACGTTCATGTACGAAATCTATCTTCATTGAACCAACATGGGATTATAATAGACTCACTGGTTGGACGATAACTGAAGATTATAAAGACATGACATACATTCCCAATTACTGACATGACAGGTGATTTTGACGGCTATTCGCCTATAAGAACCGTCCTGAATTAATTACAAACAGGTGAAAAAACCAGCTAATCACCTCTAAAAAGCTGGAAGGCCCGACCGATTTGGCCATATTTCGATTATTCTTACTAACTTCAAACATACTCTGCTAAGGTTTCGGTGGTTTCCTTAGCGCTAAATTAAATATCGGAGTAGGCCCTTTGATTCCACCAATAAATATTAATCCCATAACTTTTCTAAATTCAAAATTAATGGGCTATTTAACAAAATTACACCTTTAATCTTAAAAATTACACATCTATGGCACGTGGCACAACGGATGGCCGATGGGCATCATCCTGTGTCATAGAACAACATTAGAAAATATTACATAAATATAATTATGAATTCTTTTTCAGATAACTACTCTGCTAAAGGTTTCTGGTGGTTTCCTTAGCGTGAAGGCGAATGCCGGAGTGGTCCCCTAGCTCCCACCAGTAAATTTCATTCCCAATTTTTACTGAGCCGGGTAAAGAGGATGAGAAAGATTTCATTTCGACTTGGTGCTGGTTTTTTCGGACTTACTTTATTCCATCATAGGGTGCGAACTTCCCTGGATCGGCTTTGGACTGCTAATATGCAAACTTCGCGACAAAAATCTAAACGAAAAAATTTTACAAGTCCACGAAATAGGCGTGGCAATATCACACAGCCTCCTGATTGGCTCAGAGACACTACTGCTTTTTAGGCATTTTAAATAATCAAACTTAATTGAAAATACATCAAACGCATTCAAGTACCACATAATATATCACTGAAAAGAAATAATATAATTATATATTTCGAATCGAACAAAATAACACATTTTCAAAAAAGGGGAGTGGCATCACCAGACAGCCACGCGAATGGCTAACACATAATTCACGATAATTAAACTAACAATATCTCAGTGTTAGCTTAAAACAATCATTACGAACACCATGGATATCATTCGATCACGATATCCTAACAAATTAATACAAAAAATCACACTTTAAAAAATCACCAGCCTCTGATTGGCTGACGGCCACAAGCGGCATATTCAAAAATTACGAAATTATACACAAGTCGGAGCACATCGCCGCTACCATGCAGGTTAGAATGCTGGTTATTCGTTATTATTTATTATCATACCGGTACTTAATCATCTCTAAATCACACCGGGGCTAATGCTTAAGCAGGAACCCGGGGTTCTCCTTTCTAGGACATCCTGGAGAACCAAAAGGAATCGCTCACCGCTTGTCATTAATTTGGCTAGCCGCAGGGCCTTTCCACCAAGACTACTAGTAATAGTAGTAGTAATAATAATAGTAATAGCAGCAGTAATAATAATAATAATATAATAATACAGTAATATTAATAGTAATAATAGTAGTAATAATAATAGTAATAGTGATAATAATATAGTATTAGTAGTAGTAATAATAATAGTAATACTAGCAGTAATAATAATAGTGGTAGTAATAATAATATGGTAATAAAAGTAGTAATAATAATAGTAATAGTAGCAGTAATAATAATAGTAGAAGTAATAATAATATAGTAATAATAGTAGTAATAATAATAGTAATAGTAATTAATAATAATAGTAATAGTAGTAATAGTAATAATAACAGTAAGAATAATGATAGTTTTAATAATAATATAGGTTATAGTAGTAGTAGTAGTAGTAGTAGTAGTAGTAGTAGTAGTAATAATTATAGTAATAGTAGCAGTAGTAATAATAATAGAGTAATAATAATAATAATAAAGTAATACTAGCACTAATAATAATAGTAGTAGTAATAATAATATGGTAATAAAAGTAGTAATAATAATAGTAATAGTAGCAGTAATAATAATAGTAGAAGTAATAATTATACAGTAATAATAGTAGTAATAATAATAGTAATAGTAACAGTAATAATAATAGTTGTAGTAGTAATAGTAATAATAACAGTAAGAATAATAATAGTTTTAATAATATTATAGTTATAGTAGTAGTAGTAATAATTATAGTAATAGTAGCAGTAGTAATAATAATATAGTGATTGTGGTAGTAATAATAATAACAGTAATAGTAATAATAATGTGCTAATTTTCAAAGTCCTTTTTCTTAGCTTTAATCGTCCTAGAGTGTATTTTCGAGGCATGATGATTGGTTTTTTAGCATTTTTTTTTCTTTTTATGACGATCGAGGAGCTGGCCCGATGCATCAACACCTAACCTGGGGGACGGGTAATTTTTGTTCAAGGTTTTCTTCCTCTAGCCTTTGATAGTCCAGTATCTTACTGCAAGATAATTCAGAGTATTTTAACATATGGTGCTGAAGTATGGCAAATTCCTACCAGGTAAAATGAAAATAATTTTGAGTACAGAAATGGATGTTTTAAGAATATCAGCTGGAAAATCTAGAATGGATAGAATACGAAATAAAGAAATAAGGGAAATTATGGGTGTGCAAGGGGAGCCGGACATCATAGACATTATAGAGAAGAAAAGAATGCAGTGGTATGGCCATGTCAAATTAATGCCAGAGCAAATATTGCCAAAAATTGTTATGTAAAGGATCCCCATGGAAAGGAGGAAGAGAGGAAGACCGAAGAAAACTTGGATAGAAGGGGTACAAGCAGCTATGAATATCAGAGGAATGGAGGAAAATCAATGGATGGACAGAGAGGAATGGCGTTTGGTTTCCGGAAGACGGCGGCAGCTGTCATAATACCGGATGATGAGTAATAATAATAATAATAGTAAATTTAGTAGTAATAATAATAATAGTAGTAGTAATTATAACATAGTAATAGTAGTAGTAATAATACTAATATTATTAATAATAATAGTAATAGTAGTAATAATATTATAGTAATAGTGATAATAATAATAATAATATTAATATAGTAATAATAATAATAATAATAATAATATTAATATAGTAATAATATATAATAACAATAATATATAATAGTGTTAGTAATAATCATAGTAGAGGTAATAATAATATAGTAAGAGTAGAAGTAATAATAATAGTAATAGTAGTAGTAATAATAATAGTAATAGTAGTAGTAGTAATAATAGTAATAGTAGTAGTAATAATATTATAGTATTAATAGTAGTAATAATAATAATATAGTATTAGTAGTTATAAATAATAGTAATAATAGTAGTAATAATATTATAGCATTAATAGCAGTAATAATAATAGTAATATTAATAATAATATAGTAATAGTGTTAGTAATAGTAATAATAATAATAATAATATAGTAATAGTAGTAAATAATAATGTAATAGTAGTAGTAATAATATTATAGTAGTATAATAGCAGTAATAATAGTAATATTATAATAAATATAGTAATAGTGTTAGTAATAGTTATAGTAGTAATAATAATTAGTAATAGTAATTAGTAATAATAATCGTAATAATAGTAATTGTAGTAGTAACAATAATAGTAATAATAATAACAATAACAATAATAATAATAATAATGATAATAGTAATCATAATATAGTAATAGTAGTAGATTAAGTAGTATAGTAATAGTAGCAGTAATAACAATAGTAATAGTAATAATAATATAGTAATAGTAGTAGTAATAATAATAGTAATAGTAGCAGTAATAATAATAGTAGTAGTGATGATAATATAAAAATAATAACATAGCAATAGTAATAATAATAATAATAATAGCAGCAGTAACAATACTATTGTAATAGTAGCGGTAATAATAATAATATAGTAATAATAATACTTACTTACTCACTGGCACTATCGAACCCATAGGTTCATGGCTGCGCGGACATAAGCTCTCCATACATCCTTATCCTGAGCCAATGCTTTCCAATAATTCCCTGTATAATCTACTTCCCTCAAATCATAGTTAATGTTGTTTTCCCACCTCATTCTTGGTCTACCAACTGGGCGTTTTCATTCTGACTTTCCTACAAGAAGTTTTCATGCACGTCATTCATTCCCCATACACGCAACATGTCCTGCCCATCGCAGTCTATGAGACTTTACTGTTCTTATTATATCTGGCTTCCTATAAAGACCAAGTAGTTCATTGTTATGTAGTTTTCTCCATTCACCTGTCTGTTCATCCCTCTTTGGTCAAAAATTTTTTCTAAGAACTTTATTCTCAAATACTCGTAATCTCCTTTCCTCCCTTAAAGTAAGAGTCCATGTTTCGCACCCATATAATATAACTGGTAGAATAATAGTTTTATATATTTTCAGCTTAACGTTTTTTGAAAGGAGTTGGGACATCAAAAGTCTCTGCAATGCATAATAGCACACAGTTCCAGAATTGAGCCTATGTTTATTTTCTTTGTGCATCTCATTCCTATTTGTGATTATTGTTCCTAGGTATTTCAATTCAGCCACTTCCTCAAAATTTCCCTCATTTGTCATTAGCTGTCCATTTCCATTATATACTGAATTTCTACGTGTGACCATATATTTAGTATTACTGATATTTACTTCCAGTCCTAATTTCTTAGTGTTACTCAATAGTGTGTGCGTGTTGGCCTTCAGTATCTCCTCGCTATCGGCCAATAGTACTACATCATCGGCATAAACTAACAGCTTATTAATATCATTCAGTTGTAAGCCTTCCTCATTCTCTAAAGATTTAATGGCATGCTCTAGTACAAAATTAAATAGTAGAGGAGATAGTGCATCTCCTTGCTTCAACCCA
The DNA here is from genome assembly GCA_030220185.1 of Diploptera punctata. Lineage (NCBI taxonomy): Eukaryota > Metazoa > Arthropoda > Insecta > Blattodea > Blaberidae > Diploptera > Diploptera punctata. The sequence goes on along the minus strand of JASPKZ010009355.1, from coordinate 5,976,977 downwards.
TTCTGGATTTCAAAAGTGTCTGAAAACTGTTTGCCTACACGCACCCTACTCTTTGAGCCAATTAGACACATTCGTATAAGTCTAACTAACTTTTTAGGAATTCCGAACTCCAGCATGATACTATATAACTTCTCCCTCTTAATTGAATCATATGCTTTTTTGAAGTCTACATATAGTTGATGTTACAGTACCATTATATTCCCAATTCTTTTCTAAATCGGTTATACTAAAAATCTGATCTGTGTAGACCTGTTTCTTCTAAATGCACATTGATGATCTCTAGAATGTCATCAATATAGGGAGTAAGTCTGCTTACTAATATATTTGTTAGAATTTTGTACGAAGTTGAAAGTAATGAGATGCCCCTGTAGTTGTTAATCAGTTTTATCTCCTTTCTTATAAATAGGTACGATTCCTTCCATTCATCTGGAAGAGCTTCTTTTTCCCAAATCATACTAAGCAACCAACGTATCTTGTCCATCAATTTTTTTCCCCCTGATTTTATCAGTTCTGCTGGGATCTCATCTGAACCTGATGCTTTATACATCTTCAATCTTTCAATCGCCATTTCAACCTCTAATGCACTTGGCTCTGCGACTAGCATTTCTGCTGTCTGTAACTTATCCTCCTCAATGTCCTGTTCTGTATGTACATTTAATAGCTGATTAAAGTAACTTTTCCATCTATTTATTATACTCCTAGAATCTGCAATAATATCCCCATTTTCATTCCGAATTATATTTGTTCTAGCCTGAAACCCTTTCTTCTCTATACTAATTCCCTGATATAATTCTCTAATGTTCCTATTTTTTTTGCATTCATTTCAAGATCATTAATAGTAAAAATAATAGTAATAATAATATAGTAATAGTAGTAGTAATAATAACAGTAATAGTAGCAGTAATAACAATAATAATAATAGTAATAATAATAATAATAATAATAATAATATATAGTAATAGTAATAATAATATAGTAATAGTAGTAGTAATAATAATAATATTGTAACAATAGTAATAATAATAATAAATAATAATAATAGTAATATGATACTAATAGTAATAGTAGTAGTAATAATAATTGTAATAGTAACAATAATATAGTAATAGTAGCAATTATAATAATAGTAGTAATAATAGTAATAATAATATAGTAATAGTAGCAGTAATAATAATAGTAGTAGTAATGATAATAATATAATAACAATAATAGTAATAGTAGTAGTAATAATAGTAATAATAATAATAGTAAAAGTAATAATAATAATAATAATAATATAGTAATAGTAGCAGTAATAATAATAGTAGTATTAATAATAATATAGAGCAATTCCATATGTGACTGACTGACATTTATAATACACTTTTGCAGCAAAATGGTTGCACAAATATTAAAATTGATTGAAATTAGGGGTGTTATCTACGAGATATGACAGGAGAATAGTGAGTGGTTAAGACTGTACTTAAATTTACAACTCTTGAAGAAAAACAGTGCTATTTATTATCTATCAAACTATGTGTGACTGACTGACATGAATGTCAACTCATCATGCAGCTTAACATGTTCATCTGCATCATTCTTTGAAGTGTGATTCCTAATTCAATTTTCCAAAATACCGTTTGGAGGACACATTACAGGTTACATTCTCAATAAAAAACGAAACAAAAATCACAATTAAGACCAGAGTTATAACCTAAGATGTGATGTGTTGACTGACTGACTACATTCTGTGACTGACTGACATATCTGAATTTTATTAAGACTTTAATATTGTGGAGCTGCAAATATTATACAAATATTACAAAATAATATGAAATTATAATAGATAAGTCCACCGTTATGGTATCGAGGGTGCGTGCTGTCTTGTCACGCAGCGGGCCCAGGCTCGATCCCCGGTCCGGACAGTTTTTCTGGGTGAGGTTTTTATCGGGGTTTTTCCTCACCTGTAAGACAAATGTCAGGAAAACTTTAAGGCCCGATCGGTCCCCGAAACCATATGGCCATCATTATCCTTATCATCAACATCATCATCATCATCATCATCATCCTTCACCGGTGTGGAAAGCATCGGGAAGCTACCACATCTACAGTTCCCTAGTAAAGCCACAAGCACAGCAAGAAAATGCTATGATTGCAGTGAAAGACCTGCCCTCGGGCAGTATTAGTATGGATGGATAATAGATAAAAAGCGATAATATGGAGATGAATAAAGAACTTCATTCCTTTTATCATGTATAGGAAAAGTACAATTTGATATGCTGTAAAAAGGTTAAATAAATAGTGTAATTTATTTAACTTGGTTACCATGTATCATTTTAAATTTCATAAAATGAAGGAAATATTAACTTCTTAACAACAAAGGGCCTCCTCTATAGTTAAATATGCCTAATATGAGTATAATGTATTACATCCATATTAACTTATTAAAATTTATTTGATGCTCTTAATAGATTGAACCATTGAAATAAATAAAAATGCCGATATGGAATTTGCATTGTTCGTTCCAGAACACTAAAATAAACTTTCACGTGTCTCAACTTTAAAGACAAAAAAAAATTAACTAAAAAGTACAGAATGCAAATTATTAATTTTTTTATTTAAATGTGGAAAATTCTGTTACAATTCTTTCAAGGCAATTGATTACAAATTATATTGCTGACATGAGTTCTATTTTTTAAACTAAACAATTGAAAGAAATCTCTTACAATGCGCGAATTCTTACTTTATGACTGGCTTTTCTCAGGTGGCGCACATAGTACAGCGTTGTCATATGTATTTTCACTCTGTTGGTTTCCAAAAACGCTACACCCAATAATGATTTTATTTTACACTACCAGTTATACATACTTAATTGCATATACCCCACTCCAATTGTACTTTTTATACAAGTAACTTCATATGATTTAAAACTGTTGTTGCAATCAACACAATAATGGAACTGTGGCAACATCGCACTGTGGATCCCCGATAATACGACACACATGGCATGTCAATGGTCAATCTAATGCGAGAACCTTTCAAGTTGAAGGACTCCCACACACACATTTTCTAACACAAGAACCGCGCACTTATTTTTAATTCCTGTACACAATACTCTAGTGATTCACTTAATAACATACATATTGAAGAATAGCATAATGAGGAATTATTTCACACACGAAACTTGTGCATTTTTCGCACTGATTGTTCATTTGAAATGTGTGCATATTCTATAACATACGGCGTCTACACTTTCACATGGTGAACTCCATGATTTGCCGGAATAGCTGTAAGATGTTGAAATCGCTTTTTTAAAAATCTGCGTAGCAAGCAACTGAGTGCGCCGTGCCTAGTATAATATAAAAAAAGTCAGTCACGGGATTCTAGCGGGAAATGTAATTAATTTACAAGACAATGCCGTTAATACTTTTTTGTTAGTTATGCACCGATAACGTAGAATCCCAGAGGAAATTTGAATCCATCATTTATCGTATTGTATACAATAATTTTTGTATGTTTTATGTGACTGACTGTAGCTTACCTTTAATAATTATAGGGCGCATTTTAATTATCTAGAATATTATAATACAATTATTACATTTAGGATCAGAAAGGACCGAAATATGGTATAACAAAAGAGTCAGTGAAACAAAACAAACTTATACAGTGAAATCGTAAAACAAAATTTCGTTTAATATTGCATGTGTTTTCAGGTTTCGGAATATGTGATGTTCTACTATTAATTTTAGAATGAAAATAATCCGTATTTTAAACATTAACTTCTAGAATCAGAAAATTTCATCTGTAAAAAAAGTATATCTCATCGAAAAAATTACTCCTGCGCCAATTTCAAAATTTTCACATCGGTATGACATTTTCATGGAATTACTCTACATTTAAATCCTTCCGCTGACTGCCTTTTAGCTCAAATTGTCACATAAGAAGGGCCAGTAATTATTTTATGAAACAGCTGAGCCGAACAGTCTACCAGATTTCCTAAACCATGTTTATGTTAATAAACAGTGGAGTCCAGCAAGCAACTGACTGCATCATGCGTATTGGCAATATAAATGAGGGGACAAAAAGTCAGTCAGTCACGGGACTCCATGGGGAAAAATAATGACTTTACAAGAAAATGTCATCTATACTTTTTTATTAGTTGTGTACCGATAACGTAGAATCCAAGAGGAAATTTTAATCCAACAATTATTATGTTGTGTACAGTAATTTTTATCCGTTTTCTGTGACTGACTGACCATAACTCACAGTTAACAACTATATGACACATTTAAGGTATATAGAATATTAGAATGCAATTAATTTTGTTTCATTTACGACCAAGGAGGACCAAAGCATGGTTTAAAAAAATATTTTATGAAATAAAACGAATTCATTCGACCAAATCATTAAACAAGAAATTGGTAAAATTTTGCGTATTTTTTCAGGTTTGGAATATGACAAGTTTTACCGCTATTCTTAGATATATATTACATCAACAAAATTATTCCTGCGTCAGTTTCAAAATTTTCACCTCGGTATGACATTTTCATGGAATCGCTCTATAGTAATAGTAGTAGTAATAATAATAGCAATAATAATAATAATAATAATAATAATAATAATAATAATAATAATAATAATAATAATAATAATAATAATAATAATAATAATAATAATAGTAATATTAATTATAATAATAGTAATAGTAATAATAATAATAATAGTAATAGTAGTCGTAATAATAATAATTAGTAATAATAATAATAATAATAATAATAATAATAATAATAGTAGTAGTAATAAAATAGTAATAGTAATAATAATAATAGTAATAATAGTAGTAATAAAATAATAATAATAATAATAATAATAGTAGTAGTAGTAGTAGTAGTAATAAAATAGTAATAGTAATAATAATAATAGTAATCGTAGTAGTAATAAAATTGTAATAGTAATAATAATAATAATAATAATAGTAAATGCACAAAAAATATAAACTGATGATTAATAATAATAATAATAATAATAACAATAATAATAATAGTAAATGCCCAATAAGTGTTTAACTGACTTGTAAACATCTGAAAAAAATAATAATTTCAGACTAAAGTTCATAAAACAAATTTTTATCTCTGCGTTTGAATAACCAATTCTTACAGTTTATTCCACGTTTTCGTTAAACCAAGTATTTAATTTTATTTCAGAATGTTGAGACAGAGTTTAATTCTACGACTCCCGCAGAAGTTATACTACATCCCGACAAGTTTGCCGAACAATGGAACAAAACAGCAAAACATAAACAACACGTATATACAAATAGAGCAATTCATTTCCAAAGCAAAAGAAGCGTTCGAGAATTTGAGGCAAGAGATAAAGGATGCCATAGACGATGGAAAATGTATTGTACAGAATGAAAACATATCACAACATTTTAGATTGGGAGGTAAGTAACAAATGTCATTCTCGTCTCGCGCCATGGCCGAGCTAAAGGCAACAACACGCCTTGGCGCATAGCTTCCCCAGCAGGGGGAGAAAATTTTCTCGCGATATTTCGGCCAATGTACTAGAATGAGAAACTATGACCATGTGTAGATATATGTTATATAATGTGAATGGATACTCACAAGGAAAGTACTTACGTTGTACCAGTTGGATTGTAACAAAAATTGGAGGATATGTTGAATGAAGGATACTGAACACCGCGATATTAGTCATTTCACTGCAAATTCAATAGTATGCTTAATATTTAATAGGAAATAAGGAACAAGAAAAAATAAATAAAGGCTTGGCATTGGTACAATGGATGCTAGGAACTAAGAACGAAGCAGGAGGCCGCAACACATTAAGAACAGATATAATCCAGTCAGCCACAGATTTCTATAAATCCCTATACACAAGCTCCCTAACAATCCAGGCAACAAATCACATAGGCATATTCGATGCTAAACTCGAAAACCACGCCGACACCTTTCCCCCAGTACTGGCCAGCGAAATTAGAACTGCAATATATGAAATGAAAAATGGCAAAACACCCGGAGAGGATGGAATATACAACGAATTGCTAAAACTGGCTTCAGATCAAATACTACCATCACTCACAAACATCTTTAACAAAATTCTGCAGACAGAAGAGATACCCGAGCAATGGAAATCAAACACAATCATTCTTCTCCACAAGAAAGGCACAAAAGATGACATGAATAATTACCGACCCATAAGCCTGATGTCCAATCTATACAAACTATTTTCAAAAGTGCTAACAAGAAGACTAACAAAAGTCCTGGACGAAAACCAGCCAACAGAACAAGCCGGATTCCGCTCAGGCTTTAGTACAACAGACCATCTCCAAGCAATTAACCAAATAATAGAAAAGACAGTTGAATACCACCATACATTATACCTAGCATTCGTCGACTACAACAAGGCATTCGACTCAGTAGAACATTCAAGTGTCCTCCAGGCATTACACACCCAAGGAATCGAACACAAGTACATCCGCGTTCTGGATAAGATCTACAGCCAAAGCTATGCCAAGGTGAAGACAGAAATTGTGGGACAACCATTCAGTCTCAAAAGAGGAGTACGACAAGGCGACCCAATTTCTCCTAAACTTTTTACATGCGTGCTTGAAGACATATTTCGAAAACTAAACTGGAACAAGAAATACGGAGTAAATATAAACGGGAGCAGGCTATCCAACTTAAGATTCGCTGACGACGTGGTATTGTTCGCCAGATCCCCTAAACAACTCCAATCAATGCTACAAGAGCTCTCAGAAACTAGCAAAATTGCAGGCCTTTCGATGAACAAAAGCAAGACACAAATTATGTCTAATGGTCCGGAAAACCCAATCAAAGTCGATGGAATGGATCTTCAATATGTAAGCGAGTACATATACTTAGGACAACTACTCTCCTTCCATCAGAAAGTAGAGAAGGAAATAAGCAGAAGAATAGCTCTCGCCTGGAAGGCGTTCTGGTCACTGAAATTTATACTGCTGGACAAGTCACTCAACCGGAAACTCAAAATGGAAACACTACAAACCTGTGTTCTTCCAACACTGTTATATGGCTGCCAAACTTGGAATCTTACTGCCAAACTGAAGTACACACTCCAAGTATGCCAAAGGAAAATGGAGAGGAAAATCTTAGGCATAACTCTGAAGGACAGAATCTCGAATACAACACTTCAAGCGATATCCTCAACAACTGATCCCGCACAACAAGCCATCAGGAAAAAAATGGAAGTGGGGAGGCCACGTCGCAAGAATACAGGACGACAGGTGGACAATAAAAACAACCATGTGGGACCCGTACACAGGCAAGAGACAGCGCGGAAGACCAAGACGACGATGGGCTGACATCTTCAAAGAACGAGCAGGGGCGCAATGGTCCAGAGTCGCCAGATGCAGGAAAAGCTGGAGAACGATGGAGAGCCAACTGTGTATTAACTAATCATAGAACAGACAGTGTATACAAACCAAGTGCTACATCCAAGTCAACTTCTCACCACGGAGTAGCTCACCGGGTGACACACTCAAATAGAGCTTAACCCCTGTACAGGGAGGCCTTTGCCCTAAAGGGACATATCAGGCTTTATTTATTTATTTATTTATTTATTTATTTATTGGTACATGACAGAATAAATAAGTAAAACATTAGGAAAAAATAAAGTAAACAAATAAAAATATAAAATGATAGTGTGATGAACGAGGCAAGAACAAAAAAGGGACAAGGAGAGAGAGATAAACTAACGAATTAATTATTGCAACGGAGCGGCACGGTTACTTGAAGAGCAGCGCACCGGAGTCTGCTTTTTTTTTCACACCCGCACTCAAGTATTTGTACAGTATATATAGGGTTTCCAGTATAAAACCGGACACTCTGCGGCTGGCAGAGTGAAATGCGGACGAGGAGAGAGCGCTGCCTGACGGGTGAAACCCCGTGAGGCGTGTCCGGTTTTATATTGGAAGCCCTGTACTACGAATTGTTTCTATTTAAACATAAAAACTCGATAAATTGAAAGTACAATAAAATATTTGTTTTATTATTTATTGATTAGCATATTTATGGTGTAAATTAATACTTTTTTAGACATAACAGTATATTTACACGTAAATGTGTTCATTTACAGGTCAATAAAATATTTCATCAAAAGAATAAAATGGGCAAAATACATCAATTTTAAGTCTTAACTACGTTAGAATCTATAGTTCAGGAAACATTTGAAAACACGAATAACCAAAATTAGAGGATGACTAGTTTGCGTATTTTCTGGCAGAAATTATAGGACAAAAATATTGGAATAGGTTGGAGGACGTTAGTGAAAATACTTTAGATTTCGAAGACTATGCTACTAGCAGTCAGAAGCTCACACAGGCTGGATGTTCAGAAGACTTTGAAATTGCCAACGAATCCAGTGAGGAACGTGATAATTCAAGTAGCTTTGAGCCGTCTCCTGTTAAAAAACCTAAATGTCCTAATGTAATTCTGTCTATTCTGAAGAAACTTTGGAAAACATTTATGAATATAGAATGTCAGGGAAATCTGGCCTGAAGTCCTATTCACTAATAATTTAAAAAATGACCATCATTAATTAATAACCGAAATGTAAGGATAGTTTTGAATTATATAGAAAATAAAACATCTTATCTAGCTTCACAATTAAAAAACAGGGACTCCTACAAAATCGCCCAAATTAAAGATTCCATCCTTAATAAGTTTCGAGATTCTCGAGATCTGGGATTGACAGTGCACTATTGGCATTTACTCGTACAATCGTGGGCTCGTTTTCGAGCGGAGGAATTGGGTTTGAATGAATTTAAAGCTTCAAATAAATTCATTTAAAAAAAGAAAACATTTCTTCAAGAAAAATTACCAAATTTGTCACTGTCAAGGGTATTGGAAACGAAAATGAAGCTATTGAAAATGCAAATAAGTTTGTAAGAGATGTTAATCAGACCATTCAGGAAAACTGCATACCAACAAAGAATGTGTGGAACTGTGGCCAAAGTCAATTTAATTATGAAATGACAGGAAACAGAACACTGGCAGTCAAAGGCAAAAAGCTCACTGTTGCTACAGTTAAAAACCCATGGAACTCCACATTCTTACACGATAGGTGTTGAAATTTTCAATGTGTGGACAACTTGGGAAGAGGTTATACCTCTGTTTTCAAGAATCTACAAGAAACAAATTTGGGCCCAAAGTTCAGAAGAAGATAGAACAGAATACACCTCCAAATGTGTATGTCGACTGTAGTGCCAGTGAAAAAATGACAAAAGAACATTTGAAAACATTCTTAAAACATCTGTATAGTGAAAACATTGAAATGGATTCACTTTTAATATGCGATTCGTGATTCGGGCATATGGACGAACAATTGCTATAGGACTGTTTACCCGATAAAATATACAACCAAATATATACGAGTATAACCACTTGATTTTTCCCCCCGTCAATATAAGATCTATGTGCGACGACTTGAAGAATATGTGCGTCTAAAATCAGATGGTGACGTGAAAATTTCTGATAGATTCTTAATTATAAAACTACATTTCCTTGTATATAATTAACTGTCAGCAGATATTTACAAAGATAAGCGTATTTATGCTTGGAAAAAGTCTTGCTATAACGTGGACCAAAGTCTAACGAGATTCACAGATATGATTGAAAATGCATTTTACATTGGTTTTAGTGAATGTGCCACATATAACTGTTTCAGGATTGCCAACATCAGATGCTCATGGTGTTGGCAAAAACTTTGTTACCACCATTTCATCGAAGACCCTCAATATCACCATTGATGTTATGGTAAATTATAATTTGTTTTTGTTACTCCAGTACACGAAATATTAACCGATTCTGAATTTCAAGTAAAAAAAAAGTACACAATGCTCTGCTATCTGTATAAAGTAATCAGAAATAGTTATTAATGTTAAGAAGGACGGAAACTAATATTTACGTTTTTCGCTCCGCTAGCTGCACTTGAGCTTGAAACCAGCTGCAATGAGCAACCGTACCGTTACGAACCGGTCAATGAGACGCGATTGAAATTTAATGACAAATAACACGAGTTTTATTAAATTTGCAGCAAAATGACTAATGTCGTCATATTTAATGTTAATTAATTAACATATCCTCCAATTTTAGTTACAATCCAACTGGTCCAACATAAGTACTTTCCTTGTCAGCAACAGAGATAAATTCTGAAGAAGTGGCAGAATTCAAATACCCAACTCAATGGCAATATCGAACCAGGAAGTTCATGTCCGCGTGGACATAAGCTCTCCATACATCCTAACCTGAGCTAATGTTTTCCTTCTTCTTCTTCTTCTCTGGCTTTCTCCCACTTATAGGTTCACTGTCTTCAGTTTCCATTTATCTCTATCATTCCAATCTCTCTCTTCCAAATTCCTATCATCCATTATAGTTCTGACGTAGGTTTTCCATTTTCATCTTCGTCTGCCACGTTTATTTCTTCCAGGGGGTGACCACTGGTATATATTTTTTGGCCATCTTTCATTTTCCATTCTTTGTACATGGCCATACCATTTAAGCGTTTGATTTTCAATCATCTTAACAACAGATGTGGTGACATTCATTTCTCTCCAAAGGAATTAATTTCTTATTTTATCCTGTCTTGTTTTTTGGAGGCTTCTTCTAAAATAATCAAAATCAACTGTTCTAATTTTATTCTTTTGTAATTCCGTCAAAGACCAAGTTTCACTTCCATATGACAAAATATTCTGTATTATGCTCTTATAAATTTTCATTTTAGTTTCCTTTGTAATATTTTTGTTCCAAATTATTCCATGTAATGTCTTAGTTGCATTTTTTGCCATTGCAATTTTAGTCTGTACATCTCTCTCACAGGTACCTGAACTTGTAATTATTGACCCAAGATATTTAGAAAAATTCACATTTTTTTATTTTCCCTGTTTCGAGTATGAGGTCATCCACATCCTTTCCCAAACACATATATTCTGTTTTCTGTAAATTTATATTCAGTCCCCATTTTTTATATTCTTCCATTAGTTTATTTATCATATATTTCATATCATCTTCATCCCCTGCAAAAATTATTTGATCATCTGCAAACAACAATGAATGCAGTACTTTTCCTCCTATAGGAATACCCATTTCAGAACATTTTTTATACCACAAGTTAAGAGCCTGGTCTAAATAAATGTTAAAAAGAATTGGTGACAAACTGCATCCCTGCTTAAGGCCTTTATTCACTGTGAATTCCTCTGTTAAATTATTCTGTATTTTTACTTTAGCTTTTGTATTACTATAGATCCTCCTAACAATATTAATCCATTTATCACCGATATTCATTTTTCTCATTGCCGTCCATAACAATTGTCGAGGTACACTATCATATGCCATCTCTAAATCAATAAAGGTCACATGTAGTTCTTTATTTTTTGCTAGGATTTTCTCTTGTAATTGTCTAATACAGAAAATATTATCAATAAATGATCATCCACTCCGGAATGCACATTGTTCTTCTCTTAAATTATCTTTTATCTCCTTAAGTTTAAAATTTATAATTTTACTAAAAATCCTAGTTGTTGAAGGTAAAACACTCATACCTCTATAATTGGAAGACAGTTTTTTTTATCACCCTTTTTTTAAATAGGAGTAATATATGATAAATTCCAGTCTTCTGGGATATCGTCTCCAAATTCAATTTTATCAAAAAGTTTTGTTAAAAATGTTACTAAAATATCTCCTCCTTGTTTTAGGAGTTCCGTCTGAATATTTCCTGGTCCTGGTGCTCTCCCATTTTTTGCCTCTTTCAAAGCTTTTTATATTTCATCTTCTGTTATCTCTGGGGTGTCAAATTTATATTCTACATCCGTATCTTGAAGTTGAAACTCATTTCTATTTTCTTGAAGTAAACCTTTATAATGTTGCATCCATTCTGATAGTCTTATTAACTGAATATTTATCTTCTTTCTTTCTGATTTCCTGATATTTTGTAATGTTTTCCAAGCTTCTTTGGATCTAGCATATCCAATCGAATCATCTATATTCGAGCATATATTATTCCAATAGGCCTACTCATATTTTGTTCTTCTCACTTCCACCTTAGTTTTATGTTTTAAAGTGATATATTAATTTCTATATGTTGAGTGATCTGATAATCATTTCATCCGTGCTTTCTTTTTTTCTTCTACTAATGTTTTAATATCGTGATTAAACCATTAATTATTTATTTTTAATTCTAGATTTTCTGTCCCAAGTGCTTCTAAAGCTGCTGAATGTATACTTTCCTTTAATTGATCATACATCTCCACTGAGGATTTATTTAAATTTAAATTAAGTTTTTGTTTTAATCCTGATTGAAAGATAGTTTATACTCTCATCATAGAGTAAGCTTACTTTATATATTTGTTTATTCAAAAGGTTTGTATTTATTCTGTCTTCCGTTACTTCAATATTTTGTTTTTCCTACTTGTTAATATGAAACTTCCTTATAAGTATAATTTACCTCCCTAAAATTACGGTTTATATTATTCCCCCACTTCATTTTTTATTGGCTTTACGGCCCTTTGAGTATAGTCATAGCCTTCCTTTGTTAGGAATATCTAGATCAAGTAAATTTAGTTACGCTTACTTCCCTGCATATGTCATGAGTGGCATATGACCAGCATACCGACCCAATGAGACATACAGTAGGCTACTAAGGTATTAGTTAGATGACGGTCAGTAAATTTTGCTTAGAGGTCTCCTTTTCAGGTTTAAGGTTGCTATATGAGCCTGAAAATCTTCAGACTCATGACTCACGGCTTAAAGTTCCTCCCAGAGGACTTATTTTTTGGATTTTTCCTTCCTAAAAAATCCATCGATCCCGGTCGGGTTTGAACCCGCGATCCCCGAGACTAGAGGCAAGGAGCATAGCCAAGGCAATGCCGAGGCCGACTATTGGCCTACTTGCTTGACGCTTTCTCTTTGGCCTTTCTATAAAAAATTCGGCGTCCCTCTTTCATTTCCCATAAGTGCCACACATCCTGCCCATTGCTGCGTATGAAACTTAACTGTTCTTGTTATCTGGTTATCATTAGAGATGCAAGAAATGATAGAAATATTAAAGAAATGTAAAAATAATAAAGCATGAGGGATAGACAATATAAACATAGAATTGATAAAAAAATGCCCCGAAGAATGTACAAGAAATTTTATTAAAATTCTATAACAAGTGCTGGAAACAAAATACAATTTCAGAAAGAATCAAAAATGGGAAAAAATAATCTCAATATTTAAAAAAGGCGATAAAACAAAGCCAGCAAATTATAGAGGCATAAGCTTAGTATGTGCAGCATACAAAATATATGCAGAAAAGATCAACCAAAGATTAACAACTATAGTAGACGCAATAATATCAGAAGAGCAGACATGTTTTAGGAAATGAAGAAGCTGCACAGACAACGTATTCATTTTAAAACGAATAATAGAGAAGCAAAGATAATTCCTCTTTATAGATTATAAGAAGGCCTTTGAATAAGTGTCTAGACCAAAATTATGGAACATATTAAGTGAAAAAGGAATTCCACTACACTTGATAGCAGTAATTAAGAAAATGTATGAGAAAACAAAAATAAAAATACATCAAAGGGAACCAATACATATAACAGGAGTAGTTAGACAAGGTTGTCCATTATCAACCACTCTTTTTAACATTTATTTTGACAACATGGTAAGATCATGGAAGCAAATGACGACTGGGGGAATTAACTTAGGAAATACAGTAATAAAAACGGTAGCCTTTGCAGATGACCAGATTTTAATAGCAAAAAGAAAGGACGAAACTACAAAGAATGCTATATAAACTAAATGAAATATCAAAATAATACAACATGGAAATATCTGCAGAAAAATAAAAAACAATGGCTTTCAAGGGCGCTCATCCAGTTCGGACAAAGATAATATTAGAAAATAAACCAATAAAACAAGTGGTAAGATAACTTCCTAGGCTACGAAATATCATACACAGCGGAAACAGATATAAATAACAAACTAAACAAGTTTAATTATATAACAGGAACACTAAAAAGAACTAACGGCTTTGAAATTTTCTACTCGGGGGTTTTCAGGGTCGCTGATAACGAATCCAATATCAGTTTGGCAAAAAAAATGGCGGATCCTATATGGCGACCGAGAATATTATAAAATTATTACTTTTCGGTGAAATTTTGTATCTGGGGGTTTTAAATTGCGCTAATTACGAATAAGATGTTCGTTTTTAATAAACAATATAATTTAATCGTAATTGCATCTGCAATGTATAAGAATCAGGAAGATTCCGGCGGGGAACTCGGTACAAAATAATTGAACATGAAAATTAGGTAAGAATTTTTTTTTATTTGTACACTACATTTACATTGAATTATTCTAGTCACACTATCATTCGATTCACTATCGGTATGTATAGTGGACAGGTCAGTGTCGTCTGTAAATGTGCCATAATCATCGGTGAATTTTTGTTTATATTCGCTCTGACATGAAGTTCCATCACAAACCCACTTACAAATAAGTCATTTTACACAAATCAACGTTTGATAAGTTATATTTTGAATGGCATTTTCTTGCGTTAAAACGATTCGTTTTACTGTAAGGTCTAATAATGCTTGAAGTTGTATGGCTGCTCGTTTCTCTGTGTATGTAATTGTTTTTATCGGTGGATAACAAGAATGTTTAGCTTCTCGAAGTACGTTATACGATGGAAAAGCTTGACTATTAACTAATTTGCAGCCTGCCCTTACCACTAAATATTGATTTTTCGAAAATCTACCTTATACAAAAACCGACAATGCTTCTTCAGGCGCCAGTGTTCTTTCTGTAACGGGGTTCGAAGACGACAGGTAAGACGATGCTTTGGAGGGACTCCCCATTGTAACGTTCTTCAATACTTGCGCAGCGTGAACCTTACCGCTTGCATGGAGGCTCATCTGCGTAACAAAGGCGAGTTCTTCTGAACTATATTCTTCGCGCAGTTTTTCCGTTTTTCGGCGTTTTGATCTGCCACTGCTTTCCTAAAATCTTCTAGAAGGTCGATCACGGATCGCTTTCGACTCTGAAGTACTTTGAGAAGATCCGTCCTAAGATAATATGATTTGGATGTTTAACCATTCCGCATTCTTCTCGAATAACCTCTCTTCCTTCCGGGAGGCCTTTTTCCACATATCACGCAGTTTGTAGAATATATAAGAGACATTTTTTTTCACTTCTTCAGTCATAAAGAATGCATGGCCCAAATGGCACGAGACGTGCGGTTCAAGAATGAGAGCTGCAATGTCCACAGTCTGGGAAGCAAAAGTATTCTTAATTATGTGGAATATCTCTTTCATTGCCAATTGCTGTGCTTTTCTAATGTCTGCAGTTCCTGAAATCAGTGAATAATATGGGATTAAATCCCTCGGAGCCCGTGAATATAAAACAAAAGATCTCACTATTTTGCGACACTACTAATAATGTGACATATTTTACTATGTTTTATTCAATGTAAACAATAGTTTATTGAAGACATATGTTTATCCATCCTTAACAAATAACTGATAATGAAAGAAGTTAAGAAAATAATATGTAAATCAGCGACCCCTTATACCAAAATACCACGTCGAATTTTGCACGGCTTGAGATAAAAATCATATCTCCGTTCGCGCAAAAATGGGCAAGTTCGTCGACCACGCTTTTTTTCGTTAGGATATAAGCAATTCAATAAAAAATATTCCAAAGAACGAGCGAGGACGAGCGATAAAGTTATGCCTGCCTGAAAGTTTAATTTCATTTGTGTTTTCTCAAAAAACCACCCTTCAATTCAAAACGAATAACTTCTTTCATATTAACAATTTTGCAATTATGTAAATTGTATTCCATTCTACATACCTGCACGAAGAGAATTCATTTTACACTTTCCCAATAGCACTATTTTTCAAGATTCAAATTCAGTAGTTCGATGAGACTCGTGTAACGGTCAGATTCAAACTGACCCTGCAGGGACAAGAAATGTACCTGCGCTTAAAGAATGGTTGTTTGGGGACCCTCGGTACCTCTACTTCACATTCCGCAACAAAAAAAAAAAAAAAACCGAAATGAAACCATGGTTTTTGAGGTTTTGACCAGCTTTTTTGGATTCTGTTCCACTGTGCAGCGGTGGACATTAATAATAATAATAATAATAATAATAATAATAATAATAATAATAATAATAATAATAATATAATTATAATAATTTTGGTTTAACTTTTGGGGGGCACGGCTAAGGTAGTTGGTTAAGACAATATACAAATCGGAAGTTCAAGAGTTCGAGTCCCTGCGAGGTCAGGATTTTTAAACTGGTTTAATCATTCTGTCAGGACCACTGTCCTGGGATTGACTCAACCTCTAACGAAAATGAGTATCAGATACTTATTCTGGGAGTAAAAGCGGCCGTCTAGTAGATGACATCTCGTGGCGATTGTCTAGAAAGGTGGGAACATTTACTTCCGATTATTCCAAGGGCCTCCTAAGGCCTGTAGTGGGATAACTTTACTTTTTAACATATTTTGAGAGAAGTTGGAATGAAATGAGTCCCTGTAATGCGTAATAGTACGAGTTTTATTTGCATTAATATATTGAATGAAAACGCAAGTAGTTCGTTTTGTAAAATTAACATAATCTTTACATTATGTCGCAGGAGAAGTAATGATGTCATGCGGAAAACAAGTGATGGAAGACATGCTGCCTCTGTTTGAACAATTCGCAGGCACTGTAAACAATATTACAGTTCTTATCAACAAATGTGCGCCGTTTGCATCCAACGGAGTTACGCTTGTAATCTGTGCAATTTCCAACGTGGATAGATTTGTTATCATAGCAAAAGACATTGAAAAAACTGTTAAACAATGCAATCAACCTATGACACATTAGAAACCTAAGACGAAAAAATTGTGATTCTAAGTTACAGTCAGAAATTAAGGAATTTCGCCAACTTGTCAAGGATTGTGTTGATCAGTAGATAAATTAACGTGAATCACTTCAAATGTATCTTAACTACGACCAAAGTTTTATAAACGTATTTTATATAGTAATTTATGTGTTTGTAGCTGCACTTTAGTGGATCTCATTAAAGTGTATGTGTTCATTTAAGTGGAAGTGTTTCACCAATCAGAAGATCCACTTGTAAATAATGGAAAAGAGCAAATATCGATTATTTTCGTATGTGCAATCGAAGGACAACTATTTATTTAATAAATTGTACAAGATAAATAATCTATATTTGAAATAAAGTAAGTTCTGTTTATATAATAATTTGCGTTGATTGTAAATAATATTCCAATAAATTCAATTTGTACTCTCGATGTTCAATGCCTACTCTTTTAAGGTTATAGCCTATACTCGTATGTAAGATTTTTATCAAGAATTGTTACTGGATAAACAATCATTTCACGACTGCGCACAATTCACAACGCTATCAGCTGTTGTTCAAGGTCACATGCACTACTCATTCAGGTAAGAATATAATATTTATGAATTCAGTAAAAGCTCCTTATTCATTAAAAAAAAGCTCCTTATGTTACATTATTCGTGGGTTTGAAAACTGCGACACAGTTCCTGTCTTCGCGGCTAAAAATGTCTTTATTCATGGATCCAGTCCGTATATTAGGAGGATTAGTACCCTTCATTAACGCATCGGCAACTTTTTTTGTTGCAGGAACGTGCCAAGGCGGCTTTTACAAAGAGGAATTCAAACCAAATTAATATCAGAGTAAAACTAACCTTATTGTCACTAGGCCTAAAGTTCGTTGTTAAAAGCCACCGTCGCGACGCGTCGTCGTATTTCACGTGCCGCTATGTCCTTTGATAAATGCCGCCTTCGCCACAATCGGTGTTTTATTGTTTCAACTTAACATTCGTTGGAATAATTTTTATTGAATAACACGTGTCTCTTCTGCTTCGTTCCTGATTTATAAGGTCGAATAAAAGGAAAATTAGTTCTGAAGCGGAAAAAAGTGTTGACGCTTAAAGTAAAATATATTATATATATATATATATATATATATATAAATGCTTGACCGTTTACGCGTTGGCGAGTCGTTTGCATCTATATCACGCTGTACGATTCATCAAGAAATCCGAAGACAAAATAAGGAATTATATCGCTGAATACACAGCTAAATACCAGAATTGAAAGACCTTATAAAAGCGGCAAAACAGAAAAAAATTACTAAGTTCTTTAAGCCCATGCCTGAGCATGACAGTAATAATTAATAGAAATTGTTCAAAATCTCTCATTAGGGCCTAATTGGTTTTATTTTGACAATTTTTATTTTATTTCGGAACCTTGTAACCTATCCCCCGCGAATAAGGAACTGTTACTGTACATTATTACGATCCATGACAACAATATTCGTAAGTACAGAAAACTGTTTATGCCCTGCATAAATATATTATGTAATACATGTGTGTGAAAGGTCTTTACAGAATCTCGGAAAAGAAAAAAAACTACTTCCATTCGATTTTTCTATATTAATTCATAGATGAATTGCGTCTATTGGGGGAACCGTGGTAGGCATATTACTGAATTGTGTACGAAACTGTCAATGATAGAAACATTGTTCTTAGGGAACATCGTATTTCACTGGAAATAAGTTTGAATGCAAAATACGATTATGCCAATAATTAGGAGCTTTCTTCATTTATTATTTAATTACAACAAAAATATATGGCCTACCTAACCAGATGTTTATACTTTTTCCCTGGTGACTATACAGACATTCTTTATTCAAAATTCCATTACAAGCAGAATTCATGCTCCCTGCTGACACACCCGTAAATTCTTGTTATTTTTACCACATACTCAATGCCTAATGTGGGATATTTTTCAGTAATTTTTTTATTTTTTTAATATTCAAAAAGTAATTTGTTTCTCTCCGCTTTTCAAAGGATTTTCTTTTCCGATGTTTTAGACATTTTTCAGAAGCAGCCATTTTGAAATAATTGAAATTCCAACCGGTGGGGTCAGGATTTTTAAACTGATCCAAACCTTCTGGTGGCACCATGGCCCTAGGGTCGACTCAGTCTCTAACTGAAATGAGTACCAGATGCCTGTTCTGGGGTAAAGGCGGCCGTCACGTAGGGCTGACATCAAGTGCCGATTGTCTAGAAAAAATGGGAGCCTTAACATTCTACTACCCCAACGGCCTCCCGAGGCCTGTGGTGGGAACACTTTACTTTATTAACTTATTATGTATTGCGTATGTGTAAGAATAAACACTGCTTATTTATTTTATTAAAATTCTAATCATATATTTTACTATTCTCCCATGTAACTTATATAAACATGTGCTACATACATATATATATATATATATATATATATATAATTCCGAAAATTCGAGACCGAACTATATTTTCTTACACGCACAAACGTAAAACCGTTATTCTTTCAATGAAAATGCAGCCATGCATCTGCTTTGTTTACAGTACAACTAAAACTTAGTTAAGAATTAGTATAGAAATATGGGGTCAAGTAGCCAGCATGGTAAAAGGATAGATAGACCTTCGACATAACACAGGAAAATGAAGCACAGGACTTCCACATAAAATGTTGTCCCAGGAACTCAAAGAACAGCTCTGATTTGAAAATATAGCTCTAAGAACCAGCCCATCCTCTTTATTAAATTATAGCTTTGCGTTTTTGCTGCGCCATATTTAATTAGCAACTTCATTACTTTGAAATATATCCGATAAGAAATGTTTAATTAGAACTTAAGAAACGTTCTGGGCAATTAACATTAAATAATATTTATTTTATCACTATATACATTAAGAAACGAACTCCTTCGATGCAATTTAAAAAATAAAACTTTAGAAACTGATGATTTGTCATGAAGAACAGAATTATTTTCTATTTCATCATCATCAACGGGACAAGTTTCATTAACGGCTTTGACGTAAGTAGGCCTATTATTTGTGCCACAGCTCATTGGATATGAAAGGAATGTGGGCTGGGGTTGTTGAGAGACACTATCGAAGGAGAGAAATTCATATCATCACCATCATCCATACAAGTATTAGGCCATGTGGCCTGTTACGGTCTCAAACAGGAATTTTCCATCCAGCGCTTTTTTTGGACGTCCCAGCGACTTTTTGCCTGTTGGCAGTAACGAAGAATGGCATTTCGAATTCTATGAGACGGCATTCGTTGAAGATGGGCTTTCCAGTTGTTCTGGTAGTTTTGTATATGGTGGAGAATGGGTTCTACATCCAACTCTTCCATAATCTCCTCATTTCTTTTTTGGTCCCACTTTGTATAGCCTGCTGTAAGGCGCATAAATCGCATCTCATTTGCTGTTTTTCGGCTTTCATCTCTTCTTCGTATTGTCCAATGCTTCACTACCATATCATAATACTGGTCTTGCGAAAATCTTATAAAGCCGTAATCTTGTGTTCTTTTGTACTAAAGATGGTTTAATTATACTGTTAATTATCCCCGTTGTTTTTGGGAATTTCATATGCTTGTTATAATGTAGCATGCGTCACAAGAACACTAACTCATCCATAATTAAGAAAAAACTAATAAAATATTTACAAATAAAACTTAGATAAGAATAAAATTAGGTATATTAAATCAAAACTTGCTGCTCCGTGGCGCAAGCGGTTAGACGCTCGCCTCTCGCCGCTGGGAGGCCCGAGATCGAGTCTAGGTCACACCATGTGGGTTTTCGTGGTGGACGAAACGGATCTTGGGCAGTTTTTTCACAGAGTTTTCCCCGTTTTCCCCTGCCAAAACTTTCATTACACCATTTCTCCTTACTCATCTCATTCATTTTGTTTCATTTCATTCATCCGCCTCTGTGACGATGCGTCAGGTGTGGTCGGCCGGCATCCTTGTAGCTCACAGACCTCTTTAAATATAAGAGCTCCATTTCATCTCACTCCTCGACCCGACCCTGAGTTGGACACGAGTTGAGGATATTTTTTTAAAAACCAAAACTTATCAATGAAATATAAGATATATTATATAAATTATACATGTGGGCAATAAATTTTAATAATAGTAACTTAACTCAACAGTAACTTTTCAACTCCAGATGCTAACAATTGAGAGAATTATTTTTCGAACGAACTAAGAACGGTGCGAAGAATCGAGTCCATTCACCCTAAAAGTACCGTTACACGCACCTAAACTAGAAAAACCAACCCCTCAATTTCTCGAAGTTTCGCTTTCGATGAGCTTTTGGCATCACCAGTATATAAAGTCCGTAACGTAGGAAAAGCGTAAACTAAGCGAATTCTCCATCATATCTAATTTATGATCTGATGTGTTATCCGATAACTATCCATAGTGAGTAAGTGGTTCTCTGTTACAATAACATATACTGGCATATCGCATACAATAGACTTTAATTCTTTTTAGTTTAATATTTGTTAATATTTTCTCTCAAAAAGAAATAATATATCGGGTGTTTATATTACAGTGGAAAGTGTTCACCAAGTTACCAGAGCGGATCGTTCATTCGGCACTATATCTTAAGAAGATTTTGGATTATTTATCTACCCACACATTCGAGAAATTGGCAGACATTACAGGGAAAACAATAAACTGTACTCTTGTTAAAAAAGAAGATATTATAAACCATCTAAATACAGCAGGTAAATATGTTATGTCGCTATATGTTCTTTATAAACCTACACAGCATCTTCCGTGTCAGAAAGAATTGCGAAAATACAGACTGCTCTCCGTTGATATTGTCCCTAGTAGGCCGTGGGGTAGTATTCGCATCGTTTTGGTGC
Organism: Diploptera punctata; assembly: GCA_030220185.1. NCBI lineage: Eukaryota > Metazoa > Arthropoda > Insecta > Blattodea > Blaberidae > Diploptera > Diploptera punctata. Next base: position 5,955,213 of record JASPKZ010009355.1, on the reverse strand, counting down.
AAATAATCGTGTAATGCTTCACAATAATATACTTGCTTCTATAAACTATCAGTATCAGTTCACTTATAATTTGCACTAATAATTGGACGATGTCAAGCATCAACCGGCTAAGAGCCATTTTTTAAATCGATATTTTTGTGTCATCAGCTGCACTGACTCATGAAGTAAGTGTATGCACATATTTAGCGCCAAATCTTTAAATATAGCCATAAGAAAAGTGTAAACGCCATCAGTCCTATCAGAGATTCTATGTTTTGCAACAAATGGCTGTGAAACCAGATCTTCATAAATGGTAATCCTAATTTTGCATCATGCAGCTAAGCGCCAAACGTTCCCGCTCTTAGATTGTTGAGCAAAACTGTCAAACAAGGAAAATAACTTGCAATACCCAGTATTGTTAGTTTGGAGCAACAATTAGTAGTGAAGATTGAATTAAACTTTAATAGTAGCCTATATAGCTAAAAAAAATAGGGGTAGGCTTACGAAAATTCGCATAGAGCTGAAAATTGGTACGAATGTTGCGAACACCATTATGAATGAAATGTGAAAGGTCCCCATCGATTCCACATCTGCAAAAAAATATTCAAGGTAAAAATTCGCGAATATGTTTTTTTTTGCACTTTTCAGCCAAACCGCAAGGTTTATCATGAAAATAGGTCACACAAAAGTTGTAGACAATGAAATTATTTACAAAAACTGCTCTTATACTTTTTTCATAAGAATCATCATTCTTGAAATATCACCATTTGAAACACTGAAAACAATAACATGCACGCTTTTCAACCGCAAGTTAACCTCCTATACACAATGGGGTATATAATATAATGAAAATATTGGTTTAATAACTTATATACAAATTATATATTATATGATTGTGAGAATATACTTAAAAAAGAAACTCAGTCCCTAATTTAATTGGGCCGTATAACATCAACATCTGCCGACCATTCTATTTTTGTCCGGGTGGCAATAGTCATATAGGCCTACCTGTTTTCTTTTCTGGGAGGTTAAAACGAAAGACTTTTAGTATAGTGTTCCTTTAGTGAAAACACGTGGCTATTGATGCACGTGCTTGTTAATAATATTTCTTAAAACAATTTGTGCTGTTCAAGAAGTAAAAAAAAAAATGTCCCAATTTTGCTTTGTTTGTAGTAAACCTTTGACTGAAAATGAAACAGTTATTGTTAATCGTGGAATGAAGACTTTGATCGATTCAAGTATTAAAAGAAATGATGGGTTTTCTGAATACCTGAAGGACAAGAAGTCTGTGACAATTCATGTGCAGTGCCGTCGTAAAATGTACACTCAGAAGAGTTCTATTGCTGCAGTTAAAAGACCGCATGAGATGGAGCAAGCCAGTACATCTGAAACCAGTCCACCTCATACCAGAGAACGCGTAAATGAATCTGTTTCTTGTTAAAAAAAAGTATTGATTATTTTGTAGAGATGAAGCGAATGAAGAGGCTGGGAAGAAAAAGCGCAAAATTATAGACGTAAAATCTATAAAGTTGCTACACTTGAATTTAAAGAATCCACTCAGAAGGTTACTCGGACTCGTTCTGATGACGTAGCAAAAATTTTTACTGCACGTATTCAGTACGAATATGATTTAGTTGCTGCCGAGGCTAGGTACCATAATAATTGCTATAATTACTTCTTGAGACCCACCACTGGGGGTAAAATCTACTAATGTTGCGATGGAGAAAAAAAGTGATGACTGTCAATTTACATTGGAAGAATTACAAAATAATTGTAAAATCCAGCTTTAGATAATAGATCAATTAAGATTCGATTGAAGTTAAAGTATGATCACGATATTCTTAACCAAGCTTGGTATGAGAAAAAAAGCCAAAATGAAAAGGAAGAACGATTTAGAATCATCAAAGCTGCAGCAGCAATCATTCGAGAGGACATTCAATCTTTAGTATTTGATAATACCAATTTCCCCCCCTACCCACCTAGTCGAATGTTTGAAAATATTAACAGCGATATTCCGCAGTCACTGACTTATCTTTTGGAACAAGTAATTCTTAAAAACGAACAATTTAAAATAGTCAATTGAGTTGGTGTTTACTTGATGAAAATCTATATTAATTAATTAAATAGAACTATTAAAACTAGTATGTACTAATATCAGCCAGGGAATTATGATTGCTGTTAGCCTGGATATTTCAAATCAAAATTGCAATTGGGTCAGTTAATAGATAATACTTTGGAACCAATTCAAACGTTACTCCTACCTCCTCCACAAATGTTCTTAACACCATTTTTTGCAATTGCAAAAAGGGTTGTAGTGCAAAATGTGGCTGTAAAAAAGTCGGATTATTTTGTTTACCAGTATGTACCAATTGTTAAGGCCAGTCTTACTCCAATGTTGAATCAAATGGAACAGATGAAGATTTATATGATTTCAATGAGGAAACAACTTATACATCTTTCTCAGAACAATTAACAAACATCCAGCAACAAGAAGAAGAACAAATCGAAGAAGACATTACTGTCGTAGTAGAATTCGAAGATTATCAGTCAGATTAACATTACCCGGAATTAAGAACAATTCTGTGACTTAAATCATTCCCAATAGTACCATTTTTCAATTAATATAATGTTATTTAATAAAACTTAATCACAATAGATCGTGGAGTACACCTTTCGTAGACACCACATTAAAAAAATGCGCCAAGTACACTACCTCATAGGTGGTGCGGAAATGTGTGTATATTATGTAGAATACGACATCTTCAAATTTTAAAATGGCGATATCTCTAGAATCGTGATTCTTATGAAAAAAGTGTGTAGACAATTGCATGTTCTACAACTTTTGTCTGACCTATTTTTATGATAAAACTTACCGTTTGGCTGAAAAAATTTCAAAAATCCCATATTCGCGAACTTCGACATTGAATAGGCTAACTTTATTTGCAGATGTGGTATCGATGGGGACTTTTCACATTTCATTTATAATGGTGTTCCCAACATTCGTACCATTTTCAGCTCTATGCGAATTTTTGGAAATTGAAACGTCTATTTTGACCGGACTAATATTACGATGCGAGGTTGGGAAGTGGTTTTTACATAACCAAGGAAATGGTTAAAAACCGAGAGATGGCCAGGTTTTTAATTTCCGAGATTCTGTAAAACACTTGACAAACGTGCGTTGTACATTTTTTTTTGCGCGATGGTGTTTTCAAAATAATACATAATAGTAAAATAATAACATATTTGTTGGAAATATTTACGTTCATTAAAACAACTGACTAACGTTAACAGTGTGGGCAATGTTTATTAGTTGAGACTATAGTATGCCGTGATACCAATCATCATAAAATTGCGGCAAGTGCGTATTTATTGTTTCAAATAAAGTCTAGTTCATTTAAAATGCAGTGATTTGTTTCGTATATTGTATATAAACACTACCTTTTGAATATATGTTTGTATATATATATTGTACGTAGTATACATAAAGGGCAAATGGATTTACTCCCCACACGTGGTTTATAATATGTAATATTACAGCATTGTTATTTTGGTTAGTAACCCCGAAATGTAGGAAGTTGAACTTTCAATCAAGATCGCCATTGCTGTAAGTACGACAAAACACACTATCGCGAGAAAATAGTATTTTTCTCGAATCTTACATAATAGCGCATAGCCGGTTGATGCATAACGCCGTCCAATTAATCTTGATTTATAGTTTATATAGTACATAATTATTTTACAGTCTCTGATGAGTGCACTTGCTCAGTTTTCTCTCTCTCTACTCACTAATCGCTGTCATAACATAAGTGAATCGCTTTCCACTAGCGACCACAGATTATATAGAGCGGGGAGGGAAACTTCGGGGCCCTCGGTCGCGACATTTCCAATATGGAAATTTCTGACCATCGAACTTTCACGAAATGTGAAGTAGAGGCTCGTATAAATCTCCGGAATGGGAGCCTAGACATTTTGATGATCTGCGCGGATCTTTCGACTCACGAATCTATTTGTACCAATGCGGGGTCACTATTCTCGCATTCGCCCGCGAAATTCAAACGTCGTTATTACGACGGACGCATCACAACATAATAATTACAGTAAAAGCTCCTCATTCGCGGGGGATATGTTCCGCAAATATGCCGCGAATGTGGAATGGTAATTTGTATAGGTATATAGGGGATACGTTCCAAGATTCCAAAATGAAATAAGAATTATCAAAAAATCAATTAATGAGAGATTTTGAACAATTTTCATTTTACTCGACATTATAAATTGGCAACAAAGCAGAAGAGATGCGTGTTATTCAATCATAATTAAGTTATTGCCACGAATGGCAATTTGAAACAATAAAACACCGCTCGTGGCGAGGGTGGCATTTATCAACGGACATAACGGCACGTGAAATAAAGCGGCGGTGGCTTTTAACAACGATCTTTAGGCTTAGTAACAATAATGTTTGTTTCACTGTGATATTAATTTGTCCATTTGTTATGAATCACTCTTTGTAAAAGCCGCCTTGACACGAGCCCTCAGTAAAAAAGTTGCCGATGCGTTAACAAAGAATACTAACCCTTCTAATATGCCGACTGGATTCGCGAATAAATCAATTTTTAGCCGCGATTTTTTAACTCGCGAATAAGGAGCTTTTACTGTAACTATAAAGCTGTAACTGTAACTATAAAGCAGCGGGCTCGGGTTCGATTCCCGGTCGGAACAGGCTCCTGGGTGACGTTTTTTCGAGGTTTCTCCTCACCTGTAAGACAAATGTCAGAAAGCTTAGGGCCCAACGGTCCCCGAAAATCATCCGGCCATCATCATCATCCTTATCTTTATCATCACCATCCTTCACCGGTGTGGAAAACAACGGGAAGGTACCATACCTATAATTCCCTAGTAAAGCTGCAAAGCATAGCATGACAATGCTATGATTGCAGTGAATGACCTGCCCTCGGGCAAAATTACGAGTACTATGGATGGATAAAGCATTAATAAACACGGGAGAGCACACCCACGTTATATTCAAACATTTAATCAAGATGGCATGTAATTTGTTATGAGGCTTGAGATTGTACATAAGTGTAATCTTTTACTATGAATACTAATACTAGAGCCGGTGAAATACGCATTCACTCCCTCTCGAATCTCGATCCCCGATCTTTCCAATCTCGTTGCTTCTACGGAAGAACTTGGCTATTCAGGGGAGAGGGACGGGAATTCCAAATGCATGCGCGGGAGTAGAATGAACTAGAGAGCGATTGGGGATCCCGTTGGATCAGATTTCCCGCGAGTAGTGAAGTTTTCATAAAGCAGAATAATAGCTTTCACAGTCATTGTATACAATTGCTGTGAAAGATAAAGAGAATATATTAAAAAACTTATCTGATGGAACCTACATTCTAAAAGCCCAACGCTTTGAGTATAAGCCTGTATATTAAATGTGACAAGCGGTTAGACGCTCTCCTCTCACCGCTGGGGTCCCGAGATCGAGTCTCGGTCACTCCATGTGGGTTTCGTGATGGACGAATCGGAGCTTGGCAGGTTTTCCTCGGGGTTTTCCCCGTTTTCCCCTGCCATAAATTTCATTTCACCATCTCTCCATACTCATCTCATCCATTTCGTTCATCCGCCCCTGTGACGGAGCATCAGGAGTAGTCGGCAGGCACCCTTGTATTTCACAGACCTCTATAAATATAGGTCTCATCTCATTCCTCGACCCGATCCAGAGTTGGACACGAGTTGAGAATATTTATTTTATATTAAATTTGACCAACCTCATGGGCGAGTGGTCAGCGTTCCTGACTACTATTCATGAGGTCCCGAGTTCGATTCCCGGTCTAACCACAGAAGTTTTCTTTATAGGGAATTATTACTGTGTTGCCTATAGTCTGGAATTCAGGTTAAGAACTCTCCTGGCGCTTCATTATCATTTATCACCCATCATATCATCGGGGTAACATAACTCCGCCTTCCAGGTGCCCCAACCTAAGAAATGGATTACAATTCTGCCAATTCCAGAGGAGAAAGCCAGAAATATCATAAAAGGCAACCTGATGGCATTTGAAAAAATATATATATATTAAAAGTGAAAAAAAATGCACTTAGTACTGTAAATAAAATGTACTGCAACAGCACTAAACGTGTGTTTAGAATTTACATAAAATTATTTGTAAACGAAATTGTTCATCATAATCAACAGCAAGGCTTAGGCCCTCTGGCACGTTCCGACTTTAAGAGATTTGGTTTTCCGGCTCTCTTGAAGATTATCAGTAGTAATGAATATGATGAAAGTTAAAAATTAAATTGTACCTGTTGGTAGGTGCCGTCGTCCTCAACTTTGTTTATATATTGTATATAAAATTAACTGGAGCGCTTTCGGAAGTTACCTTCCATATTCTGCAGGTTGAATATGTCCCCTGGTTGCGTTATGAGCGGCACGCAGGGTTAGTTTGGTGGTGGGGCTGCCTCCGAACATGCAGGGCATTTATTTGGTTACCATCTCTAGTTAAATTTAAATTTAAAGCGAAATTGTTAAAAAATATAAATTATGATGTTTCCTTTCAACTATCAATAAATAAAAATATCAGACAATAGTTGGTCAGTACGGAATAACTTGATATTGTTTATTTGTATAAAATTGTTAAAATAGTGAATTAATTAAATTTACGCGATTTAGAAAAATGTAAATATGAGCATACTAATTTTCAAGCGATAGTGCATAAAATTCAATGTGGGTATATTTTCAAGTTAAGGGAGATTTTCAAACAAAATATTTCTTTTAAAAAAATACGATAAATTGGCAGATCAATTATTTTTAATTACAGTATATAAAACTAAGACTGAAATTCAGTTTAAATGTTCAATGCACCATAATGTTTCACTATAAAAACATTGGATTTTTTATTGCAGTAGCCACGTAATATTTATTTTTTTTAACCAATCATTTAAAACGATTTACCTGAAAGTTTTTTCTCTCTCTCTAATGAAGTGATCAACTGCCTACAGACTGCTTGTTTACAAACATTAATTTCCATTATAAAGTTCGTTATTAACTGATTTCTCAGCGAAACCACATCATACTGGCTTATCTCAGTAGAAGTACTTCCATGAAGTCTACTGAACACAAGTTTCACTACTTAAGGGGATTAGAGAGAAAAAATGTCTACTTGCTCCCGAATGTGTGCTTAAGTAGCCCGTTGGTAGAGCGCCGGTTCCATAAAGCTGGATATTGGGTTCAAATCCCGGGCTCGGGTGCCAATTTTTTACCCTAGTTATGTAAACCGTTGGCTATAAACATTAATTTACATATATAAGTGCATTCGATAAGTAATAACAATACTCCTGTAACATCACAAAAACATATTTAGGTTATTTTTTGACATTACTAACTTCATTTATAGTCTCCTGTCAAGTCAACTATACGGCACACTTCATCTGCAGCACCATTTATGGATCTCTCTCTCATCTGACCGATCTAGAGCTTTCTGGATATCAACTCTTGATTGAAATCAAATACCTCGTAGAGGTTCTTTGATCTTTGAGGATAAGTTATAGTCACAAGGGCTCCTGTCTAGTAAATTTGGTGGAAGTTCGAGTATTTCCCAATTCCACCTTCTAAACAATTTTTACTTAACATCATAGATTAGTAAGGTATTACTTACTAAAATGTGAGAAACAGTGATGTATTCACAAAATATTTCTCTTTCAATATTACAGATTTATACAACAAAGACAGCTCAAAAACATACTACAAGATTACAAAGGTCACCACTAGAACAGCTGATTTACAACAATATTGCCATTACTTATCAAATGCCCTAGTAATTGTCCTGAATGTTTCTGTTGTAGAATTGAAGATTGTGGAATGTGCTTTGGAATTGACGAATACATTCAGACCTTATTCCAAGGATCTGATAAAGCTCGTGCTAGACATCCTGAATATTTCGGAGGCTGCGAGTCCCTGTATATCTGCTACAAACAACCTACCAGAATGCTTCTTCACTAAAGTGATGCCTTTTTATGAAGAAGCCAGTTTCGTCATCAAGAACCTTCGAATAGTGTTTCGTTTTATAGATTCTGAAATGGACGTTCTCCAACAATGCTTATCAACCATTAAAAATGTTACATCTAATGTTATTAATATAATTTCATTCTGTTTTACGGCCACATGATATATATCTGAAAATAAATCTGATAAAAAGTCTTCAAAGTGGCGAAACTTAATAGCTCAGTTAGGTCGTCTGGAGTGCAAATTTATGAATTTATGGCCGACCTACCCCAACATTAATTTTAATTATTTATTCACACACAGAATTATTATATATATATATATATATACACACACACACACACACATATATATATATATATATATATATATATATATATATGTGTGTGTGTGTGTGTGTGTGTGTGTGTGTGTGTGTTCAATATTGTGAATTTTCGCAGATATAAATATATTAAGAAAAGTTTTTGGGATTTCTAAGTCAAAGAAACAAAGCTGTCGACATGAATCTACATGTCATTACGACAATTGTAAGATTTTAAGATTGTTTCATTTCTCATTTTATTTATTGTTCTTATTTTGATTATTCCGCACAAATAATTAAATTTTATTATACACATTTTCATTTTTTAAGTTTTCAATTTTACATCATCATAATCATAGATTAAAATTAGTACCTAATTACAGTATAACCCTCGAAAGGGATTAGGAGCAGAAGACCTGATGATGAAACTCCTCCTGCCATCTACCGGCCCTTACACGGAACTCCTAGAACGAAACAAATTGAAGGAGATAGACCTGGATTTCTATGCTACGGGAGCCATGATAGAGAGGAAGTGGACAAAAGCTAACCAGGACGAGCGACTTGTAACATGCTATGCTGTGCACGGCTTTCATCACAAAGTGTGTGAAAACAAGAAGTGCCACAACCCAAATGGAAAATGTATCTGTGCTTTGTGCAGCAACAAATGCGAACGATACCACATACCGAAGTACCCAAAGAACACAAAAACACTGAACGAACATAGCAAAGATTAAACATAATCTATGCCCACTCGGACGAACCTTTTACTTATTATTAAAATTAGTACCTAATGTATAAGTCGTCCTCAACTAAAACAATCTTCCTTTTTGAAAACTCCGTCGAATATTAAAAATTTTGTAAGCGGAAGTTTGTTTTAGCTGAGGACGAAGAAGTTTTAATATTGACGAAGTTTTTTTAAAAGGAAATTTGTTTTAGTTGAGGACGACTGATACATCAGGTACTAATTTTAATACATTAATCAATAACATTATGAATTTTAAAAATAACGATCAACATAGATGCCATTAAAGCCCTTTTTGAGCTCTAGCCTCTGACTAGATCTTACTCCACTCATCCCTGTACAACGCCTTCCTTCTCCATTATTTTACCCCAAACTTCTTAACATCTTCTATTCCATCTAATCATCTCAACTTCAAATTGCCTATTCTACTAATTCCTTCAAGTTTCAGTAGTGTGGGTTTTTTGATAAAACTATTTTCTGCCGTCCTGATAATATAGCCAACACAATATAATCTAGTTATCAACAGTAATAATACAAGATGTATTTTTCTGAAAAAATTACAAGCGACAAAGTCGCGAGTGATTTTGTCTAATGAAAAACTCAACCTCGCGTTGAACTTGGAGTGACTATTTAACGAATAATACAACACCAGAAGCTAAAAATAATTATTTTAATATTTACCAAATGTGAGGTTATGTATTCCAATCTTACTTATGGGCAATTTCTTAGCCGGCTGCATAGTTATAAATAGCATATATTTACTGTTAAATTTCTTTGGGTTTGGGAAAAAATCTATAAGAGATGATTGTATGAGAAATAGCTATTAACAATAATGCAGATTCGTTATACAACATTTAATATTTTTTTAGAGCAACATAACTAACCTTTTTTTTTGTAATTTCTTGGAGTTTTCTTTTGGCATTTCTTGTTGTGCCATAACGATCGTATATTGTTGAATCGATAGTCTTGTTAAAGACGTTAATTTGCTGATATATCTCTCATTACGAACAGGAAGAGACAAAATTATCGGTCTATGAGATAAATAGTCTTTATAAACTTAGTAAACATTGGCAGCTCCTGCATTACTTTATGGGAGTGAAACTTGGGTAATGACAAAAAAATTACAAAGTACAATACAAAGTGTAGAAATGAACTTCCTTAGAAGAACAAAAGGCTGCCCAAGAATGGATCTGTTAAAGAATGAAGATATAAGAACAGAATTAAATATATATCCATTAAATGATAAAACCAAAGGATATAGAGGAAAATGGTTTAGACATATTGAAAGAATGAACGTAACAAGATTACCAAAAGCAGCATTTAACTACAAGCCAAGAGGTTCAAGGAATGTAGGAAGGCCAGTGAAAGATGGACAGAACAACTGTGAGGCGGAACAGGCATTTTGCCTAGCCCGTGAAGTGAAGAAGAAGAAGAACAAACTTAATAATTTCAGGGTCTGTAAATAAGGAATACAGTTCACGATTGTACCCTATTCACCTCATTCACTGGTGCAAATATCCTCCTGAGGTCTTTCCTCTTAAACCCCCTGAGTAGGCAATTTAAATTTAATATCGTTCTATCTATTTATCATTTATAATATAATTCCATTATATTTATATACTATTTTGATTATATCATTCCCCTTTGAATTTATTCTTTGTGTGTCAGAAGGCCATTTATTTTTTGAAACAGCTAATCTATGCCACCACACCACCATTACAATATTCGATCGGAGAACAAGTGACTTTTAGCGTCGTGTTGGCCAATATGACATATGTTTCCGCCAGAGCAACACGTTTGCTTCATTTAAGGGGATTCTAGCCCAAGAGTCCACCTACATTAGGCCTAGTGGGAAAGTTAGGATGACAAAATAGCAATTTGGTGTTATATAATCACGTTAATGTTAGTTTTGACAAGTTGGTATAAGGAAAAGGGCGAATTAGTATACCAGATTAATTTAGCCTTCACTTGTTTGTTAGCGAGTTTTTTTGTAAGTTGGCTAAACTGTCAGAGCAATAACTAATACACATTTTACGGTGTAAATATGGTGGTTTTAGGCTACTTTTAGCTTAATTTCTTACTTTATTTTAAGGTATTTTTCACATTTTTGGGGAAAAATCAATATATATATGTCCACTGTTGTGTCTCGAGGTAGCGTGCTGCCATGTCACGCAGCGAGCCCGGGTTCGATCCCCGGTCGGGGCAGTTTTTCTGGGTGAGGTTTTTATCGGGGTTTTTCCTCACCTGTAAGACAAATGTCAAGAAAACTTTAAGGCCCAAACGGTCCCCGAAATCATATGGCCATCATCATCATCCTTATCATTATCATCATCATCATCTCCTTCATCGGTGTGGAAAGCAAGGGAAGCTACCACACCTTACAATTCCCTAGTAAAGCTGCAAACATAGCATGAAAATGCTATGATTGCAGTGAAGGACCTGCCTTCGGGCAGAATTACTATGGATATATATATATATATATATATATATATATATATGGTATGATAAGAAAAATAAATGCCTGGACGGGATTCGAACCCGGATCTCTGAGTATGTACCTCAGCGTGATATCCATTACACTACCAGGCGAATCCAATTCAAACACTTATTTTTCTTATATATGTATTATACTCTCCATTATTACTAGATGTCGCGAGAACACTGTCTTCACTGCCATCTAGTAGCTGACTATATCAAGTAAGCAAATTAAAGAGAATATTTTATTTTACTTTATAGCAGTGACGCTTTATCGATGTTATAATTAAATCTTTAACATTGAGCAATGCAAGCTTAATATGGTATGATAAGAAAAATAAATGCCTGGACGGGATTCGGGATTATATATATATATATATATTATTCGGGATTATATATATATATATATATATAATTTATATATATTATATATATATATTATATATATATCTATATATTATATATATATATATATATATATATATATATATATATATATACGGCTATACACTGCTCAAAACAATTAGAGGAACACTATGAAATATGCAAATATTTTTTCATTGGATAAAGGTACAAACATGAAATTAATAAAGTACATTATTTGTGGTTATTTATTTATTTATTTATTGCTCATGTCAGTAAAAACAAATGAATAACGCTGACAATTAACTTTTCAAATAATTCCGCTATGTAAGCAATTGAATCTTGTGCTTATTTTTCAAAGTTAAACACTCGTTATATAGAGTTAGTATCGTGTATGGCCTCCACGACATTCGATGATAGTTTGGCACCTTCGTGGCATGCTCCCAATAAGATTCTGGATTTCCTCTTGCGGGATATTCTCCCATTCTTCCTTCAGAGCATCTCCAAGTTGCTGCAGAGTTTGTGGAGCTTGATGTCGGTTCCTGACCTTCCTGTCTAGAGTATCCCACAAGTGTTCAATAGGGTTGAGGTCTGGGCTGACCGCTGGCCACTCCATTACCTCAATTTCATTCCTCCTCAGGAAATCGCTGGTGACAGCCGCAAAATATGCCCTGGCATTATCCTGCATAAACAGAAATCCAGGGCCTACTCCAATGGCAGCAGGTACTACATGCTCTTTCAGAACGTGCTCGATATACCGGACAGCATTCAGTCGCTGGGGAACAAGTACAAGGATCGTACGATTGTTGTATATACCTCCGGCCCACACCATTATGGAACCTCCTCCGAATCTATCAATTTCCTGTACAGCCTCTGCAGAAAATCTTCTCCTGGCCGTCCCCACACCCTCAACCGACCATCACAACGTGTAAGACGATACCTGGATTCGTCCGAGAAGAGCACAGACTCCCACTGGTTCAGGTTCCAATCACCATGGTTTTCAGCATACGTACGTCTTGCTGCCTTATGCCCATTTGTTAAGCATGGTTTTTTAACTGGCATTTTTGGACGAATATTCTCTTTCCTTAATCTGTTCCTTATGGTTTGGTCTGAAACCCGGATTCCGGAAGCCATATGAAGGTCATTCCGCAGATCTTTTGCAGTTTTTGTACGCTGTCGAAGAGCAGAAAGAACAACGTATCTGTCATCCTGGGGGCTTGTTTTAAATTTACGGCCATGGCCACGTCTTCTACAATACTGACCTGTCTCTCTGTGCCTGTTGCGTAACCTGGACACCACGGAAGGAGAAACCCCAAGCTCTCTAGCCACTTGTCGCACAGATTGACCTTGTTCTAAAATATGTAGAGCATGATACACTTCAAACTCATTTAAATGCCTCATTTTGTCAGAGACTTCAATAAATAAGGCAATAATCAACATTCGTCACTATAGCAACATCAGGAAGCTTACCAATTAGAAGTGGCCAGTGCCTTCCAAAATAAAAAAAATTCTCTATATTTGTTATTTGAGGTAATTTCTCTGTATTTAGGCCATGGATCTTTAAAATTTGTATCCAATGATAAAATTAATAATTCAATTTACATATTGTCCAACTTTCAGCATCACAGCTTTAAAAAACAATTACTTATTCAATTTATTACAAGTGTTCCTCTAATTGTTTTGAGCAGTGTATTATTTACATACTGCAACAATAAATGTAGTATTTTTTTTCCGTTTTTTATTTGAATTTATGTTGTGGCATGGTGACACAGAATCCCCTTTAAAACTTTCTGCTAAATTTGTTTTGTTTTATATTATTTCTTAATATCTTTAATTGCCTTCTTCAGTCTGGTATTAATCTATTCTATATTGTTTTAGTTATTATATGTCTCCTTGTACTATTTATTTTTATTTTTTTATGTTCCACTATTTATTTTATATCTATCCCTTTAACTAAAACTTTGCAGTATATATATATATTCTATTTGCAGGCCTATTATTTCTGTAACTGAACTACAGTCGAGCACGAGCATTTCATTCGGGTGTCCATACTGTGTACAAAATTTTTAAAAAAAATTGTATTTCTCCTAAAAGGAACAATGCCAACTATGGTAACTATTTTTACATGGAGCTCACTATCTTGTGAAATGAAGACAACTGATAACTGAACGATTTTCACATGCAAATAAATTTCATCACAACTTCCGCGTTCCATAATACTAGGTCTAACAGTTTTTTTTCTTATCTTATACAATAAATATAATTTATGTTATACAATAAATATAATTTACATATAAATATGGCATACAAAATAAAATGAAAGTTGGTTCTTCATAGTCCGTTGATTAATTCGCCTAACAACCAGTTAGCAAGTTCAACAACATAGAAGTGATTCAGGTATAAAAAACACTTACTTTACTGTGAACAGAGGTAAAAAGTGACTCGTAAAAAATCATATCTCTGTTTCGAATTTTCTCACACATTAACAATTTTTGTCAATAGTTATAATAATAATAATAATAATAATAATAATAATAATAATAACTTTTTTAGCTGGCAGAGTTAAGGCCTTGAGGCTTTATCTGCCCCACTCAACCAGGTTTTAAACTGTTATGTCCCTTGTCTCAGTCCCGAGGGGCGCGGGTTCAAATCCGGCCTGAATCGATGAAATGTTAGGATGGAAAAATGCAAGGATAAGCCCTACGAGATGAAGTTTAAGCCGTAGGTCCCGAGTATGAAGATTTTCGGGATCGTAAAAGAACCTCAAACCTGAATAAGAAGGTCTCTGAGAAAAATTTAACCGACATTCATCCATCAAAATAATATCTTGTTTCTTACTAGATGTCTCCTCGAGGACATATACTTTGCGTCCTATACGCACCCGGGCCGGCAGACATTTTTTTGCAAGCACTGCCGTTAGCGTCTGGCGGTAGTGTTCATGTTAATATTAACTATAATCTTTGAAAATGGCTCCATTAAATAAGCTGATGTAAGCTTTTGTGTTTTCGCCATGTTAACTATAATTCTGTGGCATTACGGTAAAAGTACACAAGTCTGATTTAGAGATTTTTATTTTCCAGATTATTATGTCAGATATAGCATTTTTCTTCCTCTGTCATAAGGGTAAAGTTCTTAAGTGACAGCTAATTTCTTATGGTAGATATCTCTTGGAAAGAAGTAATACTAATAAGAATAACCGATTATTAATATTATTTGAATATTAACAATCTTCCGTGAAAAGTTATGTTTGAAGCGATACTAGTAAAATTCATGGTGATTTTCCGTTGAGGTATTAGTTCACAGTAATATAATGTACGGTTAAAAACTATAATATAGTTACCTTGTAGGTCCGTCTCCTCAACTTAGGTTCTTTTAAAACTCTGTAGGCCTTTCGGGACTAGTCCCATCATCAGCAGAATGCATTAGGTCCGTTCTTGTTGACCCTTGTTGAAGCACTGACTTGGTTGTGAGAATTTTGTGCAGAGGATTGTGTGGATTAGGTGTGTATTCATTGAGAATCAGGTTGTTGTTGATTTCTCTTAGGATTGCGATTTCCTCCAGTATATTTATTCTCGTTGGAATGTTTTCTCTATATACTATTGTGAGGGTGTTATCGATGTTATGCATATGGTGTCCAGCTTGAAGTACATGTTTTGCGTAACTTGATTTTCCTCCATTGTAAACGAAATCTCTGAAATGTTCCTTGAATCTAATGTTGAAGCTTCTGTTGGTTTTCCCAATGTAGAATTTATTGCAGTCTGTACATGTTAATTTGTAGATGCCTTTATTGTCGAATTCATCTATTTCTTCGATGTTGTTTATTAAATTGTTTAATTTGTTGTCGGTTCTGTAGGATACATTAATATTCTTATCGAGCTTTTTTAGTGTGTTGGCCAATTTTAATGTTTCTTTACCAGTGTACGTGAGAGTTATCCATTTTTTGTTGTTGTCATTGGATTCTATTTCAAGTTTGGTTATGTTGGTAATGTTGTTTTTTCTTTTTTGTTTGTTTATAATTCTATTTATTATTTGTTTGTTGTAGCCGTTAATTTTTGTCATGTGTTTGATGTAATTTAATTCTTTATTATAATTGTCTTTATTTAGAGGGAGTTTTAACATCCTATATATTAGGCTTTTGAATGTACTTATTTTATGTTGAAAAGGATGTCTCGATTTATTATTTATGGCTAGTGTGTTGCTTGTCGGTTTTCGATAAATGCCAATTTCTATTTTGTTGTTGGTGAAGTTTTTTTATTAGTGTTAGTTCCAAATAGTTTATACTGTTGTTGATTTCTGTTTCATCAATAAAGATGATTTTCTTGTGCATGTTATTTAAATCTTGAGAGATTTCTTTGTCTTTTCTATTTTCGCTGTCATAAATAATTAATACGTCGTCTACATATCTTGTGAATAATTTTATGTTGAATTTAGTAATTAGTTCTTTGAGGTGTGCATTTTCTAATTCTTGTAAGAATATTTCTGCTAGGATTCCCGAAGTGGGGCTTCCCATGGGGATTCCGTCTTCTTGGACGAAGAGTTCGTTGTTGAATTGGAAGTAAATAACATGCACAACAAAATCATCTTTACTGATGAAACAGAAATCAACAACAGTATAAACTATTTGGACCTAACACTAACAAACAACTTCACCAACAACAAAATAGAAATTGGCATTTATCGAAAACCGACCAGCAACACACTAGCCATAAACAATAAATCGAGACATCCTTTTCTGTAACTGAACCGCAGACGAGCACTCGGGTGTCAATACTGTGTGCAAGTAGTTAAAACAATTGCAATGCTCCCAAATGGGAACAATTGCAAATAGGGTAACTGTTTTTACTTGTAACTCACTATCTTGGTGAAATGAAGACAATTGATAACTGAACGACTTTCAAGTTTGTATTCAATTTTATCACAACTGCCGCACTCGATAATAGTATCAGTTTATTCTAATCTTATATAATACATACAATGTATGGACATAAATATGATACATCAAAGTAAAATGAAAGTTGGTTCTTCATAGTTCCATGGTTAATCCACATAACAATCAGTTAGCAAGTTACATTTGAGCAACTTAGAAGTGGTTCAGGTATAAAACACAGGTGTTCTGAAGAGAGGTAAAAATTATTCATAATAAAAAAATCATATATCTGATTCTAATCACCTCAAATATTTACAATTTTTATCAGCCACTGTGGTCTAGTAGTTATGTTCGTCGTCTCTAGTCCCGGGGGTCGCGGGTTCAAATCCGGCCTGAATCGATTGAATGTTAGGATGGAAAAATTCAAGGATAAGTACTCCGGGAGGAAGTTAAAGCCGTAAGTTCCGAGTCTGAAGATTTTCGGGATCATAAAAGAACCTTAAGCCTGAATAAAAAGTATCTAAGCAAAATTTAACCGACCTTCATCCATCCAAGTGTTATCTTGGTTTCCTACTAGATGTTTCCTCGAGGAAATTATCGTGTGACCCACTCCTAGCCGGGCCAGCAGACGACATGCATTTAAAAAGTTCAAAAAAACTTCGATCCTAGAAGACGTTTTGGATTATATCCGAAAAGAAGTAAAAAATAGTGACGTTATAGAAATTTGAGTAGGCGTATATGTACTGAGGTACAATTTTCTCATCTTATAAAACAAGTAAGAAAGCGAAATACAGTATTCAATTCAATTAATTATTAGGGCCTATATATAGGCCTATGTCCATCGCTTGGTCTCGAGGTAGCGTGCTGCTTTGTTAAGCAGAGCGCACGAGTTCGATTTCCGGTCGGGACAGGCTCGGGTTTATCCTCACCACCTGTAAGACAATTGTCAGGAAGCCTAAAGTTACTGGTCCCCGAAAATCATCCGGCCATCATCATCATCCTTCACCGGTGCGGAAAGCAACGGGAAGCTACCACATCCATAATTCCCTAGTAAAGCTGCAAAGCTTAGCATGAAAATGCTATGATTGCAATGAAAGACCTGCCCTTTGGCAGAATTACTATAGAATAGAGTTTATATATATAATCAATGTCGTCTGCCGGCCCGGGTGGGATTTGAACGCACGGTATTAACCACATGCCTCTCTTTAACCCTTAAATTCGTAATGTATCCTTTTGGATACATCAGTTGGTTCAATTAATTAAATATTTTAAATAAATCAGAAGAAAACGAACAAAAAGAAACCACTTAAATGTGTGTCTAATTATGCAATATACCTAATAATAACAGTTATACAAGATTCCGTTTTCACTGCGGTCCGCCACATTCAAATAACTAACAGAAGAAATTTGTGTTTTGCCAATTTAAGGGTTAACGTTTATAAGAAAATAAGCCTAACAAAATTAATCTGGTTAAGAGAGTTCCCATAAGGGAAGCATCCATGTCCCACAGCGGCACTAACGGGTATCAATCAATCATTATAATTTTTGGGTTGATTAAGGATATATTTCGCTTTAAAATAAATTACATATATCTTAATATATAAAAATTACGTGTCACGTTGTTTGTCCGCGATGAAATCCTAAACTACTGAACCGATTTTAATACAATTTTGCACACTGTGTGCAGTTTGATCCAACTTGAGACTTGGGGAAGTTTATAACTAAATTTATAGTCGCACTATTTTTTATTGCAAATTATTTGTTTATTATTTAACAAAGAGTTATAATTATCTATGAGTTCCATACGATTCTAACAGATGGCCGTATAAGGTAATTGGTTTATTATTTAACCAGGTGGGTGTGCTTTAGGTGCAACCGCGAATTTCAATTGAATTACAAATATTGCTTATTTCATAATTTAAGTGTGTTTGTGTTTATTTTATTTTCAATATATTGATAATAATAATATTAATTTCTCTTCGAGTCTTTCGGAGGTTTCTTCTTATGGTGCCACACACCATTTGATATCAGTTTAATTTATTATGTATATCCCAATCGTAGCTATATGTTATATCTGAATCAAGATAGTTAAAGTTGCTATCTGTTCTATTATTTCATTATTGATTACTATTTTTGCTCTGACTGGCACTTTGCCCTGAAAAGCCATAATTTTAGTTTTTGAAGTTGAGACCTTGAGATTATAATAGAGTCCTAATTGATTCAACATGTAAATGGCTCTTGTAAATCATCCTCTGACTTCTGTATAATTACCAGATCGTCCACACACATTAAAATATTAATATATATTTCCTTATTAATTTGTATTCCTATTGGATTTGATTTTTTCCATTTTTGTATAACCTCGTCAAAATATATATTAAACAATGTATGTGATAATGTACACCCTTGTCGATATCCTTGATTTATTAAAATTTCTTCTCTGGAATAATTATCTAAATTAAGGATAATTTTCGTGCCATTATAAAGACTTTTTATTCCTTCTATAAGTTGAACCGGGTACCCTCTTGCCTTCATTATTTCCCACAATTTTCTTCTTATTTATAATTTTTTGAAATATTAAAATCCTTATACCTCAGAAAGAACCATATGTGGCTTATCATGTTATTGTCCTCAGTCCTTCATATATATTTTAGATATATTAACATATTTATTCCGGATTAATTTATAATTCCTAAAAAATCAACATATTGGTGCATTTTTTCAGGAACTACTTGATGAAGAGCTGTGAAATTTGCAGGACACTTTACTGACTAAATGATGAAGCTCCTGCAATAGATTCAGTTAGAGGTATTAAGGTTAAGGTGAAAAGAGGCAAGACGAGTGCCTGCTACCTGGAAAGAGGATATTAAGATTTTTATCTTACTAAGCATACCTATACCATATCCGCTATTAGAATATTCCTAACAATTGTATCCTTCCGCCATTCGCGCCACAATTACTGTCACATTGACAGAAAGTATGTGTGAAGTATATAAGACATGTGATCATTGAATGGGGTAGATTATAAGAAAGTTGGCGAGATTTTTCACCGAACTTGTGAAATATATTTAAAATAACCTTTTTTTTTGCCACTAGTCAAAGGTTTGCAAGACTTGTGCTTTAAAAATTTAGATGACGACACACCAACAGAAGACTCGACGCCTTCAGCCATTTTGTTGCATCAGAATCGACTGAAGCATGACTCAAACGCACCATCCATATGTAATAATCTATTTTAAGTTGTAATTATTGATTAGGTATATTTTATAATATTTTTTTATGTTTTGAATAATATTATTTTCTTTCGTGAAGAATAACAAGTATATTCAAGAGGACATATTTTGAATTTAATGAAAGGAATACTTTTTCGCGTATTTATTGCTTCTATATCTTACGTCGGTGTCCACAACTAACGAAAAGCGAGCAGGTCACATGGTTTTGTTCTAATGAGGATTATTTTAAGAGCGGATAGCTTATATACCTACACTGACATTCCATTCCTAAGATACATCCGAATATCAGTCAATCACGAAGGACTATCGCCTAATAATATTACATCATCAGCATAAACTAACAGCTTATTAATACCAGTGAGTTGTAGGATGGATATAAGGATATAAAACATGGCGTTCTTCCATTTTAATCCATCATGGGATCGAATATTCGCCTCATAATCCTACTGGAAAGTTCAGGTTAATAATACTTGCAAGAAAGTGTTTTAAATTCTTCAATCCCTATGTAGATTTAGAAACCTCCTTCCCACGAAATTAAAACAAACGCTTGGAGAGATTCTTTGTAATATCACACTTCGATTACTGCGACATATTATTGACTGATATAATAACTGACTTAAGCGACAGACTACATCATGCTCATAATGCGTGCATTCGATTTGTATTCAATCTCTGTCGTTTTGGCCATATAGGCCCTATCTCCTTCATTTCAGGCCTTATCTTGGCTTCATCTAAATGATCGAATAACTCTATATTCACATGTTTTTTATTCCAATTTCTGCAAATAACGTTTAGCAAGTTATTTATCAACGCGTTTTCGAAATGTATCGGCTTATCACAATTTAGGCACACGATCTCAAAAAACTACTTTACTTTCGATACCACAGCACAGGACATGTACTCACCATCCAGTCATGTCAGGGACTGTCGATCATTGTCATTAATTAATTCTAAATTAACTGATACTTTAAGATCTTCATAAAGAAAAAAAAATACCTGGATAACGCCTATGTAACTTCAGCATTATGTAGCCTATGTGTACAAATAAAAACTAGTGTAGCAAGAGAACTTTCAACCACTGAATGATGAAACCTACCTTCAAATTTCTCCACGAGAAACGTTGTGATGTACCAAGACGGTGTCAAAAAAAAAAATATATATATATATATATATATATATATAGACGATATTTTAAATAAATGGAAAGATTTAGTAAATCCAGGAATAAGAATGGATAATAAAGTGTGCATAAATAATCTTCCATTTGCTGATGATGTAATCATAATACAGAAAAATGAAGACGACTTACAGAAATCAATGCATGCATTAAATAAAATATGTAAATTATACGATCTAAAGATTTCTGTAAGGAAAACGAAGACCATGGCTTTTAGAGGAAGAGATCCAGTGAGATCCAAAATTATTTTAGAAAATCAAAGTATAGAACAGGTGTCTAGTTTCAAATATTTGGGCTGTGATGTTGGCTATAATGTGGAAAGAGATATTGACTCCAAAATAAATAAATTTCAGATGGTGTGTGGAACAATACAGAGAACATTCAAAAATAAAATTAGAAAGGAAACCAAGATAAAAATGTATGATGTTATGGCGATTCCCACAATATTGTATGGATGTGAAATTTGGGCTCCAGTGAAAAGACAGAAGGATAGAATACAGACGGCAGAGATGCGGTTCCTAAGACAAGTAAAAGGATGTACAAGACTTGATAGAATAAGAAATGAGGATATAAGAGAAGAATTGAAAGTACAGCCTTTATTGGATAAAGTCACAAATTACAGACAGAAATGGATTGATCACATGGATGGAATGAGAGATATCCATTGTTAGCCAGAAATTATCAAGCAAGAGGAAGGCGTGATGTTGGAAGACCTAGAAGACGTTGGGCTGATGCAATATGAAGTCGGAACGGGCAATTGCCTAATCCCTGGAGTGATGATGATGATATATATATATATATATATATATATATATATATATATATGATGCTTTTATCTGCAAGGCACTAAAATTCAGCGCCAAATTTTCCATTTAAACTACAGGGAAGATCGGCCGCGGTGGACTATGGTTATGCTCCTTGCCTCTGGTCCCGGAGGTCGCGGGTTCAAACCCGACCGGGGTCGATGGATTTTTTTAGGATGGAAAAATCCAAGGAGCAAGTCATTCGGGAGGGACTTTAAGCCGTGTGTCCCGAGTCTGAAGATTTTCAGGCTCGTAAAAGATCCTTAAACCTGAATGAAAAGGCCTCTAAGCAAAATTTACCTAATTTTCCCTTCCTAGTACTACCAAGGTTTCCTAGATGTCAGTATGAGGCGTAACGCTAACCACGGGCCACTCAAATGACATCTGTACGAAAACAAGTGTAACTAAATTAGTTTGGTTCAAATTCTTCCCTATAGGGGGAGAGCGCCTAAATCTCTGTTAAGGGAAACATGGGCTTACAAGATACAAGAAGAAGAAGCAATACAACTCTTGACTTGGTCTTAACCTGCCGTCCTCTTCGTCTCGCTTCACTCCACTCCGCTTTAACTCAAGCGGTGATATACATCTGCTATGCAGAGTGTGTTGTCTTTGCTGCATTCTAGTTTCGATTGTTGTGCCTTGCAGTTAAAAGCGGCAATTATTTTCTTTTTGAACACGGTCTATCACAACCTTCTCTAGGAGACGTTTCAAGGTAGATTTTGGCATGCAATTGTTGATAGTTCCCTTGTAGGAAGTAAATTACAACTT